>JAQJVL010000059.1:1519635-2119635 GCA_035578905.1 Stictocephala bisonia | reverse complement strand
TAGAGACAAGGGGCTCTCTGTTAATCCTAACAAAACAAACTTGTACTCTTATCTAGGAGAAGGAGGCTGGATAGCCTAAACATGCACACTATCGGAAGCATTGTGCTAAGAGCTTCAGCATCGTGTAAGTATCTGGGGGTCACTCTGGACGCTAAACTGAACTGCCTCAAGCACCTACAGGACAAAGCTAGGAAGTTTAGAATGGCTTTTTGGGCATGTTGGAGGGCTATTGGGGCAATGTGGGGCCTTAAACCGATGATGATGTATTGGCTATACACATGTATGCTTCAGCCCTCCTTATGTTATGCTGCAGTAGTCTAGTGGACGTCAATGGCACATAACAGTGCAAGGCTAACACTAGATTGGTACCAGAGACTGGTGTCCCTGGGAATTACAGATGTCATCAGAACAACTCCATTGGCGGCGATAGAGGTCCTCACCGTACTCCGGCCAATGGACTTGTTTGCTTATGGGGGAGGCTTGTAAAGCAGCCTTAAGAATAAGGGCGTCTGGAGGTTGGCTATCTGGCCAACCAGTACTCCATGGTGAAATACTATCAAGGGATATTGGTCAGGACCTGCTAGTTGCAGTGGGGACAGACTCAATGATACCTAGGTACAGATTTGACAGACAGGTTGGGGCCTTTCTTCCAAGCAAAGGTGAGTGGATGGGGAGGGCCGAGCCAGTATAGGTCAAAGGAAGGGTCTGGTTTACGAATAGCTCACTTATAGAAGGAGGCTATGAAAGGCGCTGGGGTGTATGGGAGGGACGTACAGAAGTTCTGTCAGTACCTCTCGGAGCCCTTGCTACCGTCTTTCAAGTGGATGTGATGACAATCATGACTACCGCACAGGTAGAAATGTGTTAAGGTGGCTTTGGAGGAGTTGTTTCCATCTGCTCCGATAAAGGTTTGTTTCCAAGTGGTGATAAAGGCAATCATGGTGGCACATTCTAGCTCTAAGTTGGTATAGGAGTGCCAAGAGACCCTAGAGACCCTTTGTCAGCGTAAACAGGTGAGACTCATATGGGTCCCTGGACATGCTGGTATTGATGGGAATGGGAGGACTGATGCTCTGGCTAGGAGGGGGTCTAAGAGCCCCCTTCTGGGACCGGAGCTGGTTCATAGTATTCTTTTCCAAACAGTTAAGAGAAGAATTGATCGGTGGACCTTTGAAGAACATGCTAGTAGATTGAAGACTGAGACCAGGTTCAGGCAGTCTCGTGCTCTTATCCAAGAACCAGATCGCAGTTACAGCTGAGCTTTAACTGGGCCAAGGTTAGGGCTGTTGACCAGACATTATCTCCTTCGTGGGGCTACATTCGGGGAGATCCTGTCCTTCATAAGGAGGAACGGTCTTTTGTGATAAGAATAAGGGCGTCTGGAGGTTGCTAGGCTCGAAGAATATTTTTGAACCTGGAAGCTGAATCCTAACTCATCAAAAACTGAAGTAGCCTGCTTCCACCTAAGTAATCGACTGGCTAATCGAAAATTAAAAATTCTTTCTAAATGGTGTAAAACTCCACCACAATGATCATCCACAGTACCTGGGAGTAATATTAGATCAATCGCTGGCGTTTGAAAATTATCTTCAAGAAACAGCAGCTAAAATTATAACTAGGGCAAATTTTCTATATCATACTGCTGGAGCAACTTGGGGAGCCAACGCACACGTCCTGCGTATTACTGCTCTGTCAATGGTTTATTCAGCTGCTGAATACAGTGCTCCCGTATGGCTAAATAGCGCACATACAAAAGATATTGATGTCCAACTTAATAGAGTCATGAGAGTCATAAGTGGCACTCTCATAACAACTCACTACTTCCTTGGCTGTGCAATATAGCTCCTCCATAAATAAGACGCCAGGAGGCACTACGTAAAGAAATCAATCAGATCTTGAATGCCCTGCACCTCCCCACTACCCAGGATCTTCCACATCAGAATGATCGCTTCAAATCTCAAAACCCACCTCTACGTACTTCTTTCCAGTTGAGCAGATCAAATACTAGCTGGGCCGTAGCGTGGAACAGTTTTGATGGACGAAATAAGTTCCTTATTAACGATCTGTCAATACCTGTTGGTGGAATTAACCTCCCTCGTAGGGAGTGGACATTATTGAGTCGGTTCCGAACTGGAGTGGACAGATGTAACTACTGGAAATATAAATGGGGATTGACAGTAGATCAGTCATGTGATTGCTGGGAGTTAATCCAAACAATTGATCACATAGTTTTAGAGTGCCCCTTGCACTGTCTAATGGAGGGATTAGCTAGCATAAATAGTGAACCAGGTCGTAAATGGTTTGATGGATTGGATTTAGCTTTGTGATAGGAGATCATTTGCTACAAACAATGATAACAGAACTCAATTAGATGAAGTCAATTTGTTTAGTACAAATTTAAATTAAAACAGTAAATAGGTAAAGCCTAACTGCAGAGGACTTCCAAAGGTGCTTTGAACAGTAGGAAAGAAGATGGAATAAGTGCATAGCAACAAATGGAGAGTACTTTGAAGGGCACTAAATCAATGGAGACAAAGTTTTGCAAAATAAAGTTTTAAGGCTCAGTTTGCTCATTTATTGGGCAGACCTCGTATAATGTTGCAATTTTAAATGAGTAAAACACAGTTTTTTTTTTTTTTTTTTTTTTTTTTAAGTATGTTTCTCAAGAAACTAGTTATCGACAATCTAGTTAGCCACGTGATCTTGTCTAAATTCTTCATGAGTTCACAATTTGTGCTTCGTTCAATTGTAGGTGCAAACCAGGGTTTTTGTGACATGTTTTATTCGGCTTAAACGTATCTGGCATGACCTACTCAGGCCAAATAACCAAGGTTGTACTGTACCTGTAATGAATTTGAAAACTATGTTCAAGTTTATAACATTATTACTTTAAGTTTTGTCATTTTTTTGTAAGTGGGTTTAGCTGTTTCTGAATTTTTTTTATTTGTTCAAATTTATTAGGCACTATTGATTTGAAAATGTTTTAAGTGTAATAAAATGTTGTTCATAGATTTGCCATAATACTAATGCAACATTTTTATTATATAGGCAATTTTTGATTGAAAATATTTTTATTTAATAAAATTATGTTCATTGTTATGCCATAATACTAATGCAAACTTAGATTTTACACGCTGGCACTGTACAGAATGTGAGCAAGAAGAATATTGTTTTTGGAAAGTGATTATTTGCAAAAATGAGACTCGTTCTTTTAAAAGGAACAAATTAAAATTGAGGCTCTATTCATCTTTCTACTCTTTTGGTGCCAAAACTGAATGTTTCCAAGTTTATTTTTATCAAATTGTTGATTTGTGCTTCACAAGAAATAGTAGCTAAATAAATTCTTACAATAAGATATTGTAAAATTGTGCTGAAATTACTAAACATTAATAATAGCTGAATAAACAGTTTTATTTGTTTTGATTGAACAAGTTGATTTGTTAATGTATATATTTTAAATATGAAATATGGTTTATTTCAGGTACTTCAAAGAGAACCCTGTCATTTCCCGTCAAAAGCCTCCATTGGCTCCAAAGCCTGTTCTCATCCAAAAACGTGTACAACGGAAAATTGTAAGCAGCGCAGTTGTAATTTCCCAGGATGTACAGTATGGTGCTGTCAATCCATCAACATCTGAATCAAGCATCAGTAGGTTATCAGAAACACAGACTGTTCATTACAGCCAAAGTTCTCGCAGAGAAAAATGTGAGCAAACCTTTCAGAATGACTTTAATTCTGGGAAGACAGTTGTTATGGATGCAAATCCACAGTGCGATGCAGAAAAAATTATTCAAGACACATGGGCATCTTTACAAATAAAATCTATAAATTCCTGTACGTATACTGATGATTTGGATCAGTACAATAACGGTAATCTAGTATTAAACAAATTTATAAAAAATAATTCATCTTTGTACTCAAGTGAATGCAGTAAAACGTTACCATTGATTGAAAGTGATAGTATTAATAAATTAGTCAGAAGTATTAGTGATGTAGGAAATACCTGCGATGATTCCTCGACAGACGAAGGCAAAAGGCCAATCTTGCAGCTAAGTCCACCCACTCCAGAATCAGTAACTGGAGAATTCATTCTAGTCGATTCTGAAATCCAACCTGGTTCAATAAAGTTACCAAATGAGAGTTTTTGTAATGACTCAAGTCTTCCTAATTCATCATTCCTCTATTCCTTTAATGAGTCTAAAAGTAAGAATTCGGACAATTCTGATGAGTTGTTGATGTCCAGCCCTGAAAACTCAACCCATCAAAGGCTTGCATCTAGCGTAAGTGATAACGAGGTAACTTTCAGAAATAAAAAGACAAATGAGCATACAAGAGGGGTATCATGGAGTGAAGAAAACAACACTGCTCGCTCTCGCACTAATTCTATAGGGAATGAGAGTTTTGATGGATCAAACAATTCAGTCCGAAGGAGAATTTCATCATTTTTTGGATCTTTTGGGAAAGGAAGTAAAACTAAAGAAAAGCGAGAAAGTTCCTTATTTTATTACAATTCTTGTGACGATTCATTTCAAATGGAGAGTTCAGACAGTGGAAAAACCTCATTGACTTCCCTCAATGATTCTTCCAATGTAGGAAGCAATAATTACAATAATAGTATTAGTTCACCTATGTTGAAACAGTCATTACAAGTACAAGACAGCAGCACTGAAGGAGGAAGTAACAGGAGCTCTATTTCTGATGAAAGCTTTGATGCAGAACAGAGCTTAAAATTAGATAATACTGGCCAACAAACATTTGCCTCTACAGAAGATCCACTAGAAACAAAACAGAGGAAATGTTTCTATATTGTGAATGAACTAATGACATCAGAGCGGGTTTTTGTAGATGTCCTAAAGCTTTTGTGTCATGATTTTAAAAATGCTGTGGATGAAGCGAGTAACAAACAGAAAAGCCCTGTGATACCATCTAGTGATTTCAATAAAATAATCAACAACCTTCCTCAACTATTGAGTCTCAATGAGGACTTGTTGAAAGACATTGAAAGTAGGATTGAATCCTGGAATGAGTTACCCAAAGTAGCTGATGTTATTGTTAAAAAGGGACCATTTTTAAAGCTTTATTCATTGTACATTCAGAACTTTGAAGCTCAAACAGATTTTCTTGACGATTGCTGTGAGAAGTATCGAAAGTTTGCTCAAGTAGTGAGGGACTTTGAAAAGTCAGATCGATGTAAGAAGCTAGCACTGAAACATTATATGTTAAAACCTATACAGCGAATACCACAGTATAGACTTTTGTTGGATGATTATTTAAAACACCAGGATCCAGAGTCTCCTGATTATGAAGATACGGTGTCTGCATTAAAGATAGTCTGTGACGTGGCCAACCATGCCAATCGAAGCATTAAGCAAGGTGTAAGTAGTCTTTAGTGTTTTAGCATTGATAGTTTTGTATTTTACTAAGCAGTCCCTTCAGTTCAACTGAGTAATGAATTATAAATGAATATCTTTAACATATTCTCATGCTTGACAAACACTTGTGACCCGTCTTAAGTATTGTAAATATCGTATTCTCAATTTCTTTTAAGTACTTATAATTTTTTCTAACAAAACAAAAATCATTCACTTAAATTTTGTAATTGGTGCTCTGTTCCGCCCGTACTGGACTTTAATACCTTGAATTAAACCATACACTTTGCTGTATTTTGTTACGGAAAGTCATACATTTGTAGATGATGTTGATGTGATGGGTGCAACATGCAGAAATTTATTTCTGGGAGATAAACGGTGCAAACCAGACTAAGTAAGTCAAGTATTAACTCTTTAGGGAATGAAGATGTCTAGAACATCATTACAGTACTATCCTAGAAGAGTTTTGTTTATGGCAAAATATTTACACAAAAAAAGATATTAAATAGTAAAAAGTTAAATCAAGATTCTTTGTTTGAATTCAACAAAATATTTATTTTAGAGAAAAAAATTGACAATTAAAAAAATATTTCAACTTAAAAAGTATATATGAACAATTTAAAAGTTATTTTTATATGATTATAAAAACAGTGATTGAAATGCACGTCATCTTTTGTGGTGAACATGCTTGGTCCCCTTCACAACCCAATTTCCAGTTCCAGTTTTAATTACATTATTAGAAACTAAATAGCTATAAGTATAGAAACTGATAGTTGGTATGCTAGGCAGCCTTGTTTTGCAAGAATACAACTCTGCCCAACACTTTTTTCATGTAAATCCTTCACTGTTAATAGATTTACAATTTCCCCAATTAATTTGAATTTTTCAAGTTGCCAAATTTGAACTCAATTTTGGTTACCTCTATAATGTCACACTTTAGATATTATTGTGCTAAATTAAAAATACCAACCCATGTTTAAATGGTATGAGAAATATAGTGGTAGTAAGGAAGCAATTGCTGTAGAAATATTTTACAGATTGGTGTGCTGTGGCACAGTTTAGCTCGTCCCGCGACTGCTCCTTTTTTTGTGTTCGCGATTCATCGTTTTGTTTTGTCATTATTGTTTCCCTTCTTTTTTCTGTATGGTGCCATCATTCCGCTCCGACGGCGACAAGGTCTTAACTTGTGACTTGATGTTTCGTCTTTCTTCATCTTCTACATTACACTAAACTCTTAGGCTTACCAGTTCCATGGTCCAGGTGGGAGGTGGACCATGCCGATCTATCTCCATGGAAGAGGTCCGGAGTTGCAGTGGTGAATCTCCCCGGCCAAGAGGAGTCCAAAGCTTCAGTTATTCAAGTTACTTCCATCCTTTATTTTGTCAGTCTTGGATTGATTTTCTTAAGACCGTTGTGGCGGGCGTCTTTTTTGGGGCTGGAATGATTGAGGGGGTTAAAGTAAACTCTTATTTTATATTATATTTTCCTTTCGTTTCCTTTCCCTCCTTTCCTTAATTTCTAAAAAGGGTGGTTTTAGGCCTTTTTGCAAATTTAAGTAAAGAGCTGCCTTTTCCTTACCAGCAGTATTCGGTGTAATTTCGTAACTTACCCAAAATCTTTTTATTTTTACTTTCCTTTCCAAATTGGCCAATGCCTAAATCATAGTCTTTAAGGCCCCCCGCAGTCATATAGCTGCCAGTTCCACAGAGTAAGTTATTTATTTGTAATTATGTTACTTATATATATTGTGTTGTTATTTATTTTAACATTTATTATGATTGTTAAGATTTATTGTTATTGTTTATATTTATTTATTTGTATTTGTCACAATGTTTGTACTTAGATTTTGTTACCGAAGTTATCTAGAGATGTGAGGTGTTAAAATTTCTCATTTTTAGTTGGCCATAATATTTTACTTTTGTTATATCTTTTTTTATTTATTTATTAATTTTTTTAAAACCTTAATACAATAAATAAGTTTTGTTAATTTACCTCAAATATATTTTTTACATAATCTTTTTTCTTTAAGTAAATGTTTTTCTTTTTTTATTTTTTTTACAATAAACAATATTTTCCTACTCCAGTTGTGTTTTTATCTTTCCTGTCTTTAGTTGGTGTATTATCTCCCATTCTCGGTAGGGCTCATTTTGTGCAAAGGTAGGTCTCAACAGAGGTTCACGTACCCAACCTAGTGACCTACAATTTCGGATTTCGGCAAATTAAAGTTGCCCACATCTCAATACTCATTATGAATGATAAAGTGTGTCTGCTTGAGCTGATGTACATCAGAAAGCATCGAGAATTTGCTGGTTGTTATAGATAGGATAGGAATCCAGATCCTTACAAAGGTACTGTGACAGGAAGTTCTTTAGTTGTATTTAGTAAGGTCCTTTTACAAATTAGATTATTTGATGGTCACAGATTTAGACTATTCATATTTATTTATAGAGTGAGGTTTTAACAATTAAACTATCTGACTTTTTGCTAATTTATTCTTTCTCACTTAATTTATTTATTAACAACGCTGTCAACCAACTTGCACCACTTACATGACAACATTAAACATAATAATCAATTTAAATTAAATTAAAGCATGCAATCCGTGTCCATAGTTCATATCAAATCTTTATGTTGATTATTCATTTTATTCATAATAAAGTTAACAACAAACTAAATCAAACAATATATACTTACTTACTCCTGTGGCCACTCAAATCCAAGGTGATTTTTGGCCTCGCCAATAAGTTGCCTCCACAATCCTCTATCCTCTGCCATTTCGATGTCTCCACCAAGACTTCTCACATCCTGTTCCACTTGGTCATCCCATCTTATTCTTGGTCGTCCTAGAGGTCGCCTTCCCTCTGGTTTCCCCATCCATACCCTTCTTATCATTTTTTCTTCTTCCCTTCTCCTCACATGACCAAGCCATCTTATTCTTCTGCTTCTAACCACCGCCACAATATCAGGTCTCTTGTACAGTTCTCTAAGCTCTCTGTTCTTTTTTATTCTCCACACTCCTGATTCATAGGTAGGTCCATATATTCTTCTTAAAATTTTGTTTTCAAATGTAATCAATCTTTTTTTGTTATACATTGTTAGGGTCCACACCTCAGATCCATATAATAAAACAGGTTGTACAATAGCTATAACATTCTTATTTTTGTGGGTCTTGACAGTAGTTTACTTTTGAATAATTTCAGGAGACTCCAGTAGCATCTATTTGCTGCATTAATTCTGACTTGTATTTCCTCTTCCATTTTATTTTGGCTAGTCTAAGTAACTCCTAGATACTTGAACTCTTCAGTGGCTAAAAATTTGTAATCCATTACGTCTAGTGTTGAGTTGATTGGCTCTGCCTGTCTCCCTATCTTCATATATTTAGTTTTTTCTTCATTCACTTGAAGACCTACTTTGTTGGCTTCTTTTAACAGGACACCTGCTAGCGTTTTTAGATCATTTTTATTATCAGCTACTAATGCCACATCATCAGCAAATGCTAAAATATTGATTATACCTTCAATGTTTGCGCCTATTAGTACCGATTTTGTCACTTTCAGTGTTTCTTCAAGAGCAAGGTTGAACAACAGTGGTGACAACGCATCTCCTTGTCTTACCCCTGTTTTAACGTCAAAAGTGTCTGTAAATTCTCTTTCTATTCTTACTTTCCCTCTTGAGTCTTCAACACACATTTTTGTTAGTCTAATTATCTTTTCTGGGATGTTTTTTTGTCTAAGATATGTCCACAATTTTGATCCCACAATGCTATCATAAGCCTTTCTAAAGTCAATGAATAATATATATATAGATTTTCGTTATATTCCCAGTATTTTGAGGCCAGCTCTTTTATAGTAAATATTTGGTCAGTAGTTGATCTGTCTTTCATAAAGCCTGCTTGTTCTCCTATTATTTCTTCTCCGTATCTTCTTAGTCTGTTTAATATTAGCTTTGACAGTATTTTACGAGTATATGTACAATTAAGTAGTGATATTCCTCTATAGTTTGTACATTCCTGCTTATCTCCTTTTTTTTATAGTGGTATTATCACACTCTCTTACCACTCCACTGGCATAACTTCCATTCTCCAAATTTTCAATATCATTGTATGTAGGAATTTCATTATTTTAATACCACCACTTTTGATTATTTCAATAGGTATTCCATCTTCTCCTGGTGCCTTCCCATTTTTTAATGTTTTCATCACTTTCTCAATTTCCTCTATAGTTGGTTCTAAAACATCTTCCTGATTTACATCCTCTATGTTCACCTCTTGTTCATCTTCTATATTATTACCAGCATTTAATAAGTCTTCAAAGTAGTTCTTCCATCTTTGAAGTAGTTTAGATGTTTCCACTACTGTATTTCCATCTTTGTTTTTTACTCCCATTACTTTAGGACTGTAACCTTTCTGAAAAAATCTCACAGTTCTGTGAAATTCCTTAGTGTTATTCACTGTTAAATCTTGTTCTGCCTTTGTTAGTTTATTATTTATAAAATTTATTTTTTCTCGTCTTAATGTTTTATTTACTTCCAAGTTTATTTCTCTGTATGTTTCCTTAGTTTCAGCATTTCTGCATTTTAGATGTTTATTTTTTGCTTCCTTTCTTTTAATTACTAATTCTCTGCACTTCTCACCAGGGTTTTTTTGGGTTCTTTTTCTTATAAAAACTTAATTTGCTGTTTCTTTTATGTTCTTTTTCAAGGATTGCCACATTGTCTCTACTTGTGTCTCTTCCTCATCTTCTTCTGTTAGTAGAGCTTCGAATCTATTTGAGAGTTTCACTTGGAACTCTATTTTCTTGTCTTCATCCAGATACAGTCTTTCTGTCATTTTATTAACATTTCTTTTTTCAATCTTTATTCTTTGTCTAAGTCTTGTTAAAATCAAGTAATGGTCTGATATAACAAAAACAAAATTCTAATGATTAGTAAACTTAACATAATTGGTAATGGTTAATTAATGGTAATCTGTATATTTGATACAGACCTTCATATACATTTTTGCATAGATATCTCATGGGTGAAAATATTATTCTGTTCTATTCTATTTATTATTTGGTAAATATAGAATACTAGCAGAAAGTACCCGTGCTTCGCTACGGATTATGATTAAGGAACACTTACATTAGGACCTATGTACGGGTTGTGTATTTTCGCCGAGGAACGAAATAATTAATTGTTAGTAACTCGAGTACATCTGCCCGTTGGTTTACCAGAATTAAAATTGAGAAAATGAGTCTGGCGTATCCAGTCTCGCCACGGGCAGGCCGGCAGGTAGAGACCATATTTACAACTTATTTCCAAAATAAAAAAAAATCTATATATATAACATTTAGTTAAAAACACAGGGTAGTTTTATTTGGTAAGGCAGTCACCCTAGCCTCTGCCGAATCAATCACACCGGGTAGTTTTATTTGTTAATGCAGTCACCCTAGCCTCTGCCGAATCAATCACACCGGGTAGTTTTATTTGGTAAGGCAGTCACCCTAGCCTCTGCCGAATCAATCCCACCGGGTAGTTTTATTTGGTAAGGCAGTCACCCTAGCCTCTGCCGGAACAGTCTCACCAGGTAGTTTTATTTGGTAAGGCAGTCACCCTAGCCTCTGCCGGAACAATCTCACCGGGTAGTTTTATTTGGTAAGGCAGTCACCCTAGCCTCTGCCGGAACAGTCTCACCGGGTAGTTTTATTTGGTAAGGCAGTCACCCTATCCTCTGCCGGAACAGTCCCACCAGGTAGTTTAATATATGCAAGTACTTAAATATATTTTAGTACATTTTAGTCTGATAGATATATACGGACAGCCAAAATTGATGTTGTTGTTGTTTTCTTAAGTGCTTAGTACCTCTTTGTAAACAACATTTTTAGTCCTTTTTTCTGGCTGAAGGACGACCAGACTGTCAGATGAGCTTACTCTAGAACATGCTACGTATAACTGGCCATGGGAGAAACAGTCATTGCTCAGATCTACCCCAGCCATCTTCAAACTTTGCCCTTGTGCCTTGTTAATAGTCATGGCATAGCATAATTTTACAGGGAACTGCAGACGTTTGAATGCAAAATGGTAGTCTGAGGGAATAAGAGGAATTCGGGGAATAAAAACAGTTTCTCCTTGACCAACGCCTGTAAATATTGTCGCTTCAATAACATGTTTATGCAGGGTTTTCACCTGTAGCCTGGTACCGTTACAGAGTTTGGGAGGGTTTAGGTTGCGGAGTAGCATTATTGGAGCATCGACTTTTAGAGAAAGAACATGAGGTGGAATTCCAGGGGGGTTCAGAGTGTGGAGAAACTCCGCTGGATAGTGAACAGCGTCTTCTGTCTCAACCACTGAGTCCACAGATTCATACCTCACAACAGCAGAAGGCAATTTTTCTAACAACGAAAGGTTTATTATATTTGCAGAGTCGTTAGTTGGGGTAAGAATCGCCCTCTCTTGCAACCATGTTGGACTATTGTTCACAATGTCATTTAAGTTAGGATATATCTTGTCAAGCAGTGTCTTCATATCACTAACAGTATGACAAAGATTTTGAGGTATTGCAAATTTACCTTCATGATCTTCTAGCAGTTTACCATCACCTATTTGTAAAACTAATGTAGAAAATTCTTCTGCTTTCAAATCTCCATTCAAATGAACTCTCATGTTAACTCTCAAAGACAGGATTTTAATTTTTGGCCATAAGAAGGATGACTTAAGGCACGCTTTCACCTCATCAGCCCGAGTTCCTCGAGGTATCACGGGCAAGGTTTGCCTGAAGTCTCCAGCCAGCAGAACTGTTACTCCGCCCATTACACGTTTGCAGTTCCTGATGTCTTGAAGTGTCCTGTCCAGAGCCTCTATACCTCCTTTGTGGGCCATGGTACACTCGTCCCAAACAATCAATACTGTTTCTTTGAGTACCTGGCCCATATTGCTTTGTCTTGATATGTTGCAAATAGGTGTTTCTGAGTGGTTCAGGTTGAGAGGCAACTTGAAAGCTGAATGAGCCGTCTTCCCACCATCAAGCAGTGTCGCAGCAATGCCAGAGGATGCAACTGCGATGGCAATCTTTTTCTCACTCCTTATTTTTGCTAACAACAAATTGATCAAAAATGTTTTTCCGGTACCACCAGGAGCTTCCAGGAAAAAGAGTTGCCCAGATTCTGAAATAATACTGCAGGTAATTTCTTTGTAAATATTCAGTTGTTCTTCGTTCAGCTTTGGAACATTTACAGCAACCATTTCACAGAGCTGGACTACATCGAAAGAAATTTCTCTGAGGCGTTCCAGGTTGTTAGTGATGGACTCTTGCTCGCGAAGTGGTGTAGGAAGACCATAGTTTTGGAGACGGTTGCCAGACATTGAATACACCAAATCTTCGAGTAAAGCCAAAAATTTGTTGTACACAATGTCCATACGCTGTTGCACATCCCATCGACCGCTGTCTCCATCGACCTCTTTACGTCGTCCGCCGAACTGTCGCGGTGTTTTTCCCATAATGTGAGAGGACTACTTACTTGGCAAAACACCAACATGATGGCAAGTAGTTCGCGGATCTTGGACGGGGAGTCTGAGAGTGAAGCTTCTTCTAGTGTTCGATCCCAGTGAGTGTCGTCTTCGAGCAAACCAAGAGCTGTACATGCAGACTGAAACGTTTGGTGGACCACTCCATTTACGTTCCTAAGATATTCAAATGACGTAGGCCCTTTAACTTCGTGTAGGAGAAGGCATAGAAAATAGCACTCAGAGTTATTAGGGTGAACAGTATATACCCTGCCTAAAACCTGATCTTTTTTCACCCCGGGATAGCCTGGTACTGATTTCCCTTGCTTTCTTCTACAAAAGGTATTCTTTTTCCATACAAAATATGACGGAACTTCAGAGTAAAGGAGGGTTCTTGCAAACGCATCGGTTTTGCACAGATCGAAGAAGCCCAAAAGAGTAGTTTTTGGCGGGTTGTTTAGCCTTTCCATGACATTTTCTTCGTTAAAATAAACTCTGGCCGTTTTCAAGATGAACTGCAAGATGCATGACTGGGGGATGGCGATCATGTATTGGAAAGCAGAGAATTCGCCAGACAGCTTCAGAAGTACTAATGTAGCGTCCTGTCTGGTACCTTGTCACCTCGTCAAGTTCATTTTCAACTGTAAAAGCTGCTTGATCGGACCCTTTGTTGACGTATTTGCAAATATATTTGATAGACTTGACAGAGTTGCAGTACTCGACGTTGATATGCACTGAAAAGGTGCGAGACAGGACAGGGTTAAAAGGTACCACCCATTGATTGTCAAGCTTTACCCCGTTGATGTCAACAACAAATCCACCATCTGAAGGAGAACGCCTACGGTATTTAGGATAACCGTCTTCCCCAGTCTGTGTTTCTCTTAGTAGAGGACTGGGATACTTTTTGCTGCAAGCTCCATTAACCATACAGGGCGAATTTCTGTTGAGAGCACCACATGGGCCGTGGATCATAGTTGACTTCACAATCTCATGGAGGGCAGGGTCTAGCTCTGGGTCAGGTATCTCTGCACAAATAACTTTGTCAATCATGTCTGGTTTAATCTTTTCTTCTAGCCAAAGGAGAATGTGTACATGAGGAAGGCCTCTTTTTTGCCATTCTATGGAGAACATGTGACATCTACATGCTCCAAATATAGACCCTTTCGTTAGTTTCATCAAATGCTTCACTTTTAAGTAGAAAACCCACGCTACCAAGTCATGTCTGTGCTGAGCCTTCTGACCTTTCCTTGAGCAGTTCACATATCTCTCGCCATTTTGGGTTGCACGTAAAAGTTATAAAGAGATCTGGACGACCAAAATGGCGGACATAGGTCATGGCATCCTGAGTACGCTCATGCATGTAGCGAGGTCCTCCAGTGAAGCTTGATGGCAGTACAACCATCTTACCCAGCTCCGATACCTGAGCATCAGCTTTTCTCATGGCATCCTTCAAGTGAATGTAGTCTTCACTCTTCAACTTTTTTTGGTTGTTTCGAATGAAGTTTAGCCGTTCTGTTTCAATTTTTGCGTACATATCAACCAAAAATTGGTTGAGGAGGTTGCGAAACAAAAGTAAATATGGTTCTTCGCCTTCTCGCTCCATTAAATTATATCCGTAGAAATCAGCTGCAGACACAGTTTTCTTAAGTGCTGTCTTGGTGTTTGGGTCACGCTGAGGGATGTTGATACAATAGCCATCTTCACCACGGCAGAACATGAGAGGATACTGAAGAGAATCATACGCTCGATGTAGCTCACTGATTCTTATCAGTTTGTCTTCCCTACTGTATAGCACAATGTCTCGCTTTTCAAACACCTGGCCTACAATCAAGACAGCAACTTCGTTAGTGGTAGGAGTATTGTAACGTCCCTTGTGAGCACTCGAAGGCTTCTGGTCAGCAGTGATAACTACCTGGAAATCTTGCTGATCTTTGGGAACAGAATCAAAAGCAGCTTTGAACTCTTTGATATATTTGTTATGTTCATGAAGAATTTTTTGGAGCTGGTCTACCAATGCTGGCTTGACATCTTGAAAGTACCCACAGCGAATGTCTCTTTCACGGTTATCATCACCAACAAAATATATCTGAAGGAAAGACGGCTGCTGTTGTGTTCGAGGCATTAGACTCCCTATTCTATGATAAACCTGGCCTTGCACCTTATATGTTGGCATGAAATGGTCTCCTTTTATCTCTTTTGCTCCAAACGACGTCATTTGGAAACAACCGTTGTATTTGCGAATATTATTAAGAAAATGCTCAGTCTCAGGATGGTCGTGAGAAAGAAGGCTATGTAAGGGGTCGGGATATTTTTGAAAGGGAAGCAGTTGAACTTTTCCATTACTGCAACACATTCCGGGGCTTTCGTCTTTCCATTTTAAAGCATGGCAGAAATTGCACTTTTCTCGAGGTCCAAGTTGAACTATTTTATCTGTAGAATATTCAATGTTTGGGTCATACTTGAAACCTGAGAGTTTCTTGATTGTCCATGGCAGTAACTTTACTTGTGCACGCCTCTCATTGTACTTTGACGTAGCCTCACGATTAACTTCAGGATGGTTTTTTGAGTACTTCTTTACATACTTTCTGTTAATCTCGGGGTTGTTCTCGGTATATTTTTTAACAGCCCTTCTGTTTACTTCTGGGTGGCTCTCGGCATATTTTTGAACAGCCCTTCTGTTTACTTCTGGGTGGCTCTCGGCATATTTTTGAACAGCCCCCCTGTGCACTTCAGGGTGGCTCTCGGCATATTTTTTAACAGCCTTTCTATGCATTTCAGGGTGGCTCTCCGTATTTTTAGCAACAGACTCTCTAACCTGCTTTTTTCGGATGGAATCAGTGAATCTTTTCCTTCGTTTTCTACCTCTAGATTTTTGAGGTGTGATCACTGTTACGATTGATTCGTCCGAACTCATGTCTAAGGGAGTTTCAAGGTTTGATAGGATGGGCTGAGAAGAGCCTGGTTGGACTGCAACAGGTTCATAGACACAAAGGGAAGATGGGCCAGGTTTGGATGTAATAGGGTCGGTGGGCATAGATTCAGAAAAACCAGGTTGGGATTTTAATGTTGAGGCATAAGATTTTGAGGTATGTAGACTGTTTTGAAAATAATTTGGTACATAAGGTTGTTCGCAAGGTATAAGAACGTCAAAGTGCCCTGCCATGTCATCACCAGAGAACTTAAGTCTTTTTATTTCCTGAACCTCATCCCCATAACAGGCTAAGAGTTTTCTGTCACGAAAGAGCTCGAACTTATAAGGAAAGACCTCTGCTGCAACCATGAGCTCACAAAAGGTTCCATAGAAGTAAGGCTGTGACATGTTGGCGATGTACTGACGTTTAGTTCTGTAAGGGACTTTATTTATGGTCAAGGTGTAAGGCTTAAGTCTGCGCCAGTTGTTGGACACGTGATGCACAATGTCAGCGCGCACTCGGAGTGTTAGTGAAGCTGTACAGTGGACCAGATAAGATAAAGAGGAGAAAAGGCAAGCCCCGTCCCCAGTGATCTTTATGACATGGTGAGGTACTGCCACACCATCAATATCGAATGTTTCAATAACCATTGTCGTGCAACTGTTCAGAAAAAGTATTAAGATGAATAAAGAAAAATTTAGCTTTGTATTTTAGAAGAAGAAGATGAAGTGAAAAGGTTCAAACCCAAGCAGATGATCTAGAATTGAAGCAAGCAGTAAGTAAAAGAAGCAAATAGTTAACAGAATAAAATACCAATATAAACTCATGTAGTAAGGGAACACCCTACCCAAAGTGGAGTGGCCGGAGTTGTAACTACAGAGTTATGTCAACTGTATCAAGTTTGAACCAGGAGAACTATTAAGAATGTCAGAGTTATGACATGAAAAAAGGTAAAAAAATGATGGTATGAAAGGATGTGAGGCAATCGAATACTATGGTAGCAAATAGTGGGGCAAAAGAAAATATTTAAGAAAAAGTAGGTAGTATTCAGAAGCAATAAGCAATGGACAGAACTGAACAAACAGCAAAGCAGTGTTCAGGTCAAAAGCGTGTACTGGACTGATATGAGCCGAGCCGTACTGCGGTGCGGTGCTGGTGAGGTGCGGGGAGTGGGAGGGAGGGCAGAGGTCAACTGATAAGAACCGGCCTTCTAGTGAACAGCCAAGACTGCTATCGCTAATTTACAATCAGCCGAAGAATCATAGTATCAAGTTTATTTGTGATCTGTTGTCTAGGTTTAGAAAATATACAATAATCGTCAAGTATCGAGTTTTTTGCTGTTTGGTTTGAAACGTGATTGAAATGTTTTTTTTTTATAAGCACTTATGCAAAGTATAAAGAGTTATAGTGCCGAGCAGAACCAAACTTGTTGTAAAATTTTTATTACAGTTCATTTAAGACCTAAAAGAAAGCTTAGCACCAATTTTAGTTGCGATCTGCTTTGTAAGTTCAGAAAAAACGTCCCAGAATTCATCTTAGACCTAAAAGGAAGTTTAGCACCAAATTTTCTTTTAATCTAATGTTTAAGTTCAGAAAATTCGAAAATTAAACGTCGCGTTTTACGCGGTTTGGTCGAGAACCCGATTTAATTTTTTGAAACAGTTTCTCAGAGAGCACCTACAACTCTAGAGAAAGCTACATACCAATTTGCATTCGAATCCGTTCCTTAATCTTAATCCGTAGCGAAGCACGGGTACTTTCTGCTAGTGCTGAAATGACCCGAACTTTGTGAAAACTTTTTTCTAGAGTTCATCTAAGACCTAAAAGGAAGCTTGGTACCAAGTTTTGTTGCAATGTGATTTGTAGGTTCACAAAAAATACATAAATTTAAAAGTCGCGTTTTTCGCGGTTTGGTCGCGAACCTGATTGAATTTTTTGAAACCGTTTCTTAGCGAGTACCTACTACCCTAGAGGAAGCTACGTACCAAGTTTCATACGAATCCGTTCAGTGGTTTTTGAGATTTCGTGTTTAGTCAGTCAGTGAGTGAGTGAGTTCTTTATAGTGCTGAAATGACCCGAACTTTGTGAAAATTTTTTTCTAGAGTTCATCTAAGACCTAAAAGGAAGCTTGGTACCAAGTTTTGTTGCAATGTGATTTGTAGGTTCACAAAAAATACATAAATTTAAAAGTCACGTTTTGCGCGGTTTGGTCGCGAACCTGATTGAATTTTTTGAAACCGTTTCTTAGCGAGCACCTACTACCCTAGAGGAAGCTACGTACCAAGTTTCATACGAATCCGTTCGGTGGTTTTTGAGATTTCGTGTTTAGTCAGTCAGTGAGTGAGTGAGTTCTTTATAGTGCTGAAATGACCTGAACTTTGTAAAAACTTTTTTCTAGAGTTCATCTAAGACCTAAAAGGAAGCTTGGTACCAAGTTTTGTTGCAATGTGATTTGTAGGTTCACAAAAAATACATAAATTTAAAAGTCGCGTTTTTCGCGGTTTGGTTGCGAACCTGATTGAATTTTTTGAAACCGTTTCTTAGCGAGCACCTACTACCCTAGAGGAAGCTACGTACCAAGTTTCATACGAATCCGTTCGGTGGTTTTTGAGATTTCGTGTTTAGTCAATCAGTGTGTGAGTGAGTGGTATTTGGCTTATATATGTATAGATAGGGGTCCCTCCTGATTTTCATAATTTTTTTCTTTGTAACTAGTCATTATTAAATCCACAAACACAAAGTCATAAAAATTGTTGTGTGGAAAACTGTTTTTTGCCAAAATATTTAAAAAAAGAAAAATGTACACAAAAATTGTATATATGACGTGAATGGTGTATTCTTACTCATGGTTGAAATCAATTTTGTAATAATTCTATATTTATTTTGAACAAATAACTTATTATTTGATTAGAATAATCTTATCTTGTTTTTTCTCCTGAACTTAAATATGACATCAAATTTATTTGAATTTATACGCCAAATAATAACTGAGATGTTAAAAAAGGGGGTTAGGATAGGTCAAATTGGTTAGTTTGGTTAGCAATATGTATTCACAGTCACCATATACTAACCTAATTGAAACTAACCCACTTCCTCTGTCAAATATCTCGGTTTTTATACGTCATATGAATAATTTGATATCATATTCATGTTTAGGTGAAAACACTATATAAAATTAATGTAATATACATTGTTTTTGGTGTCAAAAATGTTGTTTTTTTTTTTTTTTTTTTTTTGGCAATTGCTGCAGTATTTTCCCACCAACATTTTTATGGATTCATGGTCATGGAGAAACAGGGTTTTATTTCACTGAGGAACTATCATAGTTAAAAATGAAATCCTCAGATAGTTATTTGGTATGTCATAATTTTTTCAAATGCTGTTAAATTATGTTTAGTTTGACATTTTAAAACTGGGTGGCTAGTGCATTTTGTAGAGCATTTTTTATCTATGCGTATTTACTATTCAATTGATCATTCTTTGTCAACAAATTTAATTTAATTCAAATTTTCTGTATGCACATTATTGTTTTCGGTTTAAACTCACATGAAAGTATTCTATTTAAAAATTTACTGTGTGAAATTGAAATGGTAAAAAGGGGTGTATATTATATTTTATTTAAAATAAAAATTATTTTATTAACACCCTATAAAACACATACAGTAATGTTTTATACCAATTTTCAGGATCATTTTAGTAAGCTTCTCTCAATCCAGTCCCAACTTGGAGACTATGAGATTATAAAGCCAGGCCGCCATTTTGTGAAAGAAGGGGAGCTGTACAAACTTAGCAGGAAGGAGATGCAGCAAAGATTCTTCATTCTGGTAATTTTATATCATTTAACACTTTTGAGTGAAAGAAGTTTTTAATCAAGAGATACAGAATTTAGACAAACCTGTCAACAGTTCAAATTGATGTCAAGTTTTATTTTGTCATGACATGTTTCAAAAAACTTTAAAAACTAAAAATGTATCAGCTATATCTATGATAAGGTGATATTCTGTTCTTGAATTTAATTTTAGTAGAAAATATGTGTTGATTTTCTATGTAGTTTAAGTATATGTTAGATAATAGTCCAGAAAGAGGACATATGGATATTGATAGTAATGAAACTGTTTTAAATGAGAAAATACAATTTAGCTCTCATTGTATTTTTAATTCCATCATTGATAATTACAGAAAACCAGCTGGTAAAATTCAAAGTACAGTGACTAAATATGTCTCCCCTCCTTCCTACACATCGAGGACTTTAGCTCTGCGCGCGGAAACAAACTACTACCCATTCAACAAACAAACACAATATGTTTTACGGGTTGCGTTCACACACTCGCCGCTGAAGTGAAGGCGCCAAAACTTCTTCCTAGGTTCTATATCGGTTACACTTTACTATTTGACAGCTAAACATGTATGGGAAAAAGTATTATAAATTGAAAACATTAAATGTATTGTGATAACTGTATTTTCATAGTAGGCCGGAAAGTATGTAAATTTCACAAACACAAGAAACACATTATTATTATTATTGTTATTATTCCTGCTTCTTCGTCTACTTCATTTAAAACGACTGTAATAATATTACTTAGGCATTTTATTTTTGTAAATAGTTAGTAAAAAGTTGAGTAACTTATAAGTAATTTCTTATAATGAATATATAATGAATGTGAATATAATATAATATGAATCTTATAATGATATATGAATGTGACTTACAATCATTTTACTTCGTTAGAGTTCTTCAATCCCACTTAACTCTTCCTCCTCCTCTGAAAGACCGTCACTGTCTGTATCAGATTCATTTCCAACTGATATAAAAAAGGATTCTATAACATTGTCTATCTGGGGCTCTGCCGCTGCATAGTCTTTTTCTATCTTCTCCACGTGCTTGCACTTTCCTAACCATTCTTCTGCACCCATTCTTGATATTTTTTTCTTCGCAGAGGGTTTTAGCTTGAGATATAGTACAGGACGTATTTCTCTTGGCTACATAAACTTTGACTTCGGCCCAAATTAACTCAATCGAATTGAGATCTGGGTGGAGGGTGGGAGTCGTAAGATGTCATGACCCTCAAGTTTGACAGTTTCATCCAAGGCATATCGGAAATACCTTGGTTTATGTAGCTGCACAAGTTTGTACAGTTCAGGTAAAAACATATCGTCGCTGAATGATATTCCTTTTTTTAAAAGCCACACCTTCATATCCTGTCTCTTACTTTTTGAAGTAGGAGCCTTTTCAATTAGAATTTTATGGTAGGGTGCATTATCGACTACTAGTACTAAATTTGGTTCCAAATTGGGCAATACTTTGTCCTTCATCCATTACATAAATATTTCCCCATTTACGTTGTCGTGGTAGTCTCCACTATGGTTGCTCGCTTTGCAGCAGGTAAAAGCGTTAGGCACGAACCCTTTCTCTCTGCCCGCATGGATGGTTATCAATCTTTCACCCTTAGAAATTGGAACGTGTAACCCTTTATTTGAGCCATCTGAACAAGTTTTATTAGAAACGTGAGAAGATAGTATGTGAGACTCGTCTAAATAAATTATTGGACGTCCTTCCTCTCTGTAGCTTTTCAACGCTCTCAAATATGTTATCCGTTTTTCTTGGTTTTTCAATTAACAAATTTCTATGGTTTGCTCTTTCTCCAAGTAAACCCTAAATCCTTTAATGTGCGTCTCAAACTTTTATCACAACTCTGAAAGTTTATTTTATCTTTTAGCGCCTCCCTAAATAATTTTACAGTTGGTATTCTATGTTCTTCTATATGAAAATTGTACACTAGTCTTCTCACTACTCATTTATAGAAGCCATCTAAATAGGTTACTGTTTTACGTCGTTGTCGGTTTTTTTTGGCGTGGTAAAATTTGCCTCGCACTGACCACTAACATGCAATTTTTTAAACTCACTGTTTATTTGAGTTACAACTCGCTCTGATACCCCCATAGCTGCTGATGTTCTATGACAAGCCTTTGCCTACGGAATATTCAAAGTTTTTCGGTATGCCTCTTCCTTCATGAATTTAAACACGTTACTAATAATTTCGCGGCCCTGACTATGAATTACTCTATTCTTGACTAGCGACTTGAACTCATCAGTCATTGTGCAAAATTAACAAATACTATAACTAAGAAAATATATCACAAATAAAATACTCTGTAACTACGGCTATATTAATAATAATCAGTGTAAACCGCATGCACTGTTTGAACAAATAACTAGGCACAAATGACAACCACACTCATTAAAGTCACAGAAAAGTCTGATTTTAGCCAGGAAGTAGGTAGGGTTAGTTGTTATTTTCATTACGATTCTCATTAAAGAGGTTGTTGCAGGTGAGTCAGTGTTTTCAGGACAGAGCGCATAACACTACCCCGCTACCCCTCCCGCCTATCACCACGCAGCCAAGGCCACGCGCACAGCTAAAGTCCGCGATCTGTACATTCAGTCACAATGGAAACATTCAATATTTATTTATTAACTCAACATAACAACTACAGTAGAACCTCGCTAATTCGAAGTTCAAGGGAAAGGCAATTTATTTCGAATTACAAGATGTTTGAATTATCGAGGGTTCGAATTAAAGAGGTAGTACAAAAATTCGAATTATAGAGGAGATTACTTTACTGTACAAACATATTTAAACACATATAAACCATCAAGTTTACTGTTACTGTACATAATTTTTATTCAACGTGAATGTTGAAAAAGTCTGTAATTCTTGACTGCTTTAATGATTTTTTTGCTTGAGTGTCAATAGCGTTTTAAATAGTGACAACAGCTGCAAAAACGTTATCATTCACATCACTCGATTGTTCCACAAATGTTCAGATGGTTTCGATCGCTCGCCGAGCTTCCTTTGTTATTACGATGTAAACGGCATGATTCCCCTCAGCATCGCCGTCGTCGTCTGCACCTGCCTTGTCCTCTACCTCGGCCACTGACGCCACAATATCGTTGTCTGTCAACGTACCAGCTACTGCTACATCACTGTCTACATCAATGAAATCTTCAAATGTGATATTGTCTATGTTCATAGATGACGTCACAGTATTCCATTCACGTTCAATATTCACTTCTTCATCATGCTCTGGTGGAGGTATCATTTCTAATTCAGCGACCCTCTTTTAAAAAGCCGCAAGCCTTAAAACAATTGGCGATTGTTTCTTGTTTCACATTGGTCCACGATTTATCGGCCATCCTCATCGCATGCAGGATATTAATTGGATTTATACTTTTCCCATCTTCAATATCCGATACAATATGCCTTACAATTTCTTTCCTGTAAAGAGTTTTAAATTGTTTATTATTCCCTGGTCTAACGGTTGAAGTTTTGAGGTTGTGTTTGCCGGGAGGACCTGCACTTTGATTGAATCAAGTTCTGAGATATCGTTGTGGGCGGTGCAGTTATCAATGAATAACAGAATTTTACGTTTCTCTTTCTTCATCTGCCTGTTTAGTTTAATCAACCACTGCGAAAAAACTGCACTCTTCATCCATGCTTTATGATTTGCATCGTAATCAAACGGCAATGATTTAATACTAGCAAAACATCTTGGTTTTTTTTGTATTTACCAATCATAAAGGGCTTTAACTTTTCTGTACCCGTCATGTTACATGCAAGTAAAAGAGTTACAAAAACTTTACCGTTCTTACCACCGTGACATTTTTCATTTTTAAAAGTGTTTTGTCAGGAAGACATTGATAGAACAATGCTGTTTCGTCTGCATTGAAAATATTTTTTGCTTCGTAGTCTTGTAACATTATTTTTAGTTCATCTTTCCAGTCTTTACACACACTATCGTCCACACTTGCGCTCTCTCCATACACCTTACGAAAAACAATGTTATATCTTTGTTTAAATTTTTCCAACCATCCGTTGCTTGCTCTAAAGTTATTGTGGCCTAATGATTTGGCAAAGGTTTCAGCTTTTTCTTTTAAAATTGGCCCGCCTACACTAATGTTCTGGTCCCTACACTGTTTAAACCACTTTAACAAACAATCTTCTACTTCGGGGAATTCAGATTTTCTTACTCTCTTATGGTCTACGTTACCTGACGAAATCCGCTGTCTATCTAAATCCTCTTGTTTGAGGATGGTGGACAATGTGCTAGCTGGGATACCGTACTCTTCAGCGATGTCTTTTTTCCGTTTTTTACCACTTTTCACTGCATCAATTATTTTAATTTTCTCACCAATCGTCAAACATTTATACTTCTTTGAACTCATTTTCACTGAACTCACTGTTAAATCACCAAACAATAAACTAGCACGGTAAAAGTAACTAGTGGATTTATAAAAGCACATCAGTAACGAATCAAATAAACCACACGGATCAGCGGACGACAACGACTAATAGGTTAACTCAGGTGAAAACTGTGTATACGCACTAGTTCATGTTTCAACAGGCTTGTTTTTTGCCCTCATTTCGAATTAAAGAGGCTTTCGTCGTCTCAGCTTGAATTGTAGAGGTTAACTTCGAACTCTAGAGGCCCGACTGTACATAAATTCGAATTGTAGAGGCTAAATTGTGCGTTAAATTCCTTTGAATTATCGGAATATTTTTTTTTCGAACATTAGAGGTTTTCTGAAGGGAATAGACAGAAAATACGAATTGTAGAGGTTTTCGAATTACCGAGGTTCAAATTAGCGAGGTTCTACTGTATATTGGTTTTTTTTTAGTTTTCTACATTTTTATTTTTTATTTATATATTGTTTTTGTGTTCAGTTTTGTATAGTTGTTATCTTGAAGAAGACATTTTGTGTCTTCGCCTTAAGATGGTATTTTTATACCAAAACATTTCGTGACAAAATAAAAGTTAATATCAATTTGAACTGTTGAGAGGTGTGTCTAAATATATTCAACATTTACAGTTCAGGGGATATAAATTATGAATTCTTAAATATTATTTATCTGGTGCATATCTAAATTGCTTTTTTGAATCATCTGTTTGGTTTAATTTTTATTGATTAGGGCTTGAAAATATTTTGATTCAAATTTATTGATTGTTTACCAATAGTTGCATTTAAAATTTGTTAAGTTAACATCCATCTCATTCATTTGTGATTATTGATTACTGTTATATTATTGCTGTAGTATTTTAAGTTTATTGTGTATTTCTCTATATAATATTTATGAAAGTGGTTCAGTGAGTGATAAAAAGTAAAAATCTTAATTATATGGTAAAGTACTCAACAGTAAATGTTAAATGTTGATATAAAAAATGTTCATTTAGTTTTCAATACAATGAATGCTCTTCATCTATGTTTTACCCTACAAATTGTAATAAGTAAATACAAAAATAAACAAATAATATGTGGTTTTGACATTTTAAAAATATAAGGAATGTACTCTTTTTGTGTCACCCAAGTAATCATATCACAATATTACTAAATAATAATAAAAACTCCAGAGGGAAAATTTTTTATTATCTTTGGACCAAAAAATGAAATAGTAGTACGTGTTGAGACTAGTTAGTACAGTCAAGTATGCAAACACGGTTAGGTTGGGCCATGTGTTGTAAAAGTGCAGGGCAAATTACTAACAGGGTGATTTGTGAAGTTCCCCCTCCCTTCTTCAATGCATTCTATTAGAAAAAATGGTTTATAAATGTAGGTCTGAAAACACTTGATTAATGAGTTACAGCTAGCAAAATATTTTACTATGATTCCTGGATAATTATTAAATAAAACCACAATGAACTTCTGAAAAAATAGATTAAGTGAGAAATATTATGGTATTTTATGTAATTTGTAAAATCTTAATGGAGTTTAACAGCTCTGTTTCAACTTATTAGTGTGAAGTACTAGCTATTAACCCTTTGACAGGTATTGACGTCCAGTATCTAGAACCTTGTAAGGGTGGGTTTTTCAAACTTAAATGTGCCCCAAAAAGTGAGTTTTTAAAATTTTTGCTAAGTTGTTTAGTGAAGTTATTTTGTATAATAAATTCATTTTTAGTACAAAATAAATTAATATAAACTAAAAAAAAAAAACTAAACATGTTTTGTCAAAAAAATTAACTTGAAATTTACTATATCAATAAAAAGAAACTATTTAAGGTAAATGACTAATAATTTGTCATTTTACAAATGAAAGAAGATTTATTAGATATAAAAAAGACAACAAGTTATTTTATATGTGTTCAAAAGTTCTGCTTTGTGTGGTAAAGTTAAAAAAACTCAGGAACGCAAAACGCTACGTCACAGTCCTTGCACATAAACAGTGTCTCTCGTCGCAGTTGTGGTTCAATTGTTGACAATTTACAGCAAAATTATTCACTGGAGAAGACTGTTAAAAATGGGAGAGTGTATTTTTTTATTTGTAAAGTATGTGTACCTGCAAACAATGTTGAGTGTTAATTATATTATAAAAATAATTCTCTGATCTATTTGCAAATTTTATTCCATACAAGCATAACTTATGATGTGCACATAACTTCCGTGACACCAACCAACTTATACATAGTCAGACCTGTCTTACCTTTCTTGTTCAAATAAAAAAAAGAATAATAAATCCATTCCATGATTTGGGGAATTACAAATAAACTCTCCCAGCCATATTTCAAGCATATTTGATGGGTCTTCCCACCCACCCTTCGAGCAGCACACTTGATTAAAAAACACTCCTCGTGACCTTGAAATCTGTGACGTAATACTAAAGTGTCGGAGCTGACGTCATCACCGGAAGTGGCGTAAGATAAGAAGCTTAGAGTATAAGGCGACGTCGTGCTGACGTCATCACATAACGTCATGCTGACGTCATCACATGTTGTCATGCTGACGCACACAAATTTGTCACAATAGTTTATATTGACCCTCTCGCACCATTCGAGCACATTTGCTGGATTCTCACAACCACTTTTCGTGCATATTTGATGGTCCCTTCGAGAACATTTGATGGACCCTCTCACTACCATTCGAGCATATTTGGTGAGTACCACTGTACGTGAATTGGTGGGTGGGTCAGTACCGCTTAACGTGAATGGGTGTGTGTCAGTACTACTGAACGTGAATGGGTGATTGGGTGGGTCAGTACCACTGTACGTGAATGGGTGGGTGGGTCAGTACCACTGTACGTGTATGGGCGGACTGGTGTATCAATACCACTGTACTTGTATGGGTGGGCGGGTGGATTAATAGCAATGTACGTTTAACGGGTGGGCTGGTGAATTTAGACCATGTGGGAACAGTAATTCAGATTGATCAGTGGAGTCCCGGTAAACCAAAATTATTGGGACCGAACCCATTTCAGATTGCCAAATTTGTTGGATTTAACAGATTTTCTTAAAATGCTTTTTTGATAAAAGATAATATAAATAATATGCCTAACATTAAGTACAGTACTTAAGTTTTGAACGCAATAATTGCCTATGATTATAAAAAGGAGAATGAACCCTTTAACATTACTAGTTACTGTACTTAAATATGTTAATAATGTTCTACAATAATAGTTAATAAATGGTCCACAATGTTAATGTTATAGTTGAGTGACTGCCTTCTGTACACCACATACTATGGTTCTATGACAGGCCTGAAGGTCAAGTACAAACTACCTCTCGCGGGCATGAAAGTTTCAACATCACATAGTACAGACTGTGCCACTGAGTTCAGCATCATCACTAGCACTAGAAGTTTCACCCTGAGGGCAAAGTGAGTATAATTTAGTTCTTTCCAGTAGACACTTGTTTAATATTTTTCTTCAAATGAATTATATCAATTTATTTAACATTATTTAGGGTTTACGATGTAATAGAATTGTGAACTTTTGGTCTTAAGTCTAAGTGAAAGCTAATTACGATTATGTTCAGTCAGACTCATTCAGAAATCAGAGTGTTTTACTCATAATGTTAGAAATTAGAATACATGTCAATTCATTTGAAATACATATATGAATTGTCATATAATAGTCGAATGAAAAGTGTTAAATTGTGTGACAGTCTTCTTAATTTAGTTAGGCAGGTAGTTCTTGATCTCTCCAGTAGAATTCCTCAAGTGTGTAGAATGGATTATTCAGAAGCCAATTCTTCAGTTATGTCTTCAGACTTTTTGCATTACAGTCTGTTAGATGTCTCGGTATCGTGTGAACAGCCTAATTCCTGCATAAGACGGTTTTTTTTCAAAAATAGTTATGTTGTGCCTGAGCAGAGTAAAGTCGTTACCATGATGAGTAGGGTATGAATGCATGTCACCATTTCTGTGTAAGTTATTAGGTACAAAGTACCGTATTGCCTCTAAGATATAAACTAGGTACCTGTAAGGATTCATGCAGGATGAATGCATGTCACCATTTCTGTGTAAGTTATTAGGTACAAAGTACAGTATTGCCTCTAAGATATAAACTAGGTACCTGTAAGGATTCTTGCAGGATGAATGCATGTCACCATTTCTGTGAAAGTTGTTAGGTACAAAGTACAGTATTGCCTCTAAGATATAAACTAGGTACCTGTAAGGATTCTTGCAGGATGAATGCATGTCACCATTTCTGTGTTAAGTTATTAGGTACAAAGTACAGTATTGCATCTAAGATATAAACTAGGTACCTGTAAGGATTCATGCAGGATGAATCCATGTCACCATTTCTGTGAAAGTTGTTAGGTACACAGTACAGTATTACCTCTAAACTAGATACCTGTAAGGATTCTTGTAGGATGAATGCATGTCACCATTTCTGTGAAAGTTGTTAGGTACACAGTACAGTATTACCTCTAAACTAGGTACCTGTAAGGAGTCTTGCAGGATGAATGCATGTCACCATTTCTGTGAAAGTTGTTAGGTACACAGTACAGTATTACCTAAACTAGGTACCTGTAAGGATTCATGCAGGATGAATGCATGTCACCATTTCTGTGTAAGTTATTAGGTACACAGTACAGTATTGCCTCTAAGATATAAACTAGGTACCTGTAAAGATTCATGCAGGATGAATGCATATCACCATTTCTGTGTAAGTTATTAGGTACAAAGTACAGTATTGCCTCTAAGATATAAACTAGGTATCTGTAAGGATTCTTGCAGGATGAATGCATGTCACCATTTCTGTGTATGTTATTAGGTACAAAGTACAGTATTGCCTCTAAGATATAAACTAGGTACCTGTAAGGATTATTGCTGGATGAATGCATGTCACCATTTCTGTGTATGTTATTAGGTACAAAGTACAGTATTGCCTCTAAGATATAAACTAGGTACCTGTAAGGATTCATGCAGGATGAATGCATGTCACCATTTCTGTGTAAGTTATTAGGTACACAGTACAGTATTGCCTTTAAGATATAAACTAGGTACCTGTAAGGATTCATGCAGGATGAATGCATGTCACAGTTTCTGTGTAAGTTATTAGGTACACAGTACAGTATTGCCTGTAAAATAGAAACTAGGTACCTGTAAGGATTTTTAGTTCTTTGAATGAGTTTATGCACAAGTTTCTTGGTCCAAGACTAGCTATAGTTCTTATCACTTTTCTGGTGGTCAAGGACCCTTTGCAAGTTTATCTTTTAGGAGCATCCCCGGGTGACAATACCATACCGTATGTTGCTTTCAAATAATGCATGGTATAAAATTTTTGTGGCTTCTGGTGAGCTTACCACTTTTGTCCAATGCAATGACATATATTGATGAGCATAGCTTAAGATAGAGTGCATCGATGTTGCATTTGCTTTCAATTAATAAATCTAGGTGTTTGTTGTAATAAAACTGTCAGTTACTTGTAGGTCAGGAAGCTGCAGTGGACTATCTTTATGACTGCCAATTGACTTTTGTTTTGTCTTGTTTTCATTAAACACTGAATGGATACTTGAACAACATTGTTGAGCCATGTTCACAGCAATGAATAAGTCTATTTCTAGTTGTTCAATGTCTGAAGTTAGAAACACTGTATCATTGGCATACATTATTTTTTTAATGTTTGGTCCCATATATGCTGGTAGGTCATTTGTCAGAAGTATAAACAATGCTGGTCAGAGAACAGATCTTAGAGAGGACTCTTCTGTTGGTAAGGGATTGGAACGTGTTGTTCCGGTGCCATTCGTAGTGTGATGGATTTCAACCACATGCACTCGATCGCTGAGGTAGCTTCCAAACCATTTTAAAGCAGTATCTCTGATTCCCAGATTTTACAAGTTGTTCATTAACAAGTCATGCCCAGGGCAGTCAAAGGCTTTACTAAGATCAAAGTAGACACTGACTATGGTATTTCCAGCCTCCAAGTTGTCTGTTATAAATTCATTAAATTCAATGAGAGCTGTTGTAGGGGATTTACCATTAGAGAATCCATATTGATGTTTGGTAAGGAGATCGTTTTGCTGAAGGTGTTCCAGTAGCCTCTTAAGAGCTAATTTTTCAATAATTTTAGATGCAGTGGGTAACAAAGAGATCATTATGTAGTTAGTGACATTATTATTATGTTTTTTCTTTTTTGATTTATTCCTTTATAAAAATACAAAATAATATACATTAAGGAAATACATGAAATTGACCCCCCACATGGGCGGCTCCCTGTGGGCAAAGTTTTGTTCTTTGCTTATATGTGAAATATTTTTTATGTTTTTTGTTGGATTTTTTTTAATAAAGTGTAAGTCTCTGAACGTTATTAAAAAAATATTTCACAGATAAGCAAAGAACAAAACTTACACCACAGCACTCAAAAGCACCACACATGTATGGGCTACCAAAAATACACAAACAGAATGTTCCTTTAAGAACCATTGTAAGCTCCAAAAATTTCCCAACACGAGAACTTTGTAATTATCTCCTACCCGTACTAAAGCCACTGTCTGGCAACACAAACACGCACGTTACAAACACCAAATACTTTGTAGAAATGACAAGAGACATGCAGGTATCAGATGATGACATAATAGTGAGTTTTGACGTAGAGAGCTTTTTCACAAACATACCAAGTTAAAGAAACACTCAACATCATTGAAACCAGGTTAACACACAATCCAATATTAAAACAAAGAACTAACCTACCTCTTGACATAATTATGGAACTCTTACAGTTGTGCACTGAAACAAATTACCGGGTGTTTCAAAATGAATAGCGGGGTTTAAGTGTGTTATAATATTTATTACATCAAACTTACAGCCACAAGGGATATATCAAATGAAAGAGAAACTCAAACAGTTTTGTTTGTTGGCATCAGTGCGGAATGTTTCCGCCGCAATCCGATAGAAAGCGCTAGTAGCAAAGATGGCGACTAAAGAACAAAAAGCGTTTTGTGTTTTACAGTTTGCAAAGACGAAATCTGTTGTTACTGTGCAACGTGCGTTCCGGATTAAGTTCGGTTGTGATCCTCCAGGTGGTAACAATATTCGTAGATGGTATCATCAGTTTGAAGACACTGGCTGCCTTTGTAAAGGCAAGAGTACGGGACGACCAAGAACTAGTGAAGAGAGCGTTGAGCAAGTGCGTAATTCGTTCACGCGTAGCCCTATGAAATCCATTTGGAAGGCTAGTCATGAATTAGCAATTCCTGTGACGACTGTTTGGAGAGTTTTGTGGCGACGCTTGCAACTACGTCCTTATCGTTTGCAGTTGTTACAGGCTCTGAAGCCTACTGACCATGTTTTACGTGCCAACTTTACTAACGACATGTTGTTGAATGACAATTAAAATTTTCTGGAACTTGTCGTATTCAGTGATGAATCGACCTTCCACCTTAGTGGTCAAGTAAACACCCATAATGTTCGGATTTGGGGTTCAGAAAAACCCCGCATGATGGAACAAGTGCAACGAGACTCCCCTAAATTGAATGTTTTTTGTGCCATATCCCGACAGAAAGTTTATGGTCCTTTCTTTTTTGGTGAAGCAACTGTAACTGGTCCCTCTTATCTGGATACTCTACAGCTATGGCTCTTCCCTCAACTGACACAGGATGAACCAGAGAACTTCGTCTTTCAGCAAGATGGTGCGCCGCCTCACTGGCATAACGAGTTACGCGATTGGCTTAACCTCACAGTACCCGACTGCTGGATTGGCCGTAAGGGGCCTAATGATGGCGCTTGTTATCCATGGCCTCCACGGTCACCCGACCTAACGCCGTGTGATTTCTATCTTTGGGGGTTTATTAAGGATCGAGTGTATGTGCCTCCAATGCCAGCCAACCTTCCCGAATTAAGGAAAAGGATTGAAACAGCTGTTGCGGCAATTACTAATGAGACACTAACCAAAGTTTGGGAAGAACTCGCATATCCTCTTGACGTGTGCCGAGTAACGAATGGTGCTCACATTGAACACTTGTAGGCTATTATGTAAAACTGTTTGAGTTCCTCTTTTGTTTGATATATCACTTGTGGCTGTAAGTTTGATGTAATAAATATTATAACACTTTAAAACCCCGCTATTCATTTTGAAACACCCATTTACATTAAATGGTTACATATATCACCAAGATGAAAGTATGGCAATGGGGTCTCCACTGTCACCGATATTTGCCAACATTTTCATGGAGGAATTCGAGCAGAAAGCAATTGCTTCTGCAGTTTTCAGCCCGAAGGTGTAGCTTCGGTATGTGGATGACACTTTTGTCATCTGGAGTCATGGGGAACAGAAACTAGACAATCTCAAAGAACATATTTTGATGTTTTATCCCCAACTATAAACATTATATTGATAATGTATATAATTGGGGATATAAACAACATATCCCCAACTATAAAACTAACAATAGAGAAGGAAAATAACAAACAACTCGCATTTTTGGACATAACTGTGAACAGAGAAGGAAACACTATAAATACTAAAGTTTATTGAAAAAAGACCCATACAGGAAGATACTTAAACTTTTAAGTCCAACCACAGTAAATCTGTTAAAGAAGGAGTAACCTATTCTCTCTTTGACAGAGGTAAAACTGTGTGTAAAGATAAAACAGGTCTAAATAACGAATTTGAAAACATACCATTCGATTTAAAAAATAATGGTTACACGTCAAAGATTATAAACAAATGTAAAACACGCACACCTAACATAGCACAAAAACAAAAAGAAGACAAACCAGCATCATACATTAACATACCTTACATTGACAAAGTATAGGTTAAAATAAGGTAAATATAATATAAAAACAGCATTTAGAACACAAAACACATTAAGATAACATTTTTGTAAGACAAAACCATACAATGAAGACCAAGCCTCCAAAAATTGTTCTACAGTATAAAGTGTGAATGTGATAGAGAATACATAGGAGAAACTAAACACCCACTTTCTAGGTGCATAAATGAACACAAAAAATGGTTAAACACAACATTCTAAATTAGCTAAACATGCATGGGATAATGAGCACAATTGTTTATGGAATGAGGCAAAAATATTACACCATGAACCACACTACTATAAAAGAAAGTTTATAGAAGGGACTTTAATTAAGTTGAGTCAAAAATCCAACTAGCCAAAGTAACATAGAGGTAAGACCACTTTGGTTGCCTCTGTTAAAGTCTCATTTTAACAACAATAAAAAAACCACATACAGCAAGACCTGTCCCCACACATACACCTCACCCAATGAAACAGAGATGCTGGTGCCCCTAGGTCCGTTAGGAGGGAGCATCATTTGCCTTGTCCCCGGGATTCTAGCTTGGAGGCACGTCCTGGAACACCCACAACAATAAATGTAGGACACAACACATGAACATTTTAAACACCAACATCCATCAGGCTGACGCCCGTGTCCCAAGATCCGCTTGGAGGGAGTTTTTTTACTTTGTCCCCCGGAACACTGGCTTGGAGGCTCGTCATGAGGAAATATAAAACAAAAACATACTTTCGAACACAACAGAATTGTCTAAAACACTGGGACGATTACAACACCCCCTCCCCCCAATCACCTTGCACAGTCCACCTAGGCATCCCTTGGAGGGGGTTACCCCCCCATCACTCATCACGGAACGGCTTACCACTAGGATTCAGTTCGTCTTTGAAGGTCGTGGTGATTTGATCTTGTGAGTGTAGTGGTGCAAGGACTCCTTCCCCTGCCTCAGTGGAATTGGAAGCTGGTTGGATAAGTTGAATATTTTGTCTATTTAATAACATGCTCTATGTTTTGTTGGATTTTTTTTATAATTTTGCATTTATTTCGTGTCTCATTGAATATTTTGTTTGTTTAATAACCTGATCTATGCTCTGTTGATTTTTTCATATTTTGCATTTATTTTTGTATCTCATTGAGTATTTTGTCTCTTTAATAACTTGATCTGTGTTTTGTTGACTAATTTCATATCTTGCATTTCTTTTGCAGTTCATATTGTGTATTATATGTTGTATAATTATGTTATGTGTGATAGTTTTTTTAAGTACTTTTGACTTTCAACAGTAATCTTTAGTATCTAGCATATAGTATTAAGTATTTTCTCATTTAGTATGAGTTATGAGAAAAAAAAAATTGTTTAGATGTAGGCTAAGTTAGTAACACCTGAAGACGACAGGAGTTTGTTATACCTGTCAAAACGTTGTGTTTGTTTCTTAAACACTCAAAGCTCTTTGTTGGCAAGTTGGAAATCTCCAAATATTATCAATATATCATGAACAAACCAATGCTAATAAATAACTTTCAAACAACAGTATAATATTGTTTAGGTTTTTTTTTTTTTTTTTTTTCAGGACCGTTTCCTGTTGGCCAGTGTTATTGAGTCAATACCAAGTCCCCTGGTGAGAACTCTTCTTCTGAAGTCATTTTGAGATTAAGTCAGAAGAAGAAAATATTTATATTGGCCGCTATAATTAGGGGTAGTAAAATTAGAACTGTCATTTAAGCGAGCTTTGGCAGATTGCTCCTGTTGGGTTGGGTAGTAAAATTAGGGCTGTTGTTTAGGTAAGCTTTGGCAGTACATTATAATGACTGTAGGAATGTGAGTAGACCGACGCACAAGTTCAACACAATGACAATGTTTTGACAACAGAGGATTAGGACTGCCCAGCTTAACTGGTCCCCGTGCATATTAGTCTGAAAAAGACTGCACATTAGTATTTTTTAATGCCCCTAGCAGGAAGAATTTATAAAGATACAGATACATTGATAGAATCTGAACTTGTTTTTTAATTGTGTTTCAGAAGTCAGGAGGAGTGCAGTACATGGGTGGAAGCCCTTCAGACTGCCATCAACGATTACAACTCCCGTCAGATGACTTTCTTCAATAGACATAGTGTTCCTTCAAGTGCATCTGCAGAGCCCCTTAAAATTGGAAGAGAGGTCTTGAACTTTACTTATTTTATTTATGTAGCTGTATTGCAAACACAGTGTCATTTGTTATTTTCAAAAGCAAAATTGTGTTATGCATTGTATCAAGTTTAATTTTGTAAAGTAACTTATGGCAGGTAATCAGTCACATGTAGAGGACTGCTATACAGTAAAACCTCACTAACTCGACACTTTAAGGACCCAGAGGTTGTTGAGCTATCCAAAACGTTTTTAATGGGTTTCAGTAAATGAGCACACAATATACGTGAGTTACATAATAAATTTAATACTTATGTTTATAGTAACTGTATCTGCAAAGAAGTTTTGAATATCCAACTACCAAAGTAGAGTTTTAAATGCGCTGAAAAATTGTTTAATAGAAGATCATTTCTTTTTCAATTTGGATTTGGAGAGAGGGGATGACTCAGCTTAAGTAAGACGTGTTCAGTTCGGCTCCACGTTTGTCATTGATTCATGTGGGATATTTTAGTTATTTTGTTGTAATTTTTTGTTAGAGTGTTGTTTAATTGTTAGTCAGTCCAATTTTGTTACTTGTTTTATCATTTTTGTAAATATTTTATTGTAATTTGTGTAAAGAAAATGTTATGTTCCGGTGGCCACAGAACTTGAGGTCCAGGATAAAGGACAAGGTAGTTAATTCCCTTATCAGCAGCAGATAAGCATGTAGTGAGCCACTCATTATCTGATTCCTCGCCAACCTCTGCCAGAACAATACAATGCCGAACACCAAAAATTCTCCAGCCGTTGTGACCCTACGATAATAGAGTCACTGGTGAATAAACACCTCGCTAGTGACTCTGTGACTGACACTTTAATCACCAAGATGTCGGTGGAGCTGAAGGCAGTTTTAGAGGAAGCTGTTCATGATGCCTGTTTTGGTGAAGTTAAAGAATATGCGGGAGGAGGTGACGAGGTTGAGCAGCAGAGTCTCGCAGCTTGAGGATGACCTGATTTGTAAAACAGACCAGTTGGAACAGTATAGTACAATGTATATATTGTAAATAGTCCTTTGACGCGGTTGACACCGGAAGAACTAGTTCTTAACTAAACATTTCTCATAACTGAATCAAAACTTAAGTTATTCATTACATTTTTTTACAAAAGTACATCATTCGGCACAATCACTCATTACCGCCACCACCAAGCCATGGCGTCACCAGCCACTAATCCCGCGAAGCCCGCAACAGATAACACCTCAACTCCGCCCCGAATCGAGTGTGCTTATCAATGGATCTGATTTTAGGCAGAGCATTCCAGCCAAAGGCAGAGACAATGAATGATTTATGAAAAGTGTTGTGGAGTGGTGAACTGGAATAGCTAACATTGAATCTCCACGTCTGGTTCTGAAGAATATTGTACAACAAAATCAGGATATGGAATAGGCAGTGTTTAACTTTCAGATGGATAATTGATTGAAAAATGGAGTAACATGATCCCTTTGCCTCAGGTTGAAAATAAATCTGATACAGTAGTTTTGGGCATGCTGTAATCTTTCCGCGAGCTCAACAGACATGTCATTGATAATAGTATCACAGTAATTAAAGTGAGAGAAAACTAGAGTCCTAAAGAGAGTATCAACCAACAGTTAGACATTGAGAGGAAAAAACATGGCACATATTTTCTAAGTGTGAAGAGCAGCAAACACTCTATTACACATTAAAGTAACTTGATTAGTCCAGTTCAAGTTTTTGTTCATAATAAGTCCTAAGTTTTTAACTTTGTCACAAAACACTAATTCAGTATTGTTGTTTGAGTTTTGGTATATTTGTCTGGTCATTGTTAGAAGTAATTTTAGAAGATCCCAACAATATTGTTTGGGTTTTGGCCTCATCAAGTTTCAAGCCATGCTTGACAGCCCAGTTTGAGATGGATTGGATATCACAGTTTATGTTAGTTACAGTAATAATAATAATTCGTCAATATGACCAAGAAGAGATTGGGTGTTAAAATATGCTATCTTGAGGTATCTGGAGTAGGGAGCAAGTGTGCGGGCAAGATGATCTGATTGCAAAGGGGAGGGCGGTGGGAGGGAAGGTAGAGTGAGGAGCAATCACGGCGTCACGAGACGGCCGTGCGGTTGAGCAGCCAGCGACGACAGCAGCATAGCACGGGGACGGAAACCACCCACAAACTACATAACTTACTAACTTACTCAGTTTCATGACATAAATAAGTCCACACTCCATTAAACAAAAGAACAAGATGGAGTGTGCGGGAAATTAAAATATAAGCCTTAAAATCAAGAATACTCATAACAACATAAAGATTAAACATAATTAAGGATAAAAATTAGATAATTATATAAAAATATGTTATAATTCTAAGCTAATGTATGCAGTATTAGCAAACAATGGCAAAACATTTCAATTACTACACTAACTTTAGATAAATACAAAATAAAATTGAGAAAGAGAGAAAGAAAAATGATGAAATATTTAAATGAATTTAAATTTTATTGTGTAATGAGACCGATTTGATTCAGAGTTATGAAAAAAAGTAATCATTCTTGACAGGTCAGTAGATCAACTTAACATTCACAGAAAGACTAGATTTTACATTTATATATTTAAAAATTAACGATTTAACAAAGTAACTTAGACAAATAAAGGCAAAGAACGTAAATGTTTCATGATTCTAAATTAAAACAAGGCTAGCTAGCTTCTAGCAGATTAAATAAAGAAATGTATGTTTCAATATTAATAAAAATTAAACAAAACTAACCTCTATGGAATTTAATAAAACAAAAGTTACATTACATCCATTAACAAACATTAAACAAAACCAACATCTATAAACAAAATAATAATGTAAATGAATGAAAGAAATTTTATATTACAATAGTAGATAAAATTAAACAAAACTAACACCTAAATTAAGTAAAAGAACCATCTTACTTAGAGCGAAGTCAAGTTGTCACCACCTCCAGATCTGAAAGCTTGGTCACCATATCACGCTTCCCGGTGCCATCGACGAAGAACACCCGAGACCGTCTATTGTCTACCCATACCCCTCGGCTGCCTTCCTGAAGATCTCTTGTCGAAACGTGTTTTTTTTTTAAACAGTACAAGTAAACGTCACAAAACACAAATTTATTACAACATAAGCACAAAATGCACAAATATATTACAATACAAGTACAAAATGCACAGAATCTTTTGTGAATCCCTCTGGTCTGAGGAAGGTGAGCGTGGTTCACCAAAATCGATCACCATAATATTTGTGCATTTTGTACATGTATTGTAATATATTTGTGCATTTTGTGCTTATATTGTAATAAATTTGTGTTGTGTGACGTTTACTTGTACTTTATATGTACCAACACGTATTATGCTAATTAATAAGCTATTTTTTAAACACTCAAAGCATTGGAAATCTCCAAATATTATCTACATATCAATCATTGACTGTTTAGTTACGCTGACTGTCGAGTTATTGGGTGCCGCAATCTTACTTACCAATGTACTGTAGTCACTAACATAAATACCACGAGCATTCATAAACACAATACGAATACTCACATTTTTGCTGGAACTGGCACTTTTTACAGAATTTAGAGAGACTGACCGAGTTTCAATTAGTAATAATTAGATTAAATGTGTAATGCAATTAAATTACACAATAGGTTATAGTTAATGGTTGTTGCTTATGTCCTCTAAACAATTGATATATAAAGAGACTAAAAATATAATATTTAATATCTACAACATAAATAAGAAACAATCAAAATATAAATGGTCACTAACAATATATAAGTATTTCAATCAAAAAATAAAATTTATCCAACTTAGCACTATAAAATTGGTCCACAGAATAAACAGCATATTTTAAACCCCATTCTTAACTTTGCATTTGAGAGGGCTCTTTAAGAAATGTCCTCTGGGGTTGTATGGCCTCTGTGAGTGGCCACAGCCATTTCTGTAACAGCTTGTAATTTTTGTTGTTCTTAATTTCTTCCAAGATTGCAAGGCTACTGTGGTTGGCCAATGTGAAAATCGGCGAACGTGCACACGGCCACTGTCAGTGGCCACGATACAGTTCTGCGTTTTGTAATTCTTTTTACAATATTATTCCTCTGTAAGGAGGTGTAACCTGTTGAGAAACTCTGCAATTAAGCATCTGTCAGTTTCCCGCTTTTTTAGCCAGCTTTAGGTTTCACAGATGTAACATCTCTGCCTCAGTGCTCGCCAGTCGCCAAGTACTAGAAAGAGAACAAAATATATTTGTAAGATATGTACTTTACAGCCTGGTCTGTGTATTGGACAGTGTTTAGAACAATATCATACTGCAAAGCACCAATATGATTGGTTATATATACTGAAACTCATGCTCCACCACCAAACTGGAAGTCATGTCGTATTGTGGGATGGCTCAAACCCGATAGGATCACGGGTGGCAGTCGGAGAGTCAAATCACAACTCGGCAGTTGAGCAAAAAAACTATTAATTACAAGAATTCATTAATTTTGGCAGAAGGGCACAATATCAAAAATTACACTCAAAATAGATAAACAATATGAAACACATAATAAACAATGAATTACAAACTATACTTAAAATAGCATACCGAACACAAATTTGGTGAAAGCTACAAATACCATAAATGATATTACAGATGGGCCTATTTGCAGAATTACTAGAAAAACAAAAATAACAACAAAATTTAAAAGTATTTACAATGAAAATTTAGAAAAAATTTGAACAAAACCAAATAACCGGCAATTATTCCACATCCAATGAATTCACCGAAGCCAGGGAGTCAGCTGGAATCCCTGGGCAGCTCAGAATTGAAATTAAAAGTAAAACGTTATTAAATAATCCCCTTTTGGTGAAATAATTCAGAAATTAAAAAGAAAATATAGCACTGTAACGTTTTATCATGAAATATTAAACAAAAAACGCTATTAAACCAATTGAGACAAATCCCCCCCCCCATCATCCTGGAAGTCGTACAGGGGGATGGCTCAAAACCAGACAAGCGCTGGGATCACGGGCGGCAGTCGGAGGGTTAAATCGTAACTCGGAAACTGAGCAAAAAAACTATTTATTACAAAAGAATTCAGCAAATTTTGTAAAGGCCACAATCTCATAAATAACACACAAAACAATAAATACATCATGAAACACTAAAAAAAAACAAAGAATTACAAATTATACACAAAATCGGCGAAAGCTACAAATTCCATAAATGACATTACAGACATGCTTACCTGCATAATTACTAGAATGACAAAATTTAAGAGAATTTACATTGAAAAATTTAGAAATTCAAACAAAACCAAATAACCGGCAATTTAGCTCACATCCCATGATTCCACCGAGGCCAGGCCAGCACAGTAGAGATGGCAGAAGATCGGCCAGGCAGCAGTCTTACTCGAGGACCCTGGAGTTAATTGCCTTTCTAGCCGCTCATTATGTTAACAGAAGGAGGCAAAACTAACTAGAAAACCCAGGCGAACTGGTGAACCAAAAGCCGGAACCACGGAACAGACCAAGGCTTGAGCCAACGGCCACGAAAGTAACAAGTCAAAAGCGCAAGAACGGTCTCAGGCAGCCTTATGAACGAAAAAGAAGAGAAACAAAAATGTACCGGTGAAACGACCCGGTACAGTACTACCTATTATAGACCAAAATGTGACTTGCAGTGAGTCAGAAGAGAGTGAATTTACAGTTCGAAGATATAGCAGGAGTTTCAGATTTGTTTATTATGATGACGAATAAATAGACTGGAATAGAATGAACCGGTCGGTGAATGGGATTAAATATTGTTAATACCTAACATAAGAACTAAAAATATTGTATGAATTACACATGTATCAATTTTACTTGTCCCAAAGTTGAAATACGTAAGCATGCGGCCATAGTGCCGAGCCAGGCAAGGCAGCACTGCACCGCATGTTGTGTGACTCCATGCACCATCGCAGCGAATGAGTTAAAGATGACAATAAAAATATGAGTAAAATTTCCAACAAATTCAAGAACATTAAAAAATTACTTAAAGTAAATAAAACTAACTACTTTGTGTTTGAAAAACAATTATTTAATCTTATGTCCAATTTAGAACAGCTGATGTTATGTATCATTTACTACTGTACTCAATTATTTTTAATTTTTAAAGGTGAGCCTTCTACAATTTTATTCAATTTGTTTTTATTTAACAGCTTTTAATCAAATAAATCAATCAATTACTATAACTCCATAAGAATACTATGGAAAAATTGGAAGGCAGTGTGACGGAGTCCTGAGGTGAAAGAGGAAAATTCTTTCTTAGTGAGCCTCTAAGTGGCAAGAAAACCTATGTACAAAATTTCAAGTCAGTTGGACGTATAGTTTTTGAGAAATAGCGATAAGTGGTAAATGGCACACATGCCTACACGCACGCATGTGCGCGCACACACACACACACATATATAAATTTATAGATATAATTGGTTATATCTATAAATTTATCACAATATAAATTATATTGTGATCTATAAATTATCACTATATCAATTATAACCAATAAAATTTAGTTGATATAGTATAGGTTATTTTTTTAATTTTATACCATGTAAGTGAATAAAGTTAGTTTTTTTATTATTGAATAAAATACCATCCTGCTTAAACCAAGTGTCTTAACATGTAACAAGGTGGATATTTTGAGGAGAAGTTCTCTCTTGAATAGAATAGTATTAAAATTAATTGTATTGTTATAATTTATAAGTGGTTGCCTCAATGTTTCAGGCACCTGTTTGGATCCAAGATCAAAGGGTGTCTATGTGTCAGATTTGTACGGCGGAGTTTACATTAACATTTCGCAGACATCACTGCAGGGCCTGTGGCAAGGTAAGAAACACCACTTATGACTCACGGAGATTCATTGAACTGTGCAGTAGGTAAACATGGAATATAGGGGTCTCACCCAAACTTGTCAATATAAACACGAATCTATAAAAAAATGTTTGTGGAAATATAGATATTAAAAAATTTGAAAAAAAGAAAAACATTTTATGCAAAAAAACTATGTACATATATTCATATTATGTAGTTTCCCTAAGCACGAATAGGCCTATGACTTCCATTTCTTTCTTCGACAAGTAAAAACTTAGATATTTAACATAAGTTAGTTTAGGCTATGTTGGTTAGTTAGGTTGAGTTAGATTAGCAATATGTATTAATAGTCAACATACTAACCTGACCTATATTTTATAATATCTCAGTTATTATTCTTTGTATGAATAATTCTATGTCATATTTGTGTTCAGGAGAAAAAAAATTACATAAGATTAATCTATTATACATCACTATAGATGTTAAAATGTTTTTTTTCCAATTTTTTAAAAATGTTTGTTTGTTTTTTCTATTGTAATTACTTGTATTAGTTCAAGTTGGTTTATTTGTCTAACCTGTCGTGCATTTTAGTCCTCCCCAACAAAGAGGACGCAAAAGGGGACATGACAATGCAAGCGACTCCGATGAGTAAATCTGAGAAATTGTTTGCAATATTTGTTCTTAAAATATTTGGAAAAAGTTGAGAAGCTGGTAACTAGAAGATTTGGGGGTACGAAAGATTGTTCAAATGTGATCATGTAACATGTAATTTTGTAGGAAATTTACTAAATAACTTGAAATTTTAAGCTTAAATATTGTATTGCAAAAAACTTAAAAAATAGAGTGATTTTTGCAAATGACAGAATTTTTTATGTTTTCGTTCGCCATTTTTAAACAATATAATATTTTTACAAAATTGTTTCACCAGCACATTTCATTTTAAAGGATATTTAAAATTATGTACAATATGACATATGTTTGAATTTTAACATTTTGAGATTTGGAATCCGAACCACGAGTTTTGGCATATTCTGTGAATATATTTTTTCTGTGAAATGAAACTATTTTCAGTAAATTCCCCATACAAGACTTAGTAGGTTTTGGTGTTGTCAGTTTTATTGTAGCTCACACCGTTCTTCCGTTATCCATTTAGGACACCTTACGTAACTCACCCTGTATATATTTATTATTCTCTGGTTTACCAAGTGTTGATTATTAGTGTACATAGTTAGGCTACATTTTTAGTGTGTAAATTTAAAATCTAGTGATACATATAGCTACATCAACCTTTTTGGAGTAAAATATATGAGGTCTGTCCAATAAATACGCGAACTGGTGCAATCTGGCGGCAATGACGTGGACTACAGCCCGCTCACTAGTGGCGCTAGTTGCCTGAAACCCAATGAGCCGTCAGTGCTTGCCAGATCGTCGAGCTGTGCATATTGTGCTGTTTGTGTCACTGTCTTTTGTCGTTGTTTTTGCTGTTTGCCGAAAATGGAAATTGGCAAAATTACAGAGCAACGAATCAACATCAAGTTTTTGGTGAAGTGTGGTAAAAGCTGCTAAGAAATTAATGAAATGTTGATGGCTATTTATAGAGATAATGCTCTAAAGAAAACATCTATTTTCAAGTGAATGAAATGTTTTAAAGATGGCCAACAAGACGCCATGAATGATGCAAGGCCATGGCCACCTTCAACCTCCTGTGTTGATGACAACATCGATTATGTGCAGTCTCTTGTCCTTACTGATCGTCAAAAAACTGTCCGAATGATAGCTGATGAACTGAATTTAGGAAAATCAACCATGCACAGAATATTAACCAAACATTTGGGTTTAAAAAAGATGTGTGAAAAAATCGTGCCCAAGTTGCTGATGTCAGATTAAAAGTTGAGAAGAGTTGAATGTGTTACCATTGATTATATAAACCTACAATAGATAAACCATCTAATAGGAATATTTGTGGCAGTAATTTCGTTAGTTTGTGTGGCCCACAACCACAGCTGGTTTAAACTGCATTACATTTACATGGGACTACACTAGCGCTCCACAATGGACCACAAAAACAGCTGATATTTTGAGACTCAAAATTTAACATTGGATGGGAAATCTATTTGAATATAAAATCAATGGTGTTACTGACTGGAAAAATTCACTTCAAAACGATGCTGGATTTCTCAATAGGATGAGTCGTGCTTGTATGAGTATGACGTTGAACTAAAATCACAAAGCAAGGAGTGGAAAGCAAAAGATGACCCTCAAACCAAAAAAATCAAGAAAAAAGCCGATCAAATATCAGTCATGCTCCTTTTTTTCTTTGATGTGGAAGGTGTTGTCCATCATGAGTTTCTTCCTGAAGGACAAACAGTCAATGCTGAGTTCTACCTTATGGTTCTCAAGCGTTTGAAAGATTGTGTGCAACCGAATTTGATTCAAGGCGATGGATGGATCCTTCACCATGACAATGCACCTGCACATTCAGCATTGATTGTTCTCCAGTTACTGACTGAAAATTCAATCATGATCCTTGATCACACTCCTTATTCGCCAGATCCTGCCCCCTGTGACTTTTTCCTATTCCCAAAATGCAAGAATGTCATGAGGGAACATCACTGGGAAGATGTGGAAACAATAAAACAAGAAACGGCGAGAAAACTAAAAAGCCGAGGACTTCCAATAGTGCTTTGAACAGTGAAAAAGAAGATGCAATAAGTGCATAGCAACGAATGGAGAGTACTTTGAAGGGGCAAAATAACTTTAGACAAAATTTTACAAAATAAGTTTTTAAGGCCTCAGCTTGCTTATTTATTAGACAGACCTCGTATACTTTCCAATATTTAAATTAATGGAAATAAACTGAAAACTAAATACTAATATTATTTTATATATATACTAAACGAACCTATAGGCTACATTATTTCGCATAAAATTGACATGATTATATTCTTAGTATAAAAAAAATTGTAGTATAGTTTCTTTAAATTTTCAGGATATGCTCTATGAAATATGCTTAACAAAGAAAAGTACTAGTGTTTACTGTAACATTAATTCTTACCGAGTTTGATAATTACAAAAAAATTAAAATAATGTTTGCTAACTAACAAATATTCAAAAAATATTTACAAATGTATATATTTCAAATAAAATTAATTTTCTGTTAGTATGATTAATTGTCTTTAAAAAGATGTTTTTAGATTGCCCATTTTTTTAAAGGCTGTAATACATTCTTTGCCAAAATTTTACATAATTCTCATTTTAGGCCTGGGCATTCTAAGCAGTTATATGTGATTTTGAGCTGGAAATTCCCAGACACTACCAGTCACAAATGCCTGGGCTTTCTCAGAGTTACATTAGATAATTTGTCTGGGGCTCAAAGAGTTAATGTTTCAATTTGTTTTATTTTTCTTTAATATATTAATACACACAAAATTATCTACAATTGTTATATTTTGGAATTGTTTCTAGGTTCACTGTAACGCTTGTGACAATAGTCCAAACTTTGAAAACTTTTTATAGGTAAAAAATTGTGTTTAAGGATATAAGTACATTTAATTTTTGTCAATATATCTTTATTTTGTATGTGTGTGTTTTTTTATGTAATTTGAGAGATATATAACATGTCATACCTTTGTAATATTTACTATTTTTTAGTAAAAGCCCTTAACACTTTTAGGTACACGGGGAGGGTTTATTATTTGTAATTGTTTAGTAACTAATGAAACATTCCAAAACCAGTTATCACTACATAGGAGCTAATACAATAATGTATTTGTGAAGGTTGTCTGCAGTGACTGCTCCGATTACAAGGCGCCCATGCTTATTTCTAAATTCAATCCTGTCCGAGTGTGTATTTCATGCTACAAGTACCTTTTATCAGGTAATTCTGTCTTACACTAGGAAAATAATGTTAAGTGTGTTAATCACTTTTTTATACTGATTAATGAAAAATAATGTAAAGGATAGAAAAAATGTATTTTTCTTTAAAAATGATACTGCTGTTTTATTAACAAAGTTGGAGAAATGTGTTGCTCAGTAACTTAAATTAAGGTAATGATAGAAATAAACTTGCCGAATTTCAAATTTTAAAATCTAAACTGCTGAAAAAATTAACGACTAATAAATAAAAACACACAGATAACATTCAAAATAACTGTACATATAGTATTTCTAACAATGTTCACAGGACATAAAACACACAAAATGACTATTTAGATAGTTTTAACAACATTTACTGGATAAAAAACTCTGCACAAGAACGTGTGCATTGTATAAAGTACAACAACCCTGAATCAGCTCGATTTAACCCTGACAACTGGCTGACCTTTACCATAGTAATATCCGATGAAGGAAGTGTGTAGTTGCGAGTGGCTGAGGAATACATCGCGGTTACCAATCTTACAGTGCAAAATTATGCTGGTTAAAATTAAAAAAAATATGACTGTTGTACTTTGTACAATGAGGCGCGTCCCAGAAGGTTAATGCAACAGTAACTTAATGTATATATAGTACATTTTTATCCAATAAACGGTAAATCTACATCATCCAGCAGCTCTCCAAGGGAATAATAATATTTCAGTCGTAGGAATCTTTGAATTTATTTTTGAAGTTGCTAGCTTTAAAAAGCTTATGGACTATAGGCAGATGGTTGGACAACCTAAAACCCAAGTAAAGAGGACTTTTTTGAATTCTTAAGTATAGTATGTGTGTTTAACATTAAATTCAGAAAAATACTTATAATTTTTTACCCATAAGATAGAATTTCAAACATATATGAGCTTGTAAAACTTACAGTGGAATGTTTTTTTAAAATTAGATGGATCAACAAGGCTCTATTAACAGTACTTAGCGTTGTCAAAAACAGAACATTATTTTTGGATTTACATAATTTAAACACAATTAATATTGATGTTTTGATGTGTTGACTGGCAATCAACATCATGTGTTGAAGTCGTTGTGCACACCCAGTTTATTGTTTATTACTGAGTCTTTGGAATGTTCACTGGCAATTAGGGATGTGCAATGCATTGAAAAGCATTGAAAAATCAATGCGATTTGATGTATCAAATCAACGATTCAGTCAACTCATCGTAAGTTTAAAAAAAAGTAATCATTTATATGGATGTCATCATTTTTCACCATGATAGTGAATAACAATAATTAAGTTGTTATCCATTATTTTATACGTTCTTCTTTTTGCCTGTGAAATATATTATTTTAACTGTAACAAATTAAATATTGATAATTTTGACCAGTTGCTCTCCCACAACAACAGCAAAGAACAACTATTGGCAATAAATAGACTGGAATAGAATGAACCAGTGGTTTAAAGGGGATTAAATATGTAAATTCATGACAAATGAACTAATAAAAATATTGCATGAATTGCCCATGTATAAATTTTACTTATCGCTATGCTGAAATATGTCGACGCGCGTGCGGTCATGGTGCAAGGCAACGCCGCACAATACGCTACTCCTTGTGTCGCAGCAGCGAATGTGTTAAACAAACAAACTGCGTAACAACAGAGTAGCTTAGTAATAACACGTACAGTGGTAATGACCTACCCGCCCACCCATACATCTGCAGTATGTATTAAAAGCATAGTTTATTGAATTTAATACATCATGTGTTGAAGTCGTTGTGCACACCAGTTTATTGTGTATTACCGAATCTTTGGAGTGTTGACTGGCAATCAACATCATGTGTTGAAGTCGTGCACACCCAGTTTATTGTTATTACTGAGTCTTTGGAGTGTTGACTGGCAATCAACAGCATGTGGTGCAGTGATACAAAATACAATTGAAGTAATATAAAAGTTTTGAAAACATTTCTATATTTTTTTTCAACTTTTTATATGTGTAACACAAAGACTACCTAACTGTCACAAATGATGTATTTGGAATTTCTTGTTTTGTTTCATTTTTAGTTAGTGTATAGTACACAATCATCACTGCTAACTGTAAGGTCAAGCATAGTTGATGCCAGACTTAGAGGTCCATTGTTATCTGTTTAGTGTCAACTAGCCATGTAACTTGTTACTGTAGCTAGTCATTACTCCATACATACTTTGTAATTTTAAGTCATCTTTTTTTAATAAAAATTCATTATTCATTAATAGTTTACTTTGATTGTTCAAAAAATTCTTCAATTATTTAACAAATGTATGAATTCGCAGAATTTGATGACATGGCTGACGTAATCAAGAAAGAGTTGGGTTTGAAAGAGGAGGAAGTGAAATTGAAATTGTTAGAAATCCGCTCTACGTTTAAGAAAATTGGACAGAGTTCTGGAAAGAAAATTAAGAAGTATATACCACAGCGGTTGAAGGAAGTAAGTCACACATTTCCCAAATATTATTTAGAACATTAAAGAAAAATAATCACTATTGTATTAGTACTAAGTATACAGGGTGACAGTTAAGTCCGTCGTTTAAAAGTTTTTTCAACTTTTAAACCACAACAGAGGAAAACATGAAAGTTCACACACCATTACTGATGACAGTAACCTACATTTCTGTTCAATTACCGACTGCGTGACGCCTTTGCGGGACGGCCCACAAGGAGTCAGAACAAAATCTTTAATGAGAGCTTATTTCAAGTTGTACATCAATTGAAAGGTCTTAGTTTCAGTAAACTAATGCTACAGGTCTTGTTTTCAGTAAAACAATGTTGCATACCGGACTTCAAAAGTTGATCCAGTTGAAAGAAATTTCTGTTCGAATTTTAAAAGTATTCCAAATTGTAAAACATTAATGGCTGGTTTCGCCGACCTCGGTTAGCGTGTGGTCCAGTTAAAACTTTAAATCATGGTTAAGTAACAATAATCGTCTGCATCTGTTGACTTTTCATTCATTTAATTTTACGTACAGAAGAGGTTAATAATAATGTAATAGATATATTCTGTTACAAATCATTTTTTTTTTTTGTTAATTGTTTGTCAGATTCTTAACTAATTAATAAGTAAAATTCAAACTGAAGAGATGTAGCCTATATTGAAATTTATAGAAAATATAGCACCTGAAAGGATAGGCTATTATTTTAGACGAGGCCATTAATAGCCTCAAGTGATATCCAGTTTATTTCACGCCTTAGATTATCAAAGGAGGTGGTTGTAAAATTAGTTTCTCAAACCGACGATGCCTTAGAAAATCAAAAATATGAATTACCCTTTTACTGCAACTGAAAAACTAACCTACGACTTTGTGCAAGAGAGGTAACAAATTATGATCGGCGGACAGCGACACAGAAAATGTCACCTGTTAACAATTTTAGTAATAACATTCAGAGATTTTTCTATTATCTTTAAAACTTTACCGTCAGTTTTTTTTTTCATTCTCTTTTTATAAGTAAATTGTGTAGGCCTAGTTATGTTGAGTAGTAGGCCTATTGCTTTCTCATCAGGTTTGAAACTTCAGCCTTTATCTCTCTTTACTTCTACCATAATAAGCAACTCAAGATTTAAAATTGGATTAATTTAAGATATAATAAGTATTGTTTTCCTGTTTTTCACTTTTACTTTAAAATGCTAGCTAGCACAGTTTGTTAGTAAGGAATATCCCAACTGACATAACCTATTCGATGTAAACAAACTCACGTCATAGTCGCTAGGTAGTTAGCTTATTTTTCTTACAACAGTCATCCAATCAGAGTTGTCCATTTGTTAGATGCATGGTCTTCTTTGAATATATTTATTTGATCTCTGGTTTTAAATTTAACCAAAATGTTGATGATGAAACGCATTAATATTAACGATGATTAAATATTTTAACCACGATCAAACTAACCAAGGTTAGAGCAAATTTAACTAAGGTTGGTGAAACTGATCATAAGTGTTACAAGTTAAAACAATGTTTGATTACCTGAGATCAAAGTAAGTGTTCAAAATGTCCTCCTCCCGTTGTCTGCCAATGTGTTAATTTAAATCAGGAAGAATGCATCAATAACATTAAAAAAACATGACTACAGTTAGAAAGTGAAAGTGGGCTCTTTGGGTTTTCCACAAATTTGAATTTGAATCCAACAGCAGTTTTATATCTTTTGTAAGCAGTTGCACTGAAGCTTTCAGCAGGTTTAGTTATGCACATAAAAGAAGTTTTTCATTCGGTTTCAAGTTTTAAAATCGTATAATTTTGTTTTTGTTATTTACCGTTATGTCACTTTGTGAATGTGAAACAATAACACTGCTAATGATGCGTGGATGGGGAGATAGTGTACGATCATATGATGCAGTAACATATTTATTTAACGATAGTTTTCCTGACAGAAATTTTATTTCCAAGTCAACAGCAGTTAAAACCGTTGCTCATTTTGAAGAGACTGGCAGCGTTAAGGATCATGTCAGAACTGGACGACCAACAACAGTGAAAGATGAACTCTCATCAGTAGATGTTCTTCAATTTTTTGTCAAAAATTCCACTGAATCGGTTAGAACATCAGCTCAAGAACATGGAATGTCTCGGGAGTCAATCAGAAAAGTTTTTAAAAAATCAGGTTTTAAGGCTTACCGAGTATATCTGTTTCAGGAACTCAACGAAGACAACTTCGATCGACAGCTCGAATTTTGTGAAGGTATGATGGATAGAATTAACCGAAACCAAATACTTCTGAACAATATTTTATTCTCAGATGAGGCAACATTTATGCTTAATGGCACTGTTAATAGGCATAATTGTCGGTATTGGGACAACAGCAACTCACACCAGAAAGATGAGACTTGCACACAGCACCCACAAAACCTTAATGTTTGGGCAGGTATGATTGGAAACCAAATTGTAGGCTTATTTTTTATCAGTGGTAATTTAAATGCTGTCTTGTACTTAGGAATACTCCATAATGAGATAATTCCCGCCCTACAAGCTAGACATTGCCCACAATTCCAAACAATTTATTTCTAACAAAATGGAGCACCACTACGCTATGGCGTTGAAATTGACAATACTTGGATACAATATTCCCTCAAACAAGATAGGAAGATGCGGTGCAGTAGAGTTGCCTGCTCATTCATCAAATTTATCTCCGCTTGATTTTTTTTCTGTGGGGATAACTCAAAGATAAAGTTTACTATAGTAAGCCTCAAGATTTGGTGCACCTAAGACAACTTGTATCTAGAAGCTCAAGATATTCCTCGTGACTACCTTCAAAATGCAGTGGGAGGCTTTTACAACCGTCTAGGACATTGTCAGACAATTGGAGGAGGACATTTTGAACACTTACTTGATCTAAGGTAATTAAACATTATTTAACTTGTAACACTTAATGTTTTACAGTTTGGAATAGTTTTAAAATTCAAACAGCAATTTCTTCCGACTGGATCAACCTTTTTAAGTTCGGTTTGGCAGCATTTTTTTCAACCTTTAAATTGATGTACAACTTAAAATAGACTCTCATTAAATATTTTGTTCTGACTCCTAGTGGGACGTCCGCCAAAGGCGTCATGCAGTCGGTAATTGAACAGAAATGTAGGTTACTGTCACCAGTAATGGTGTGTGAACTTTCATGGTTTTCTCTGTTGTGATTTAACCCTTTCAGCCCCAAAGATGAAATCTGAGATTTACGATTTTCGACCTTATGGCCTTCTCGTAGGGTGTGACGAGGACGACAGAAGTCAGAGACGTTTTTGATCGTTGTTGTTGTTTCTTCAAATTTTAACAATATATTTTTTGCTCCGTTTTTGTCTCTGTACATACCCTTACGACATATATCACAATAAACCTAACGGTGCTGAGATATCAAAATCAAAATCTTTATTTACTCACTCAAATATAAATCATAAGGTTACATAGATACATAGTTATATGAAGAAAATAAATACATCGATATATATCACTTACAAGGTTATACAAAAGGTAGATGAAAAAAAAGAAAGAAAAAAATCTACATGTTTTATATGTGAGTACCTTCCACATAAGCCCAAGGCTTGTGCGTGGAAGGGAGTTCTTTAATTCAAAAATAAAAATAGAGAATAAAAAAAAGCTCAATCTTAAACAGTACAATGAACAATTAATACTAAAACTAATGGACTACTCTTATTCAGGATTAAATAAAAAATTCAAACTGAATAAAATACACAATTTGATGAGTTATGGCAATTTAATAAAAATAAAAACTAAACAATTTTGGATGGTATTTAAAACAAGAAAATGTTAAATGCCTTTGATTAGGGTTATTATGAAAGAGAAAAAAAAATGTATATATGTATATATAAAAAAAATAAAGCATTTGCGTAGCGAGCCGATCGTAACAGTTGCTACGTGTATTGGTGGTGTACAATTCGTTGTATACTATCATGTCCTAGCCAGCACACCTCCTCACGGCTCTTTTCAACTCATCATGAAAGTATTTGTGTTGTCCTCTGAACAATGACCAGTTCATGAAATTCACACAAGAACCCTAAACGACAAGTGTTCTCTTGCTACGAACTTCGCTGTTGAAATATTTGTCCACTATCCTTTCTATACACTTTTGATCGTTCATGTACTGTACTTGTTGAACTTGAGACGTTGCAGTTTTCTACTTTCGTACATGCTCTGTTTTCGGTCGAACCATTTCATTTGAAACAGCGTGTATTCAATGACATGTGAGCTTTTCGCGGAAATATCTATACTCTATATCGAGTCACACCTCACCATCAATCTCGCGTGTAATTTCCAACCGCTTTTTTTCTACGATGATGTTCCTGGTTCCAAGACGACACTGTACATTTGCTTAGCGTCCGGTATGTGAAACCCATGGACTCACTCGATCTGGTACATGTGACAATGGGAGTCTTAGCGCCGGAATCGACGGTTATCACACGGTGGGAGTTGTATACCGTCAAAGGTGAAACTTTCCACACCTTCGGTTCAGCTTTTCTTTTCTTAAATGCATTCCCTTTCAACTTCTTCACGTATCTGTTCATCAACAGATTAAAGGTGACACTATCAATGCTGATGCAGTAACCAAATTTCTTGGCAAGTTGTCCCAAGTCGAACAGCTTACACCACGTGGCCGGCCTGTTTTCCTTGAACATTGCCTGCGATACTTAGCAGTACTGTCGTTCAGTATGTCACATCAACTTGTACAGACTGTTGAAATTGTATTGAACGCACTTGAGACTGTGTCTGAAGATGGTGAACACGTTGAAAGACTTCTCCTTTTCCACCTCTCACAGTCGTCTCTGTACATCCAAAAACAGATAAACGTAGCGCCAGTAGTTACGTTTCAACTTCTTCCAGGTCAGATCCTGCTTGAGGAACCATTTCTTAATCGCACAGTCATTGTCGTTGTCGTACCAGCTGGTCTCGTAGAAATAGTCGAAAAACTTATCGTGTACCTCTTCACTGGACAGTTCATCTCGGGTGAATACACATTTCACGCACCGTTTAATCTGGTAAAATGTTTGTCGTGATATTGGTTTCCAGTATGTCGTGTACCTCTGCGCCAACCAAATTGTGTTGTACGTTCTGTTTGCCTTCGTACAAGGTGCCGACCGATCATCGTCCTGTACTCTTGTATTTTGCCGATTGGATCCTTAAGCGAGACTTATCGCGTGTTGTCTTTGAGAGCGTGCGAGAATTGATGCGCTTCAATTTCGGAAACAGTTTGTATAACCGCTGTCGGTCGACACCGTTCGACAGGTAGTAGCTCTTGTAGAAGAAGTTGATAAGATACGAAAGCCTGGATAAGTCCATAACGTCCTTACGTATCATATTCAGATACCGACGAGACAGGTCGTTGCCGAGTATCAGACACAGGATCGAGGCGAGATTGCATTTTACTCTGTACACCTCTCGATGCACTCGTTGTCTGACAGACCAAACTGTTTCAGTTTTTGTTAATGGTTCTAGCATTTGGCACTGGACGATCGGGAGTGGTCGACACCACCACAACTCGGACACCCCGAAGAAGTCATAGTCCACTTACTAAATATCATTGATCACAAAGCCACTATAGCTGGGACACCTCGAATAAATCATAGTCCACTAACTAAATACCGGTGATCACAGACAGAGAATTGTACCAGGTCATAAACTATAAGACGGTTCAGAATCCCTAACACTACACGTCCAATATATCGGGTGTTGGGGCTGAAAGAGTTAAAAAAGGGGTTCCAGGCTTAATTGTGACCACGCTGTATAATGGTTTGATTATATTTCTATGTTAGTACCGTATTTAAATTTCCCATGGTAAATAATAAATTATCAGGGTGTGATGTAATATTCAAGAAAAGTCATACAATCTTAAATAAGAATAAGTTAAGCACATCAAATATACTGTGTAATGTTGTACCGGATATGATTTCGGCACAATTTATTCATTCACAGATTAAATTGAACAAATTTGAATTCATCTAAAAATTTGGAATTTATGTGAGGTTTTGTTGTTTTCAATACCTAGAATAGAACTTTATCCATTACTTTGAAACAATGATTCCTATTTTTTTAGATCAGAAAATTAAGTATATATAGACAGACAGATTTTTTTGGCTGAATTTTTTTTAATACTAGATTAATAGCTAAGAAAAAGAATATGATCATTTTTTCAGCGGAAAAGCCAGGAAAATTACGGAATGAGTAAAAATGGAAAAATAAATGTCGTAAATATAGTATCGTGGGTACTCAGATTGTGAGGAATATTGTCTTGATCACAAGTATGTCGGAACAGCATGTTAGCGCTGAATATGTACTGGTTTCAGACATGTTATATTTTGATAGATTGAGTATTGTTAGGTTAAGTTAGGTTTAAGTATGCTAGGTTAACAAAGACTAATCCAAAAAAATTACCTTATCTTTCAAAACCTAACTTTTTTAAAATTTAAATTTAACCAAAAAATCAAGCTCAGATAGTAACAATGACTACACTCGTTCATCTCTCATATTCGCACATATCTCTATGATCGGCGTCTTAAAAATAATGAATAAATAAATAATAATGAATAACCTATCCAAACCTAACCAAACAGAATGTAATCTACTTAAACTAAGCAAACCAAACATACCTATCAATCAATGCCCAACCTAGCCTTTCCTAACAAAATATAATCTTTCAGAAACTGCACATTTCCGGCGCCGACACGATTACTAATGGTTTGATTGCATACCCCTCAGCATATTCAAAGTCAGGATGAAATTCTGGATAACTACCCATAATGCTATATTTCCGTACAAAATTATTTTTCGGTTTTTCTTGTTTTCAGCTCAGGAAAACGATCATATCCTTGTTTCTTAGTTATTTATATACCATGAAAAAATCTGCAAAAATTTCGACTAGGCCTCTGTTCTATATAACTAACAACATGTTGTTGAGTAGTCGGCTTTGCCCTTGGCCCACATTGCGAATGCTACCTTCGAAAGTGGCGTTTTTCCAGGTATTCTAAAGCAAGCTGTAGTTAAACCATTATTTAAAAAGGGAAGCCCATGTGACATTGAAAACTATAGGCCTATATCCATCCTATCAACGTTTTCCAAAGTCTGGAAAAGCTATTCCTCATTCGTTTATTATCATTCCTTTCGAAAAATAATATCATTTTCGAAAAACAATTTGGATTTAGACGAGGATTCTCAACAGTTGATGCCGTGTTTGACTTCATCAAAAATGTTTCTTTAGCTTTAGATGAACGTCAGCATTCGTTTGGTGTATTCTTAGATCTCCAAAAGGCATTCGACGTTGTCAATCATGAGCTCTTATTGTTTAAACTACATAACCTTGGAATAAGGGGAGCTGCATTCGACTGGATTTCTTCATTTTTAAAAGGCCGTAGCCAGGTGGTTGAAATTCCCTTTGTTGACGACTCCGGTTGCTTAAGTCATCGAGTATCCTCTGTAGAAACAGTGAAGTCAGGGGTACCCCAAGGCTCTAATCTTGGCCCAGTCTTGTTTCTGTTATTTATTAATGACATCTCGTCAAGTGTAAACGGAGGGAATTTATGTCTATTTGCTGACGACACATCCATCAATATGTCACATAAAAATAGGGAAACTCTGGAATGCGATATTTTTGTACAAGGTAGTTGTCTTCTTCAATGGCTGGAAGAAAATCGCCTTACCGTGAACACTGCAAAGACAACATTTCTCGACTTTAGAATTCGAGCACCTATGAACAGTGCTAGTGGAAGCTCGTCCCTCCTTTTAGGTGATTTCGTTACTAGCCCGTCACAATGTACAAACTTCTTGGGTGTCGTTCTGGACTCAAGGTTGTACTTTCATCTTCACATGGACAAAGTTTGTGGCAAATTGTGCAGTGGTATCTTTTTACTGTGTAGACTTTCTCGTTTTTCCAGTACTGAAGTTCTTCTGGCCTGCTATTATGAATGCATATTTCCACATCTTACTTATGCACTTCCAATTTGGGGCTCTGAAAACACCAGGACATTGTACATCTTCCGTTTACAGAAGAAATGTCTGAGGATTGTTTTGGGATTGGCAAGGAATCAATCATGCAGGGGGCTGTTCCGTGCAAACAATTTACTTACATTTCCAAGCCTGTACATACTTGAGACCTTAACCTTTATTAAAAAAAAACATGCATATTTTTACCACCGAATCACCTGTACAACATAATTTCCGAAAATCCAGCCGTCTACCCTTTCCAAAGCACCGAACATCATTTTTTTAGAGCCAGTTATATTATTCTGCAATTAAATTATTTAACAGCCTCCCTCTGGAATTGAGAGCAGTAACCGTAGTTAGTAAGTTTAGGTTAAGACTAAAATGTTTCCTGATTGAAAAGGAATTTTACTCTGTAAGTGAATACTTGATGTCTAAGTATGATAAACATAGCTCTAATTAGGTTTAAGCCCTCACAATTTTAACCTTTGTTTTATTGTATTTATATTGACCATTGTTATGCAATATACTATTGTTAATTGACAAATAAACAATTTGAATTTGAATTTGAACAATTATTTAGATGGTCAGTAAATATTTTAGGCTGTATATGTTGTTTGTGCTGTAATAATAGTTATCTGGTACAGACATAGGCTGCGTAAATGTATCTATTTGCCACAATGAATATTGTATTAACTGATGTCAAATCAGGATGACAATGGTACCAATTGATACAGGAAATCTTTTTCTATACATATCAATTATTTTAATGGATATACGAGGGTCGTCCAGAAAGTAAAGAACGTTTTGGTATAAAAAATTAAAAACGAAAGATAACAACACAGAACTTTATTTACATACTCACAGTAACCTAGCCTACTTCTCAATGAAGTTGCCTTGGTTGTCAAAGCATTTATTGTACCGAGGAATCAGTTTTTCAATGCCGGTGTTATACTCTTCAGCCGCCAATGATATGAGCCAGGTTGTCACTTCTTCTTTCAGTTCTTCATCGTTTCCAAACCGCTTCCCACCCAAGAATGTTTTCAGTTTCGGGAACAGATGGTAATCTGAAGGCGCGAGGTCCAGACTATAGGGAGTGTGTCCAAAAATTTCCCACTTTAGACCTTGAAGTTATTGCTGGGTTCGTACCGATGCATGGGGTCGAGCATTTTCGTGGATCAAAAACACTTTTTTTGACAACATGCCACGTCTTTTGTTCTGTATTGCACGTCTGAGTCTTTGAAGGGTTTCGCAATAGGCTTCTGAATTTATTGTTTCTCCCCTTGGCAAAAACTCGACATGGATTAAACCTTTGCAGTCCCAAAAAACAGTTGCCATCAGTTTGGCGGGATTTTCAATGGGCGCTGCCATTTTGAAAGTTTACAGAGCAAAGATGCGTGACCGCACAGGAATGAAACTCAGCTCACACTGACAGGACAGCCAGAGGTAACTAGCGTGCACGCAGTTGCAGTGGTGGGAGATCGGCGCCGCATGTGATGCACAATCGTTCTTTACTTTCTGGACGACCCTCGTAAAGTAATAAGAAATCATAGTTAGCAACAATGACAGCCAAGCATGTAGGCAGTTCCTAATTAAATTTGCTATTTTCGTATGCGATACCTATAATGTGTCATGAAATTTACTACCAATTTAAAATGCAAAATGACAGTTATGAGAAGAACAGAAAACAACCAATTTTTTTACCAAGCTTTTCACACGTTACTGGTGTACATTTAAATAAATAATGCACGTATACAACATTCAATACTTTGTTAATGAAATTTTCAATCATATATGACTTTCTTATTTATTTATGAAAAGAGTAATCACTTATGTATAGGCAATATACACATTATATTATTGTTGTGTTATGTCTACATGGTTACAATGCGCTGTCACTCAACATTGTGCAATGAAACACTGAAGCTGTCACATACTGGCTGAAATAAGTGTCTACACACTTCCGAGTGTTGTAATGTTTATTTTAAAAAGTAGATTGCAAGTAGATCTAATACTGTCAACCTAAAAAAAAATGTGCAGATATTTACATTTTTAAGGTTGTTTTGGGGGTTAACACGTTGAATGCTGAAAGACTAAATAATTGTACACCTTAATGGCTAACCACCAAACACTATCACTTTGTACAGTCACCACTCCTACAAAAATGGCAGGAATGGAAAACGAACTACTCTCGAACACAAAAACTGGCACAACAAGCGGTGAGTGACACACCGTTCTCGGCAATAGCTTAACTCCTAAACCAATGCATTTGAAACAGGAGCCCTACATAATCCAACATAGGCCACCAGGCGTATCACTGCAGCGCTACGTTAATTAATGTACGCCACATTCAACATATTAAAAGAAAACTGATACACTTATGTGATGAACAAGACTTCAGTAAAAAATTGTGCATTGTGTTTAGTAGAGACTTTAAATCCAGTGGCATATTCTCAGGTGCCTCACTATTTCTGCCACAATTTCAAATGATTGGTGTAGACAACTGAAAAATGTCATGATATGCGTTTACAATAAAACATGCCTACATGTTTTTCTTTATTTTGAACTCGGAGTCAGTACATATAATTATTGGACTTTATAAGTTTTAATATTATCCTTAAAACAAATCTAGTTTTTAAAATAATATAATATTATTGGTTATGAAAAGAATCAATGTCACGAAAAAAATACCAGGTAACCGCTGGTGACTCAGGATCTGAAATCAGTGGATGGCTGCTTCGGCGGTCCCGAACTCGATGGAAACGCTCATGGTTTGTGCTGAAGGAGCAAGTCCTCTATGTTTATAAGGCGTCAGAGGATGTTGTAGCACTGCAGAGTATCCCAGTCCTGGGATACACAGTGGAACCTGTGCCTGAGGTATTACACTTGAATTAGTAATTTGCATTATTACATCTATTCTCAATCTAACTTATGGCTTGATTATATATCTAAACATATATTTGTTTTATTTTAGACTGAGTTGCACCCTGAATCATAATCAGTACTCAAAAATCTCAAAATATATTTTTATTAATTCAAATTTATATTATTTAACCAATTGAATGCCATGAAATAATATATTGTTTTCTTGAATGGTTGATATTTGAAAAATACTACCTAGCATTTAAAGATTAGATATGAGGAGACTAGGGATTTTCCGATTCATCAAGTAAGTTCTCCATTCTGTCAGATCTTGACAAAATAACCAGGACCAAGGTTTCTTCGTTCAGGATCCAGAAACAAAAAGGAGAAGATGAGCTTTCATATCAGAAATGTTTCATGCAGAACGATGAACATTAGTATCTGGCCAGAAAATAAACAAAATATATTTATATCAGAAAATACCTGCCCATAATTACAGGCCACTATGTATGAACCCACCCAGCTCACCCGCCCACCCAGACACGTACGGTGGTATTGACCCACAGGCCCTCCCATACAGGTAAAGTGGTATTGACCCACCCACCCTCCCATACACGTACTGTGGTATTGATCTACCCGCCCACCCAGACGTACGGTGGTACTGACCCAACCACCCGCCCATACACGTACGGTGGTAATGACCCACCTACATGCCCATATACGTATGGTGGTACTGACACACCCGCCCGCCCATACAATACTTATAATTGCTAAAGAAAGAACATCATATTTTATGTTCTATTGTAATCAGTTGTTTATTTTACAATCAAACTAGCTAGACTCAATTTTCTTTTTAATTTTTAGTTAAATTAAGTTAATTTTTTCTATTGGCCACATTACTAGCAACAGTGGCTACTCAATTTCTATTTTTACTTTGTAAAAATGTTATGTTTTTGAAGGAAATAAATTTGTTTATTCGTTATCATCCCTTTGAAAAGAAAATGTTACATGATTAGAAATTGTCAATGTCAGTAAAAGCCATTCAGCTTTTGTTGAGTCCACCCATGTTTATTTTGACCAGTAAATACTCTGGCTTATTAGTAAACTCCGTAATACACCAATTACTCCTGTCCTAAAATCAATTCACTAATAATAAACAAAAACATTCCTGGTCCCAGCATTTCCCTTCCTCACGTTCGGTGTTTACGCACTTCTCTACTGTGTGAACTATTGAGCTGCAAGTATTGAGATGATAAGCTTGATATCTTCCTTAAATAATGTGTTGTATAATTCAATTCACTTCATTGAGAATAATTGTAGTATTGTTTATTATTGAGAGAATATTTTTTTTTTTTACAAAGTTTTAATTGAAAGTTTTAGATTGCATTGACTTCTTTGGCAATTACAAACAAAAATTAAAATAGTTTAGTATCTGTTATATTTAAAACAAAATATATAATTTCTAAGAACATAATTGTATTATAGGCTGCATTGTTTTCAATGAATCTGTGGCGTTCATTTTCTCTCATGATCACAGTCAAGAAAAGAGTAGTTGTTTTTCTATCATTAATTGTAAATAACTATAATTTTTTATTATTAACTATATTTATACTAATTTATTCTTTATTTAATTAAAATCTATAGGCCAATTACATCCACCCATTACATTGAACCATAGTCTTCTGAATTTGTTGTTGACCGAACACACATTATTCTTTGATTCACTGGCGTAAAGGTATTACAAAGTACTCAGACCCGAGAACCTTGATTCATGGGCGTAAAGGTATTACAAAGTACTCAGACCCGAAAACCTTGATTCATGGGCGTAAAGGTATTACAAAGTACTCAGACCCGAGAACCTTGATTCATGGGCGTAAAGGTATTACAAAGTACTCAGACCTGAGAACCTTGATTCATGAGCGTAAAGGTATTACAAAGTACTCAGACCCGAAAACCTTGATTCATGCGCGTAAAGGTATTACAAAGTACTCAGACTCGAAAACCTTGATTCATGGGCGTAAAGGTATTACATAGTACTCAGACCCGAGAACCGTTTTGAATAAGAACTGAACCAAAAAACTAGAACTGACACATCAGTAGAGGAGACTAATAAGTACAGGATGGGACTGGGAAGGTTTGAATTCCCTGTCATAGTGATTAAATCATATATTTATAGTAGCTAGTCCTACTCCATAATTACTATTTATTTGTCATATAGTATGGATTGTATTATTATTATTATTAAAAAAAACATTTTATTTGTGTCAGAAAATTTACTAAAAATCCAAGTACAGTAGTATTTTTGTATATATTCTGTTATGTAAAGTCAAAATTATGACATCAAATGTTTTATAAACACAGAAGCTAAATTCTATTCTTTCAATTCACATTCAAAAAGAACTTGTTTAGTTATAAATTTATCTCAGGCATCTGATACCACCTGTAAACTGAATGAACTACATTTTTATCAAATTTTGTTTAACCGAGACCTGCCTGTAAATTATATTGATATTGGTTGAGCGTCAAAACCATCGTGACTAAGATATTTTAAGTAATCACATTTGCAATCTCAATTCCTAAAAATGGTAACAGAGTGATGACTCTTACAACGTGGGGACAGCATAATCTAAATTTAAACAAACAACCGGGAAATTATTCTTATACATATTTTAGGTTAGGTTAAAGGGCACTAGGCCAGGAATTAGTAAATTAGGAGAGATAGGACATCAGCAAACTTACCTAAGAATACAAGTCCACTCATCACAGTAGTAGTAAACAAATGCAGAGAGAGAGAGAGATAGGGAGATTACTTGGTAGGTAATATTGGAAGCTATTCTAGCGATAATGGAAGCTAAATCAGTCTCTTAACCCAGCAATAGTCAAAGCTAAGTCTCTCTCTCCCTCTCTCCCTACTCATCTGAAGAAAGTGCCAGTGGTGCAGAAAATTTGTGCAGAATCTGCTATTATTGTATTTGTTTTCTACCACTGTAGTGTTAGTGGACTTGTCTTCTTAGGTAAGTTTTATGATGTCCTATATCTCCTAATATACTTATACATATTTTTTTAAATTTTAAATTGCAACTTGCAAATTGAAGGGTAAATTTATATTTTACTTTTATTTCACATGTTACTGTTTTTATTTCAGTGCGAATTTGAAGAGTTGAGTAGTGAGTCCAAGTCTGTATTTAAACTTATCCACCCAGGTCAGCCACCTCTGATGTTTGCTACAGACTCACACACTGCTGAGAGGTACGTTAAATTATTTATCAAATTGAATAACTGGTTAGAGTAAGACCAGAGATTCCTCTCTTACACCTAAAAAAAATTAACAAAGTTCAATAAAAACAAAAGAATTATGTTATATTTTTGTAATATAATATTATAAAATATTTAACAATAAATAAAATCTTATTTTGACATAAATGTAATATAACTTTAAATTAAAGATTTAGATAGCTGATTAAAGTGTGTTAGCTGGGAGGTAACAAATTCATGACAGTCCTGTCAATAGTTTTGTTGCTCATTTAGAATTACCCAAGAGGTACGTACTGCTTTATAGATTTGCTAGAACAGTTGCTTAAAAGCTCGAAACCGATCTCTATGCACTGCTTTCCAGTTGAGCAGTTCTAATTTCTCGCCCAATACTAGCTGGGCAATAGCGTGGAACAATTTTGATGGATGAAATTATATATACTAATAGAGGCTATAAAACAAAATTAATTCTGATAAATTGAATCACGTATATGCATCTACTAGTGCACGTACCTAATGTTAATCAATATTACCTAATAATAGATACACAATAATTGGTATATTTTGTATTGACTTGAAAATTTACAACCATTGTCCGAAATCGACGATGCCTACCATCAGCTCTCTACCATTGTCAGTTTTACTATTCCAAAGTCACAATTAAGTATAACTCAATTACTAAAAAATGAGGTTATTTGATCTGGAATTGACAGTAGTCAAGATCTGTGTTGTGTAAGGTAAAGATTACAGCAGGAAAGAAGGAGCCCTTTGACATAAAATTTAATGCAAAGTAGTGAGTCTATTTGACTTATTATAGAATAAAACGGTAATTTAAAAGGTATTAATGTGATCTTAATGTCTTAATAAAACGGATACAATGGTTTTGAGCATGCTGCAATCTGTCCAAGAGCTTAACTGTCATGTTATTAACAACCACACCTTATTAAAGTAAGGACAGATGGAGCCTTCTCAAGCATCAATTTCATATTCATTGTTAGTAAGAGAGCAAATTGTTTAAGGCTGTGAATGTCAGGAAATTTTCTATTACAATTTTTGATAGTATAATTAGATCCAACTCAAGTTTTTTGTCAAAGCACATTCAAGGTGTTTTTAATTTGTTTCCAGTACAAGTAAACATCATACAACACAAATTTTACAATATAAGCACAAAATGCACAAATATATTACAATACAAGTACTAAATGCACAAATATTATGGTAATCGATTTCAGTGAACCACGCTCACCTTCCTCAGACCAGAGGGATACACAAAAGAATCTGATTTGTGCATGAATCTGAAAAAGCGTGGTTCACCGAAATCGATCACCATAATATTTGTGCATTTTGTACTTGTATTTTAATATATTTGTGCATTTTGTGCTTATATTGTAATAAATGTGTGTTGTGTGACGTTTACTTGTACTGTATATGTACCAGCACGTATTATGCTAATTAAAAAACTATTTAATTTGTTTCTGCAAATAATTAGTTATTGTTAATTATAAATTTAGGAGACTTCAATGTCTATATTTATAGAGTCCCATGGTTACCAATCAAAATGGTGTTAGTATTGCTTTATTTAAGTTTGAGCTAATGTTTTGAGTTTCACAAGAGGCAATAGCATGAGGATCATTCATTGTTTATGTCAGCTACAGTACCTTTAAGTTAGTAACAGTCATCAGCACATGTTTATCACAGTTGTGACATCATTATTGTTTACTGAAAATAAAAAAAGACCAAGAACAGAACCTTGGTGATCTCCATATATCCATTGTCTAGTGAGATTCATTAATCACTGAATCTAACATACTTTTGAGAGTTCTACAACCCTAGTTTTGAAATTTATAAAAGGAGAAAGGAATCATATTCATAAACAAAAGCTTTTGATGAGTAAAAAGTTAAAATTCAAGCACACCTCTAGTCCATCACTAACCAAATATAATATTTATTCTTTAAGAGGGTTGTCAGAATACTTTGACTATTGAGAAAACTAGACTGCAAGTTAGGCAACAATCTGTTGGAATTACAAGTCATAGAGATAAGATTTTAATAAAGTAAATTATTTATTGACCATAAGGTGAACATCAGGAGCTAGGAGAACTCTATTCCAATAAAAGTGCCATTTAATAGAGGATCGAAAATTAAATTGAAATGAGAGCTTTCATATTTCACTCTTTTTAATTTGTTAAGGATTTAAATTTTTTTAAATATATAGTAAAAATAGTAGAGGCAGATCATAAAGTTACAAGACTGGAATAAATGAATAAAGTTGGTTTTGACGTAGTTATCAAATCCAAGAAGTTATAGTTGCAGCTCCTCATGACAGTAACAGGATGATAAAGAGCCATAGGACTGAGATATGTGCCCTATAACAAACTGCCATTAGAATTAAATCAGCTCTGCATGTGGCAAACATTTACAGACGCAACCTTCGCGTTTGGGCAAAACGCGGCAACGAATTCCGTAATAAATTTAATGTATATTTGCCATTGAGGCCTATAGTGTCAATTAGGTTTGGGTAGATAAATTAGAGTGTTTTTGATGTTATTGAAACATTTTATCCCTGGCAGAAGCAAAACAAAGCTGTGATATAACATAGGCTTGAACTATATGACAGACGGCTGTAGATTCAATCGCTAGCAGCTGATTACCTTATTGCATTGTTATTTCAATTGCTTGGTTTTGTGTTTACTTTGTTTTATTTATTTTATGTTCTTTTTTTCTTATTGTCGTATTATTTTGTATAAATTGTAAAAGTCAGTGAAAATATCAGGTTTTTTCGTAGTTTGTATATTATTTGTTCATATGTAAAAAACAGATGGATGATTATGACTTCCAACACTTTCTTCCCAGTTTGGTTCATGACATCCAAAAGTTTCATTTTTCTAACTTCTTATTGAACATGTCCCTGATTATTTTACTGATATATACATTTATAACACAAATAATTTTTTTTCTTAATGATACAATTAGTAAATGTTGCAATATCTACTTGAAATGTAATTTAGCTAAAACAGACTAAAATGTCCAAAGTATGAGTATATTTTTTTGTTAAAATTTATCATGAGAAACTAAATTCAGTTTTTAATAGAAAAAGTATTATATGTTTTATAATTGCATGCCGAAGAAGGTTTAACTCAAATCTGATACAGCGTGCAAAGGGTAAATAATTTCAGGACATCCTGATGTTGAGTTATCCTAAAGTGATAGGAAGATGAGCTTCCTCTGTGATTCCTTCTGGTCTGAGGATGATATGCATAGTTTATCAGAATCAACAACAATAATAGTTATACTTTTTTGTGCTTATGTATTTTAAACTTGTAATACATAAGTAATAAATGGTGGATCCTCCACCACCTTAAGAAGTGCAATCATTTCTAAGCCACATTACCTCTCCGTCGACTGTCCAAGTGATCCACAACCCATAACCGTTACCAACTGGTCTCCTTTCCATTGGCCCCTGGAGCAAACGGTCTCCCTACACTAAGCAAGTGACATACCAGCAAACACCAGACGAGAAAGATCTAGGCTTGGACTGGATATCAGTTCATAATGATAACAATACAATTGTGTGCTAAAGTTTATTGCAGCATCTTTATTAAGTAACATTTTCTATGCCTTTCAAAATGGCTACTGTTCAACATTTTCAACACATCAATTCTATTTATAGTGTTTGTACCATTAGAATTAATGTACTTTTGAAAGATGTAGATGTTTCACATAAACTTTCAAATGTTCTTGGCACTAGTCACGTATATACCAGTAATTCCTGTTGGATTATATCTGTGACTATCAACAACTGTATATAGTAACTGTAATTTTTTTTATTTTCAGGTGGATATCTTGTCTTCAAGAAGCAACACTACTGAAATAATAAAATATTCTTGATAGAAATAAGACTAAATCAACATTTAGTCTTTTTTCGTTCTGTAGCCTAAAAGGCATGTTTTAGTCATAAAATGAAATTGTGTTAATTTGAGATATCTTGTTTATATTTGTTAGCCTGAGGTGTATTAGAGAAAATATTTTAATGTATTTATATTTTAAGTTGTATATTTAGATTGTTGTATGTATAATCAATTTATTTTATTTTTTTACGGATTTTAAACACCAATTTTGTGGAGTTTCGTACATTGGTTCAAAATGTTTTAGGTTTTAAACAAGTATAATTTTCAGTAAAATCTATTTAACTTAGTGTTTGTGACGTGACCTACTGTAATTCTATGATTGTTTAACGGTGAATAAATTTTTAATTATTGATAATGATATTATAGCATATTTTAGTAGAACACAAAAGCTAGCTTGGCCATTTCTAGCAATAACGTGGTAATTAGTTAAATAGAGCTAGTTTGATTATTTTATAAAAGTTCAGTTACATATTTTTGTATATCAGAAAAGTCTAAACCCCATTGTCTTTCACAGAAAATGATTATTGTTTATGTTTTTCTACCTTTTATGAATTTTGCACAATTTGAGCCAGTTAATGGTTTGACATAAACTGCTTAGCAATTTGTTGATGTGATAGAATCTATTTTTATTGTGACTCTGTAACTGATGTTGACATTTCCAGGTGTTAGCTATCATTACAAATTACTTAAATAGTGAAAACAAACTTACCTGAGAAGTCAAGTCCACTAAGACCTTGTAGTAGAGAAGTCAAATTATATTACACAAATGTTCAATGCCACTGGAACTTTTCTCAGGTGAGTAGAGAGCGAGACTGAATTAGCTCAATATATTGCTGGGTAGGTGGCAATGGTAGGAGTTGTATATCCACAGAGCAACGCTCAGGTTTTAATGCAGGTTTTTCTAGTTTGTTTATGTGAAGTTTGTTGATGGTTGAGGGGTAGGAAAGAAATCTATTTGATGTTCAAATCAGGAGGGTACAAATATTTATTTATCCGTTGGTGTGCTAATTCCATCCTTCTGAGTAAATCCTGTGACACTCCTAATCTGAATATCAGTTAGATGACTTACCACTTATTGCCTACCCCTCAACCATAAACAAACTTCACATAAACAAACTAGAAAAACCTGCATTAAAACCTGAGCGTTGCTCTGTGGATATACAACTCCTACCATTGCCACCTACCCAGCAATATATTGAGCTAATTCAGTCTCGCTCTCTACTCACCTGAGAAAAGTTCCATGTGAATTATCTTCATATGTTTTCTACTGCAAGGTGTTAATTGACTTATCTCCTTAGGTAAGTTTGTTGATGTCCTATCTCTCCTAATATATAGATTCCTGGCCTAATTCCCTTTAATATAACCTTAAATTGTGAAAGGAAATGTTAAAAGGTTTATAAAACATCACCATCAGTTCTTAGTAATTCACTGAGTCTTTCTCATAGCAGTTGTTTGTTCATATCTAAAAGAGATTCGTTATGAGTTGGATTGTTATTATTTTTTTAAATTATTTCTTGTTGGTGGTTTTATATTTTTCCTCTTCTTATTGGTTTACATAGTTGTAATTCATAATAAGTCTGTTGTGTACAAATACAATTATAAGAAGGTTCATCCTATACTTAGAAAATTCTAGTAGAAAAAAATAAAATTAGAGGTTTCGAGATAATATTGAACTAACTACTATTTTTGTGGATACTATGAATTTTACAGTAAAATTACTTAATATTTTCAACTCCTATCTCTCTTATCAAAGTAGCTTAATGATTCTGACAATTTAACTTTTCACTAATTATGTCTATGTAAAATATCTATTTCCATACCTAAAAGAAGAAAACTATTGATTACTTGTCAGGGGTCTGTCTATCTAGTTTATGAAGAAATATATTAATAACTAACCAATTGAAAATAAGAAAGCATAATTATCAAGAATTTCTTAAAGCGTTCAGTCTCTAACTGTCATAAGGTTGCTTGGTTAAGTAAAATACTGAATTGTTTTACCTAAATAATGGCATATTCTTTGGACAATTGATAGATATAAATTGCATTTATTAAATAGGTTTCATTTCTAAATATTTTATAGTATTAATTTATTTGGCTGCTAAGCTATGACATAAATCTGATGCTGAAATCTGTTGTTAATAATATTGTTTGTTTACTTAGGATAGATTACAAACTCAACAGTAAATTGTCTAAGCACTTATTTTTATTGGAATTTTGGTTGCTGTAATAGCCATATATTCTTTATTAACATGATCTTAAAGAGCAGTTAAGCATCACAATTTGATATGGTTGTATTGCATGGTGTTGTGATGTTTGACCAATGTAATGTCATTATTTTATAGAGTGTGTCATATATTAATAGTTTGTGTGTTTTACTTGGATAAATTACAGTTATATGTTCTAGTTTTACAGGGTTCTATGCAAATTAATGAGGATTTGATTATATTAATCGAATCAAACAATTACATATCTCATAAATAAGTGTTTACTCCAACTTTATTACAGACAGACTAGTACCATCTGCGTTCTCAATTATATTGATTTGACTATTGAAATCTCTGTTATGCCTGTCGTACTGGTATATTTTGTTTTGGATCTGATGACTGTTGCGTGCACTAGAGATTCTAGCTTTTAATATTAACTCAGATACAACCAAATTTCTATCGTAACCAGCCGTACCTCCACAGAGTCCCAGCATCAAGTATTTTGCAAATTCAACGTAAGTAATCATCTTAATTTTCTTTTTTAAGAATAATACTACAACTTATTGCACAGGTACCTAAAAGAGTTTTAATGTGTAACAGCATAATTTTGTTTACGTGCTTGAGTATTACCCATCGTTTATTCAATAGGAGAGGTTTCTAAGTTACGTAACACAAAGGTGAATTCCATCACTAGTAGTGATATACTTTTTCTTTGTGTTTATTTATTTAACGTATTATTCCATTAAAAAGATATTATTTCAAATTTTCTAAGAATAGTAGAGTTAAGTGAAGAGCATCCAGAAATTACTAATTAATTAAAAATTTTAATCCATATAAAATTTATTCATATAAGTTGTTTATTCATATTAAAAATGTATCCATATAAGTTTTATCCAAATATATTCAAACAATTATTATATACAGTTATTTGAGATTATTTTGTTATATTGAAACATAATATTTGTTTTTTTATTTCTATACATTTGAAATAAGTAGATCACTATTTTGTCTTATAAACTATGTTGAAATTATTTCTGTAGTTTATATCAAATTGATAAACATCATATTGTAATCTTCCAACAAATGGCAGTTGCGATTATTTCATAATCTAGCTTCTATTGGTGTGCCATTTCTCACTGAAATACTTATTTTCTGTAATTACTAAGTTGTGAAAAATATAATTTACGTATTAAGTGTAATTTTGCACATGTTAAATGTCATGTTGCACAGTGTGACTGTAACTTATAGATTATTTAATTGTTTTGCCTCTAATACTCACCATAACATTTCACTTGCTCATAGAACACAGATAATAACAGAATTAACATTAACAAATAATAACAGAATTAATATGCTAAGATTTCCACTTTGTGGAACTCACCATTTCATACTTTATATTAGAAAAAATTATTATGACTTAGATCATATTTTAAGCATTCCGTAATACATTCCAGTATTTCCTACATACTAAGAGAAATTAGATGTGTATAGATTAATGTAGTAGGTTTAGAGTGCCTTTAGTATCTGTCAATGATACTCACAAATATTGAACCAATGTTAAGGTCAATTATGGGTCCTAGCTGCATGTAGATGCTAATGACATTTCTCCTGTTGGTCTTCAAGTCTTTACAATCCAGAAAAATATATAAACCTGATACATAGGCCAGCCAGCTGGATAGGTAGGTAAAACATTAACGTGCTGGTCTTAATAGTGCTTCACCAAGGGAGTTTCATATACCACTCCTCAAATTCGGACTGATACGTATGGTAGAATGAAATGTTAACATTTTCCATTCTCGAATTAGAAAACGTCAATAGTCAGATTCCGTTTGTAAATAGGAAATCCCTTAAAATACATGAGAATATCTTATAGTCAATATATCATAACACAATTAATAATTTATATTGTTAACAATTATATTTACGATCACAAATTAAAAGAGTGATGGTTAAGTTAAAAATGTAACTGTATTTTTAACAATTAAAATTGATTGTTAAAATGTTTAATCATTAAGCTCAAGTATGGCAATGATGCCCCTAGAAATGAGAGTTCGCACCCAACTTAGATAGCAAATTGTTTATTCTTTGTATTTAAAACATTTTTAACTAACAAAAATTTTTTTAAAAACTAAAATTGTCAACGTAACATTTTACAGTTGATGCCTGAAAACTTTGCTGATGAGGAGCTGGTATAAAAAAAGTATGGCACATTGGTGGCAACACTGCTTCCTCTAGATCAACGGCTATTAGGTTTGGATTTCCCATGTGAGGTGGAAATATAATATTGAATAGCTAGGTTTAGAGAGAACTTATTATTAGAGAGAAGCTTTTTTAATACAGCCATTCAGAGAGCTTCTAGTTCATCATCATCTTTCAGAGCAATATTTTTCTTCCTTTTTTAATGTGATTTGTTCCTTGACAGACGTCTTTTTACATAATATTCATTCTTAGCGACATTTTCCTGTTTAATTTTTACCATTGGCAACAAATCATCATCAGATGACCAAAAAACAGCTGATAAATTGTAGCATATCCTTGTTCAGAAATTGATCAATTTCGTCAATTTTAGTATGTACTCTTTTCAGCTTCTAAATGATCACTTACATCAGTGGTTCTCAACCTGGGGGGCGCACCCCCCTGGGAGGGCGTGAGAGAGTTTCAGGGGAGGCGTGAGGGTACAAAGAAAACAATTAAAAAATATATATTTTGTTAAATTAACAAAAACTTTCAAAACCATCAAATAAACTTTCGTATTTAAATATATCTGGATTTTTATCTTGCATCCCAGCTTTTGCTAACGTAGAGTTAGCATCGTCAGTTTCATAATTTCACTGTTCTAACTTGAACCAACCAATTATTGACTGGAGGGGAGGCGTGAGCTATCTTCAGTGTTCAAAGGGGGGGGGGGCGCCAGTGCTAAAAGGTTGAGAACCGCTGACTTACATCCTCAACATTCTTATCTTCAATAGATTCATGTGTCTTCTCTTTTCTTACAACTTTCTCTTCAGCTAGACTAGTTCATTTCCCTGTATGAATTTTAGTAGTTAATTTTATGACTAAAATTGGCACTATCAGAATTTTTAGTTATATTATGTTTATTTACCTTGTTGTATATTACCATAGCTTTATTGAACTTAGGCCTAGTGTAATGGCTTCTAAACATAAAAGAGTTGAAGTTTCTTTGGAAGATAAACTTAATTCTTTGCACTGGAAAGGTCACTGGCAGTGGCCAGTCCCCACTCCTAGACAACTCGTATTAGTTGCCGTTCAATCTGTCCTCCCATGTCGCACGGCAACTACGAGTGGCCACGCCACCCTCATACACTGTGCATCAGCCATGTTGTCTGCCAGTTGTCACTGGGTCGGAATTGTTTTGTTGATACTCTGCTGAAGTAGAAAAATAGGCATTTAAAAATTAAAAGCTCATGTAAACTACATAACCTTGTTTTTATCATAACGTTAAAACTATGTTATACTACAATTACAGTTTGTGACAAATGAAATTATATTTGTCAGTTACAAATAATAATATTGGAAAATAAAACTTTCTTCTTTTAAAATCAAATAGAAATATAGGGGTTCTTCAAGGGTTAAGTTTTTTGCAATGTGATATTGTTCAAAACACTGTCCAATACACAGACCAGGTTGTGAGGTACATGTCTTACAGATATATTTTGTTCTCTTTTTAGTACTTGGTGACTGGTGAGCACTGAGGCTATATCTGTGGAACCTGTAGCTGGCTAAAAAAGCGGGAAACTGACAGACACTTAGTTGCAAAGTTTCTCAACAGGCATTTTGAGGAATAACATTCCACCTTGCAGAGGAATAACATTTAAAAAATAAATACAAAACGCAGAACTGTATTATGGCCACTCACAATGGCCGTGCGCGTGTTCGGCAATTTTCACATTGTCCACTTACAGTGGCCTTGCAATCTTGGAGGACATTTACAACAACAAAAATGACAAGCTGTCACAGAAATGACTGTGGCCACTCACAATGGCCATAAAACCCCAAAGGACATTTTCTAAAGAACTCTCAAGTGCAAAAGGTTAATACCAATTTTTGTTATTATCACTCCCTACTACCTGACATTTTTAGTTATCGGACGTCATCACGGTTCGTTTACGTCGGATAAGTTACACTCTACTTTACTTCTTATATACTATGGCAACTTCTTATAGCAGGTAGTTGATGTGTCAAAATTCTGTATAGGGTGAAACATTGCTTATCAATATTGACCAAGGGCAACAAGTCAGGAGTGAATTTACCCGATTTCAACTCCCCAGTAATGGCAGGCTTGTAAAATGTCTTTTGAAATGGTTGATTTCATGAAGAGTGTATGTATAGCATATGGTTTCTTGACAGCTACCATTTATTAATTTAAAAAAGAAGCAGTCCAACAAACAAAGGAGTTTGTTGTTTGGAACAAAATCCAAAAGTGGTGTTATTTGTTAATATATAAATAATAAAGTGATCTGTCATAGCTAAATCCAATCCATCTAGCCATTTAAGACCTGCCTCACTGATTTTATTTTTACTGACTAACCCTTCCATTAAAATAGCGCAGGGGTACTCTGTAACTATTTGAGCCATAGTTTGTATAGACTCCCAGTAATCAAATGACTGGTCTAGTGTTAATCCCCATTTATATTTCAAGTAATTACATCTGCACACTAGTTTGGAAGCAATTTAACAAAGTCCATTCTCTACAAGGGTAGTTCACCCCACATACAGTTACAGTAATCACTTTTTCAAAAAATAATCAAACTAAAGCAGTTGGCATCAGTCCAAAATTATTAGACAAGTTCATGGGTTTACTGTATGGAGATAAAGAGAATCATTCGTTCTTTCATTACTGAATATTCACTTTTCCATGTCATTTGTATATGTTATGATCCCTAACTAATTCAGTTCCTCAATTTGTTAAATTTTATGTCTTTGAAATTAATTTTAAATCATATTTTTATAATTCCGTTGTCTAACTGTGAACTAGTACATTATGTGATAAAAGTGTAAATGTATAGTTTGTTCACAGTTTTATTATGATTACAAAAATATATAGTCATTATAACAATTACCTATAATTTTCTAATGTAAATTAAAAAGTGTGTAGTTTTACATTTCTGTCAAAAATTTATAGCAAGTCTGCTAAAATTTACAATCCAACATAATAAATCAACATGATATTACAAAATATATATTTATGTAAGAATGGTAGCTAAAACTAAAACAAAATAAAATAATAAATGTGAAGTCTCACCTTATTTACATATGAATAAACAAAACAAACAAATGCCACAATGGCTAAGCGGTATTTAGTTTGCGATAGCTGGCGTCGCCCAAAGGCAACGAATTTTTATATGTTAAAAAAGAGAATATAAAAATTATAAATTAGATCTATAATTGATGCTCTTTCAGAATACAATCATTAAAAGTCATTTTATGAAGTTTATTACCAAAATTTTAACAAAAATTACACGTCTGTTTTGGTGACGAATATTTGTCGTTGCCAAATTAGACGGGCCCTTGGCGATGAAAATTTGTTTAATTCCAGTTCTTTGGTTAAAATATCAACATTGTACAAGACAATACGCTACGAGTACCAAAACACCAGACAGCTACCTAGCTGTTTACAAGTTCTGAACGCCTGATTTTGATGATAGACTTGAAAATTATCAAAGAACTGAAGTTTTATTTAGTTTTAAGTCGCCAGTATGAATTTTGAGGTATTTGGAGCATGCAATGTTCATAAATACAAAACTAAGAAGAATATAAGGTATCGAATCAAAAAGGTTTTGGCAAGTCCACGAAAATTAAATATATTAGATTGCAAAGTTAGGAGGGTTAATGAAACTAGAAACCTTGGAACTGATGTGAAATCAGAAGTGTCCAAAGAAAAAACTGCATCCTAGAATATCGCAGCTGAGTAAACATTAATTGTGCAGCAGGTGAACCATGATGTACAGCTTGACAAAACAATCTGACGTTCACTTTGTCAGAAATTATAATTAGTCAAATCATGTAGATATTTAAATAAAGAATTCATATGTAATTGTAAATTAATTTAGTTGTATAAGATACTCTTTTGTAAATTATATCATTTCTTGATGTGCCTTATTGTAAATGATCACTGTCTTAATCAGCAACTGTTATTGAGAGCTTATTTATTGTTTTGTACACTAAACAGATATTAAAAATTTGTATTGTGTTTTTGAATTCATTGTTTTATTATCCTATTTATCAACTAGCTTCACTCTTAATTTAACCCTTTGGGGAATCCAATTCTTATAAAATATGCTCCTACTACATCACTAATGATGATAAATTTCCAATTTGACAAAGCTATTCCTTTTAAGAAGATGCCTGTAATACTTATCGAAAGTTACTGTCTGTAAAAACTATAGATCCCTAAAAACAGGTAGATTGGTTATTCCCTCAGTAGAAAACTGTCCGAAATGTAATCACACTCTAACCAACAGCAAGTGATACAGCTCAGCTGGTCGTAGTTCTGGTTCAACGTGTCGGCTAGTTGTCAGAGCCCTCGTCAAACTGCGCTGGCGTTGACTGTCTCCCACCCTCCTAAGGAACAACGTCACTCACCGTTCCTTCCTTGTTTTTTATCACTGTCGTACTCAAGAGAGACTGGGCCTGTCCGTACTCAGCTGGCCTGCCCCGCCCAAACGCTTTATGCATTTGTAATCGTTTTTGCCATCGCCCTTTATTGGTACCAAACACTGAAACAATAATTCTATTACCTAAATTCAATCACACTCCTAGTTTGGCGAATTAAATAAAACTGTTGTGATATGAGATATCATCAGATAAATCCAAGACAATTATGTCATATTTTTATATAAGAGTATCATGCATATTATAACAAATAAATAGACATTTCTCATTTAGGTTTATTTATGTGTAACTATTGGTACTATGGTATATGTGTATGGTGATTATCAACTAGGCCAATTTTTAGAATTTAAAAAAAATAATGTTACAACGGTTAAAACTGTTTAGTATATATGAGTTCAGTATTTATGTATTTATTTCCAACTGCCAAAGACCAATTTACATATATACAGAGTAAAAAGATGGCTAAATACAACTTAAAAGCTAAGGGTCAAGCCAAACATGCAACTGGACTTTTAATCTTAGACTTAATTAACAGTACTTTAAATGTGTTTAATTTATAATAAATATTAATAATAATAACACAATAAATATACAGTAAATTAACAATAATAAATTACAACAATTAAATAATTTACTCTATAGGTCAAGACAGGCCAAGAGTACTTTCTTTAAGGTGTCGCCACTCATACTGAAGAGGTCCAGATGCCGGGGCAAATTGTTGGCCAGACGTTGAAGGCGGGGAAAAGCACTATGGAACATGAGCTGTGTAGTGCAGTGTCGCCTTGCAAACAGCTGGGGATGGTGAAGATGACGAGATGTCCGGAAATTGATTTCCTTGAGCAGGTCAGGTGCATCAATGGCCAAGCAGATCAACCTCTTCAGGAATACAAGATCATGGACTTTCCATCTTATATGGAGGGGTCTTAAGTTCAACTGAAGTTGAAGGTCGTTGATTGGAACAGTACGGTACTCAAAGCCCAGCCGCAGCCCAATCAAACGGAGGAAGCGGTTTTGTATGTTTTCCAGCCTATCAATATGTTCACTAAGATAGGGATTCCAGACAATAGAAGAGTACTCAAGTATGGGCCTAACAAGGTGGATGAATAGAGTCTTCAGAGCATGGATAGAAAAAGTGCCACGACTGGTTCTCATATCGAAATAGAGTGCTGAATTAGCCTTCTTTACTATATGATTGATATGCTCATGAGAACCCAAGTCAGAAGCTAGTATGACACCCAGATCCTTGATCTTAGTACAGCATGTGAGGGGTTGGTTATTAAGATTATAGTGAAAAAGAATAGGCCCATTTGATCTAGAAAAAATCACAATAGAGCACTTTGAAACATTCAGAAGCATGTCGTTAACACAGCACCATTCTGTCAGCAAGTCAATGCTATTTTATAGGGACACACAATCTTCCACTGATGTAATTTCTTTGAAAATTTTTGCGTCATCAGAAAGAGTAAAACATTAGAATCCACATATTGCATAATATCGTTAGTGAAGATTGTGAATAATGCTGGACCCAGAAGGAAACCCTGAGGTACCCCAGAAATAGCAGGGAAAGGTTGGGATAAAGAGCCCGCCACTTGCACCTGAAGAAGACCCTGGAGGTAACACTTTAGACAAAGCAAAAGAGTCCCGTTGACACCAACAGCTCTGAGCTTAGCAATAAGGTGACTGTGACTGACTTGATCAAATGCTTTCGAGAAGTCCATATAAATGACATCTATCTGGTGAGAGTTAGAGAACGCTTTGAGAATATGATTTTGGAAAGATGAGAGGTTTGAAATGGTCGATCGTCCTTTAACAAATCCGTGCTGTTCAATGTTGATAAGACTCTTGGAGTTGAACATTAATGTTCTGAGGACGAGCGCTTCAAAGACCTTAGCCAAGGTTGACTGGATGACTATAGGGCGATAGTTCTTAATATCAGAATGAGATTCAAATTTAAAGATAGATGTTATATACCCAATCTTCAAATTAGCAGGAAAGATGCCAGCAGCCATGAAAGCATTGAAGTAATATGTGATATGTGGTAATATTACACTCCTACAATGTTTCTAAATCAGTGGAGAAATGTCGTCAGGTCCAGCACCCTTTTTAGTGTCGAGCGACTTCAACTCAGCCTCCACTTCCTCACAGGTAAATTTGCATGAAGCAATAGAAGTAGTTGCTTCAATATCGTACACTGGTGGATTTGATGACGGGAGCCGATAGACCAAGGAAAAATGTTTGGCAAACAGATTAGAGATATCTTGTGGGTTGCTGGCAGTTTCATCATCAAGCTGCATTCTTGATGGAAGGGATGGTAGTTTCTTGGTAGACTTGACATAATTCCAGAAGGCACGAAAGTGTCCTTGTATTGACAACTCAACAGCATTGATGTATGTTGAGTAGCATTCTTTCGCCAATCTCTTGCAGGCAGCACGAGCATCACAGAACTGTAGGTAAATCCTATCATCGAAACTCTGTTTGAAGCGCCTATGTAAAAGTCTTCTTCTTGATTATCATCAATTTAAGTTCGGGAGAGAACCATACAGGGAAGCATCTAGGTCCTATATACTTGGGTGGACTCGCATTTCTAATAGTGCAACTCAATAGTGAGCAAAATTCTGAAAAATGCCGATCAACAAAGGATGTGTTATCAAGTAGAGGATAATTGAGGCATTGCACCCATTCAGACTTGTGGTCAATGTCACATTTACTTACATTTGGAACAACGAAACTATAATTCAGTTCCTCATTTGGGCATGCAGCAAATTCCATCTCCAAAGCTGGATGATGGCATTCGGTGGGAAGGAGTGGGTCAGAGGCGTTTTGGACCCCCAAAACTTCGGAGGAGAAAACCAGGTCGAGAAGGACACCACGTTCATTTCTGATGTAGTTGTATTGTTTAAGATTAAGGAAGCACGCCATATCATACACAGTTTGAGCAGATAAATCCATGAGGCTAGGAGAGGAATTAGACAAATCAACATTAGGTAGGTTGAAATCTCCAAGTACTAACATGTTGTTTTGGTTGGAATGGGCAACAGAGAGGTCCTCGAGTAAGGAAGAGGATTCAAGATATTGAGATGAGTTTTGGTTTGGAGGTAGATAAACACCGCACAAAAGGAAAAGGGAGTTATTATGCCTAATGTTTGTGAAGACACGCTCAATGCTGCTCGTAGATGGGTGGAGCTCCCATGAGTCGAGATCCCCTCTTATTGCCACCAAGACACCTGCACTGCTAGATTTGAAGCTTGATGACGAAGATCTGTCGCATCTGTATACAGCATAGTTGTCAAAACCAAGTTCTGAATTACTGATATCAGGTGTAAGGTTGGTTTCAACTAAGACAATAATATTATAGATTGAATGACTAATGGATGTGCGTAATAATGGAAGTTTGGTCCTTAGACCATAACATTTTGGTAAAGCATCCAACGTTTCTTTTGGCCGTTGGAGATTGTACGATTTTTTTGCTTAGATTTAACAATGTAAGGTATGCCATTAACATATTTGATTGTTATATCAGTCTCACCCTTGATCTGCCTAGATTTAAGCTGTTCCCTGAGATCATTAAAGTGTCTAGCTTCATAGGGTGTTCGATCTCTGGAGACTTTTACGTCTTGATATACACTATCAATAGAAACCAAGTGTTCACTTGAGAAGTTAGACGTCATTCTGGCTTTTCAGCATGGCTTTCAAAGGCCGGGACTTGCTAGGAACTGCTTTCCCAAGACGAGCCGTTGTGAATTTGTAGGAGATAAGGCCAGGACAAGTAGCTTCAAAAAGCTTCGTGGTAAGATTTTCATCATGGGACTTTATAGTCTTGGTGTCTTTTTTGCTTGATTCCTAATGGTTATAAATCATAAATATTGCAAGCTCACCTAGATCGATCGTTCACCTCAGATATGATGTCATAAGGTTTGTGTACCTGAGACGTCTTTGTACTTTCAAGAGCGTCAAGGCGCTTTTCCGTGCATGCAATTCTATCTTCGAAAGAAGTTAACTTGGTGTCCAAGGTATAAATTTTCTTAGGAAGGTCCATTAGAGTGTCTATCTTGGTGGAAAGTTCAGTTAGCATTTTAACAAAACCAGCCATTTGTGACATAAGCTAGTTGGTGAGTTTCTTATTGTCATCTTCACAATCAGACTGAAAACATTCCCACTTAATACTGTTCTCTGCTGTCAAGCGGTCGTACTCAGCTTTAGGGATCCTTACACAGTCTCTGTGAAACCATCTGCTACAAACAGCATCGCATTGAATTCCCTGTTGGCGATCAGTGATCTCTCGAAGACAGACACCACAGGGATTCTTTATCTGTGTTGCCATTATTTTCAGGGGTAGTGTGACTAATTGTGGTTAAAAATAGCAAGGCAAGGGCAAAAATATATACACACTGACAGCAGCTACTCGATCCAGAACTGAAATGTGTGCAATTATAGTGTATGGTATGAAAAACAGCGAGTGATAAAATAAGATTCAAAGGGCAGTAGCTGAAGAAACAAAATTGACGTAGAAGATGTTGGGAATGAACAAGTCAGTTTGACATAGTGTTAGTGACGTCACAGGGGGATATGGCCAACGAAGTTTAATGAAAAATTAGATTATAAGAGGAGTGGAGTGGAAAAACGTAGAGTGGATGCCACTCACAATTATTTGTTGAAGACACCTAGTAAGTTCAATGCTCAACTATCAAGATTAAACTCTTAATAAAGACACATAATGATAGACGCCCTGTTTGCGAATGTAAACAAAGCTGCCATCATCGACCAATAAAAAGTATTGGGCTACATTTGTTTGTATTCGTATAGTTCTTTCTTGCCCCTAATTATATATAATACCTTTATATTTACGAAAAATAAATAAATCAGGTGGTATAACATTTTATCTTCCAAAAACAAATGATACATTTTTATCACACTTCTTATAGGTTATAGAAATACACCACGTACACAGGCATAGTAAAAAAAGTCAAAATAAGTATTGTTGAGAGTGAAGGTTTATTTGGTTTGGCGAGTCCGGCGCTCGTGATTATGATGTCGATGTCTACAGTGTACAGACCACGGTAACTAGAATGCGGAAGGGTTCACGCGCATAGTGCGCAGTAAATCAATACCACTGTACGTGTATGGGTGGGCGAGTGGGTCAATACCACTGTACGTGTCTGCGTGGGTGGGTGGTTCAATACCAATGTACGTGTATGGGCGGGCGGGCGGTATATGTCTTAAAAATACTATAAGGTTCAGAGGCCCTCACGCCACAGGTGTGACGTCATTGAAACCAAGATTTGGTTCATCTGTTAAACTGAATGTAGTAATAACCAGTAACTGCTTTTCCTAAATCACTGTTTTCATTAACGACAATTTTAAATACAATTAATAATTGTGATTACTTACCAATAATGCACTGTTGTATTTTGACAGATTTGCTGGCATAGTTTGATTATAATTTTAGATAATTTTTCTTAGTTTAACGAATTCTTCTAATTTGACCACATGCACCTCTTAAATAAACATAAGTTATACATAAAATTTACATATTTATTCAAACACTAGTAGTACGTTACTAGTTTAGAATTTTTTTTTATTTTCTTGGATTTTTTCTATGAGCTCCTTTTTGGGAAAAACTGTTCTTTTAAGACTGTTCTTCCTGTTTAGCTCTTTCATCCTTATGAATGATCATGTTCGGACATAACACATTATAGCAAATTTGTCTTTGTTTTTACATTTTTGTTGTAACTTATTCGCAAGTGTTTTCATGACATTATCATATTCATTAATAACATTGCCTTGAAATTCCTCAAACTCTTTTTCACATTGTAAAACTATTTCCAGCCATTCTTGAGATGGGTTAATAAGAGAGCCCCTTGATAAAGTTGAAAGCCAATACTATTCTTAACTTATACTAGTCCTGTTTTTTCACCATACATAAATGTTGATTGCAAGTTTTGTTTTTTAACACGATATGTAACGTATCCTGCCAATACTTTTAAATAAGTCCGTCTTTAGACTAGGTTTGTCTTCGAGCTTGACTAGGGTGGACATTTCATGAATAAAATCGTCAACTATTGCTTCGAATTCCTTGTCATCGAAATTATTCTCCAATAATTTATTTTGCTCTTGAAACGGTTGGTTATCAGAGATGACATGCACAATCAACTGATTTAAAGACTTCAACACTTAATGTCTCATAATTATCACTTAAACAGTTTCCCGTTGTTATAATTTCATAAGCACTCCGACTCAGGAGAAGGTATTTTATCCTAAGTGTTAATGTAGTAGGAAGCATAGGCGCCGACTTAGAGAAACTCTTGGGGGGGCTACACTACCGGGGGGTCTGGAATACCCCCCAGGGTAAGGGGGGTCCGGGGGCCCTCCCCCGGAAATTGGTTTGAAAATTTAGTTAATTTTAGTGAGTTTTAAGCCAATCTAGGTAATGCATTTGCTATGGCACATGTTTAGATTATTCAACAACAAGAATACCTAGTATTTCATAGGCCTAGGAGGGCCTAAATTCTTGATCTGAACCCATTCCAGTTTAGATTTGTTGGGCAACCGATGATAGCTGTAAGTTAAAAATATTTTGAATGATTATAATCATATAACATTTCTTATATTGGTTTTGCTCAAATTTTTAATACCATAAACAGTGGTTTTCTGTTATTTCTGTTAAGGGGTAAAAAAACGATTAAATGAAATTACACACCTTTTAATTGACATTAGTGCTAAAACAATGCAAATGTTGTACGTCTTACTGCATTAGCTTTCACAAAGTCGTTCACAATCGGTCTTAGATCTAAGTTATCCAATACAGCTTGATGCGCATTCAGTACTGCAATATTATTCAACCTCTTCTGGCCCACTGTCGATCGCAGATACGTTTTGAGCCGACGTAGTGCGCTGAACGATCTCTCAGCTGATGCAGTCGTCATAGGCACAACATGGAGGAGCTTCACACATGTGTAAGCTTCTGGGAGAAGCTCTCGAATGGTCTTATCATCCACTAACATCTTTCTAACTTCTCCCATCGTGGTTAAGGGAATGTTCCTCTGCCTTGCGATGTCTCCTAGCATTGACAGATGAAGCTGCAGTCTGTCAGAGTCCAAGTCAGTTGCGAAAAACTCTTGTACTTTATCAATTTTTAAAGATTTTACACTACTTCCGTTGACAGCTGAGACACACTCTTTCTCAATCATGAGTACTTTGTTAAGTCCAGTAGATTCAAATCTTTCATTTACACAACATTTCACCGTGTCAATCACTTCGAGGTATATTCTTCGGAAATATTCCATGGGACTTTTAAATTCGTGAGGTTTTGAGCTATTGATCTCTTCAAGCTTCTTTGGCACAAACCTCTGGCGAGGTAGTTTTGGCTCTTCAACGCCGTCAGGTTTTTTCATTAACCCTTTACGACCCAACATTTTTGATTTACCTGCAAATATTTTCAAATGTTGGCAAGACATATTCATTTGCAAATATATAACTAAAAAATGGTTTTTAACTATTTTAATATTTTTTTAGATATTTTAGTCAATGTCCATAATTATGGACAGTGGGTCGCGATTAACCAACAACAAAAATACAAGTCAGTATAAAATATTTATTTTGTTACAATTAAACTACTTTTTAAATTTGGATAACATACTGCAGACAGTCAAAAATAGTTTACACAATGGTTTGATATATAACAAGTTAAAAATATGCCTAAATTTTATGCATAATTTGAGAAATAACAAGTATTGAAGTGACAATTGCAGTACATATTATTTTGAATGGAAATCAAGGAAGCAGTTCCTTTTTGAAGTTAGGCACAGGTGTATTGAGCATTTAGTACAAAAGAAATGAGTTTTCCCTTTAAATCCCGGTTTTTTACATCTTGTAGAGTCAGGTTTGACGTCCATTCGTGGAAGATGGTCCACTTTGTCTAGAACGACCTCCTCAGGTGGGTGAACCTGCTGCAATCCCCTTTTCTTTACTGGTGGCTGTTCTTCTAAATGTGCAGGTCTTCCACGCTTCCTTCGCTCTACAGCTGGTTCGCTGGTTGGCCTACAAGTATGAAGTGATTCACAATGGAAGTTCGGAACTTTAAAAGATCCATTGTACATTTTCTCGGGAGCAAAATCTTCTCAGCATCAATTTTATACTCCAGCCAAGAGTTCACAATTGCCAAGTCTAATCCATGGCAAATCATCCGTAGGGTCCACTTCTTTGATTTTATAAAAGTCCGATAGTAACTTATCATCTGGTCTAGTTTGTCGACACCACCCATATTTGTGTTGTAATAGTGAATTAATTCAGGCATCTCAACATTGACATATTCTTTATTCTTTCTATTCCATCTTCTCACTTCTTTTGGATTCCCAAACGCTATAAAATTTGATGCGACAGTCACTATGGAGTTATCAAACCATGACACAAGAGCTACGTTGTTGGCTTGATCTCTTATTTCATCACATGCGCCTCGTCCCCTTTTTTTAAATTCACTTTCTGGCTGAAGTGGGGGCCTAGTGTCTATATTTTTCTTCAGGTTTTTTTTTCCAAATCTGTCCAATCTGACAGTGCCAGCAGTTTTTATGTTCAGTTGGCGCAGAGCTTCAAATAAATTGTAAGATGAAAAATAATTATCAAAAAATATAGCATGGGGTTCAAACAAAAGATTCCTCATTGCAAATTGCAATACGACTGTAGGAAGCTGTCCTAGGTTTTCCACTAGTACAGCGTCCAATTCGGAGTTCGGCCCTTGATAAAGTATGAAGTCATACAGTAAGCCAGATTTCCCACAAAGACAATAATTTTTTATTCCATACGGTGTAGGTTTCCATTAATGTATTGTTTTACATTTAGTTTTCCTGTAAACGGAATCATCTGCTCGTCTACAGAAACAAATTCTTCAACAGGAAGTTGCTGACACCGTCTTCTAATTGCATCGTATAGGGGCCTTGATTTGACAAATCTATCTTTGTTGTTCTCAGGAATTGCCAAATTGTCTATAAGATGCAAGTTTTTTAAAATTGAACAAAAACGATTTCTGCTCATTTTCTCAAACATGGGTGGTAACTTATAATTATGTTCCCAATACATTCTCAATCTTGGGAAATTTAGAGTTCCTACAGATAATAACAAACCAAGGAATATGTTTGTTTCACTTATTTTGAGTCCAAAGTTGGCAGCACCTTTTTGTGCAGCATACATGTTTGTTTTTTCTCTAATCTGTTCAATCAAATCGCTGGTAATATATTTTGAAAAATAAGACCATGGTTCATTGTCATCCACATTTGTAACAGTTTCCTTATTACACACTGTGATATTGTGAAAAATACTCCTCTCAAATTGCTGTCGTACCCACGATATATTTTCACTTTTAGTCAGTTTTATAGTTTCCATGTATCTACTAAAAGTGCTAGGTTCTGCTACTGGTGCTTGATCATAAATTCTAGAAATCCTAGTTTTCCTCGCTATGGTTGGAATATTAGTTGTGTCTGTAACTGGGCTGTGATTTTTAGACATAGGCCTACATTCTACTGACACACTAGGTGTAGGTTTAATCTTTTCTGATGAATTACTGTTAGATAATGGAATTTTTTCATTACTTACGGGCTTAACAATATCACTATCATCATCTGGTGATATATCTTCATCAAAGACATCTTCGTCTGGAAGGTCATCAAATAACAAAAGGTCATTTGTATTGTTTTCAAGCTTATCATTATCTTCTTCATCACTGAGACACTCCAAATCAGATATATTTCCACTCTCAATAATGTCTAAGATGTCTTTTGCTTGTAAATGTTTACTTTTATCCACATTGAAACACCAAAAGCCTTCATAAAACAGGTAAACAAACATACATAACCTCAAATTCTCAAAAGTCATTTTGGTTACCAAATGTTACACTACAGCCCATTGTCCAGAATTATGCACATAACATTTTAGCAAAAATCAACAATAATACATAAATCAACACTAACACAAATTATATTTATTACTGTTCATTAACTTATCTTCTTTTCAAAGATCAGACTATTATAACATTTAGAGTCTATTAAATATTACTATTTTTGTTATTTTACATAGACCTGTCACAGAGAAAAACATCATCCATCTTGGAGAAACCTATTCATCTGGGTCAAATACAACTAAATCAGCTGTTTCTGTTGTTTTTTTTTCAAATTCCAGTTGTTTATTTAGATTGACAGCTGGTTTTCATTTTGCAACACTGAGTATTTATTTTGCATCATACGGGAAAATAACCTGTCCATAATTATTATGGACACTGGGTCGTAAAGGGTTAAGCAATCATCCCAGAACTTGTCAAACTCAGCACGCTTTTCTTCTAGAATTGCAAGTAGGCACTTTAACTTAGATTCAACCTTTGTGGCACCAATCCTGGGACATTGAATAGTTGTGTTTACTTCCTCCACAGGGTCCATCACTTGGCAAAATAGTGAGACGAAGAAAAATGTTTTGAAGTGCAGCATATTGTCCAAAAAACCAGAGCATTTTGAAGCAGCATCTGAGTTTTCTTCTTGGGAAAACTTTTCCAAAAAAATCAAAACTTGTTCGTAGTGGTTTATTATTCGGCGAATGCTGCTTGATCTCATAGTCCACCTCGTCGGACAAAGTGGTCGTAGATTTGTTGCAACTGTGTTTTCATCATCATTCACGTTTTGAAATATGTGAAGTCTTTTTGGTGACGCTCGAATCATGGTAATTAGATCTTTGGCCAGATTCATTATGTCCCTCGTGACACTCAGGTGTCGCAAACTATATTGTACAGCTAAGTTCAGCGAATTTCAGCCAAGGTTCAGCTAAGTACAGTGTACAAAAGTTGCGAGAGGCTGAACATCTGTAATTAACTTTTGTAGCCCATTAAACTCGCCACTCATGTTTGATGCCACATCAAAGCACTGACCACGTAACTTCTCGAAGGATAGCCCAAGTCGCAGAAGAACGTCTTTAACTATTTCAAAAAGAGTTACAGCTTTTGTGTTTGTTGTTTCATATAGACCTATAAAATCCTCACAAACATCAAGATCAGTACCCACAGTAGGAATACAAATTGATACTTGCTCTTTTATTGAAATGCCACTGGTCTCATCGACCATAATAGCAAAGTACTCACATGTTTTTATTTCGTTAACCACATCACGCAGAACAGCGCCCGCTAAAAGTTCAATGATTTCATTTTGAACATCATGTGAAAGCCATTTATAGCCTGTACGTCCCATCCATTCATTCAGCTCAGGGATGTCACTTTGTCTTAAAGTGAACTGCCGAAAATTAGAGCTTAGCTCTTCATGGCCACGAATAGCAAGACCTTGGCGGCATAAGAATCTCAAGGTAGTAAAAATAGCCATAAGGGAAGAACGGGCCTTCTTCATATCAACACACATTTGTTCATTCAACTGAACCACTACACTAGGACTAGAGAAGGAGGCCAGTTTTGAGATACCTTCTTTGTGCGTTTCTGAATTTTCGTGGGTTTTAAATTTCTCAAGTGCTTTTTTCCAATTCGAAAATCCGACATGAATAAAGATGTCCTCCTTTTTCTTACAAAATTTTAATAACCCTTTAGAATTTGCTTCCTTACAAATTTTACAGAATACTTTGTCAGTGTGTTCGTCTAATTCAATCCACCCGTACGATGCAATCCAAGACTTCTGAAAAGTTCTTCCATTTACTGCAATCTGCTTACCAATTGTAGAATATGATGTGGTAGGCGCAGATGTTTTGACTAAGGAGCTAGGAGTCGCAGTCGCAGGAAGTTCAGTTGTTGACGGCGTGCATGCGTCGCTTGAGTCTAGGTGTGGTTTTTTGACAAAAACTTATCCATATTGTCACTACACTCAGTTAAATTCAACAGAACACTTATTTAATAATCACTTATTAATTAAATACTTGTACACTAAACAGTTACGTTAAATAACTGTAAACTGTTTAAGGTGTAAAAAATAACAACAAGTTAGATATCTCAATTAGTAGACACGTACAGTACAACAGTAGTTGCAAGCCACTGGCTGTCTATCTGGCCGCTGGCCTTGAAGTTTAGTAGTGGGAGGGGAGAGGGTGTATGTCTGCTACAGTATTGCCAACCCAAATCAAACTAGATTGAGAGGGCAGTTTGGTTTTGCTCATAATACATAATAAAAAACGGAATGAGGAATAATAAATGTTTGGCCAACACTCATGTACACTTAAAGCTTTACAAACCGAGTGCCTAATGCACATTGTATCTATACGTAGTCTATGTTTTTAATTTGTAGCCTATACTGTACTTTAGTTTATGATAATAGTTTGTCATTAAACGTTTATTATGTATACTAATATGTTTTTAACTTGTCAATTAAAAAAAAAAACAAAAAAACGTAAGTTTAAATTAAATTATTTTATTTTCGTTGGGGGGGCTGAGCCCCTAAGACGGCACCATTGGGGGGGCTCGAGCAACGCGAGCCCCTAGGAGTCGGCGCCTATGGAGGAAGAGGGTGGTCATACAACCGTCCCATACCTCCAATTTGTGAGAAATAGGACACCAGAACATCTTGATTAGATATGGATAGTAAAATGTAGTTATAACCCTACGATTGGAAATGTTTAAACAGACCTTGCAGAGTTATAATTGAAATCATTATTCCAAATTGGAAAGGTAGTAATTTCGATTTGCCAATAACTCTCATAGAAGAACACAAATCAAAAAAATTCTCTAAAATGATATTTTGTTCGATTAAATTTCTACCATATAAGCTTTTGAGTTTATTCGTTGGATGGTGAGGAAGTCTTGAGTTTAAAATGTCATATCCTTCATTTGCCGTCAAACAAAAATCAACTACGTGATCGTTTCCAGGGTAAATGTGCAAAATTGCCTTGCCAGCAGTTCTAGACAACAGTTCAGCTGCTTTCCTCACATTTTGCCTTTCAGATCCTTCAACTAGAAGGTGTTTCTCAGAAATGTTGTGTGCAAATTTTAAATCGTAACTTTTTTGGTGACTAACTAGATCTGCCCAAACATTTTTATTCACTGTATTTCCATTGGAAAACTCATAACCATCAATCATCTAACAGATAGTTTCTCTGAAGCTTTAGAAGATGAGGGACGTCACAGAAACCCCAGATTACACGATTTTCTAAACAAGGGTTTTGTATACTAGGCTTTTCGTATGTAATTCCAAGTTCTGATAATAGTTTCCTATTTGGGCCACCCATATCACAAACAAATGCTCGAACTTGAAATCCAGTTGACTCGATTACATTAATTGCATCAAAAAACAACTTTATTGTTACTGTCTGGTCAAAACTGTAGTAAATTGGTTGTTTTCACTTTCCCCTAAGCTTCGGATAATCATAACCTGAACGTTACTGTGTGGCCCACTGAATATATCTTGAAGATGGTCATAACAAATGTCTGATTTTACTTTCATTTCATAGAAACACAAAATGACATCTTTTTGAAAATTATCACCACAAATTGCTGATTGGCCCTTCAATAGACCTATACTAGCATCTAAAAACTCAGGTAGAGTCGAAAATTGTGCCAGTCGTCGTTTAATTGTTACCCTACTTGGTAGAGGGTAATTCTAACCAATCGGAAACTTCTCTTAGATACGAGAGAGCTTTTTTTCGATAAACAACGTACTGTAATGGCCTTTGATATGTCTTAAGAAGCCCAATTTGTACATTTATTTTTCTGTATATATTGTTGCCGGCATAATGAAAACATATTTTCAAATTTGTTCAGTTTATGCTTTAATGTGTCTATAAGTAAATTGGCTGACTCCAAATCATTAGACAGTGTTTCATTGATTTCTATTAGGGATGAGTTTTCTTTGAGTATTGACTCAATGTCTATTAAGCTACTTTTTGAATGTTGTAGTAAGCCTTCTGTGATTAATTAATTCTCCCTAAGTTGTTCATGAGAAACTTCTTGTTTAGTAATATAGACCCTCTATTATACCAGACAGTCCCATCCCAGCCAGAAAATTGAAGACTGTAAAAATCGGAGCGGAGGCAGAGCAACCTAGTAGGAACCATTAGATACACTCTTATTCTCACTGATTCATGCGACTCAGCTAGCTAACTCGGAAACTAGACTTGTGACGTAACTTGATGATGTCACTCCCCCACCTCATATCCCCTCGAGGCGTTTATTTACCGTACCGTGGGAACTAGAGCGAGCCCAGCCCAACCTTAACATTCAAACAGATTCTGTAACTGTGTCTCCATTTCATTTGGCGTTGAAGGTTTCAACCATGGAATACTACACTGGGGTACTAAGTTCAGTACCCCAGAGAATCTTTAAACCTTTTTATACTTGTATGGATAACATTCATAACATTGAATTATTTCACAAAATTAGTTATTTTTTCCAGTAATAATACAAAAACTATAATATATAAACCAACTTTAAATTAAAAAGTTGTAGAGAAACGTATATTCCATAAAACTATGCTTTCAGAATATTAATTCGTCCAGTCTGATAATTAAAAATATTTTTTTTTTCTGGGCACCGAAATGCTAATTTTTGAATTTTAAGCCCTATTGTAAAAAAGTATAATTCTTAAAACATTTATTAATTATGTTGATTTATTAATTACTTTGGTTGGTTACAAAACTTTTTCACGCTAGTTAAACTTACCTGACCAAGAAATAAAAAATTTCCTCGCTTCTTGAAAATTTTGTGTCGCGGGATTTAATGAATTAAAATTAGGTTTTCATTTTAACGCTTATATAAATTATCTGTCACAACCACGTTATAATAAACAGTTACCATTATTTGGAAACTGAAGAATTTTGTTTGTATGGAAACAGTTACCATACAAATTTGAAAATTATGGAAGACGGTAGGGACCACGAGGATGTGCAGTGCACTTTCGTGCCATTGCATGTGGTGACGTCGTCACTGCCACCGCACGGCTGAGCCAGCTGCCGTGTATTCTTATGAATTCAGTTTGTTTTAGTCGAACTTTTGTTGTTGTGTGTTGTTTTATTTGTTTATAAGTGAGTTATGTAAACATGCCTTGTTGTGCAGTTGTGGGGTGTACAAATCACAGCGATAAAGATGAACAGTTAGGTATAACATTCTATAAGTTTCCTAAACATGAACTAATTCATAAACAGTGGGTTCATTTTTGTAAGAGGAAGGATGTGTTTAATTCTAAAACGGCGGTAATTTGATCTGAGCACTTTACAGCATGTGATTTTGAGGGAGATTTAAAGTCAGATTTATTGAATCTTAAACCAAGATTTATCTTGAAGAAAAGTGTTTTTCCAAGCCTTAAAGCGCCAATGGGGCCGAATACATCATCTAAATTGTCAAAAAGCTGTAGCCTTGTTGAAAAAAGCGAAAATAAATCAATTATTACCTCTTAATTAGATAAAATACCATAGACCTTATATTATACCAGGTATAATAGAAGGTCTATGGTATTAGTATTACTTGTTATAATTAAATCACAGAACATGTTTAGAAATTAATTATTATTATACTCTACTTTAAATTTTCTGTAAATAAAAGCCTCTTAAAACATAAAAATTACAAGAGTGTTTTTAAATGGCATTCCTGTTTTATGAATGTGCGTGACCAGCAATTTCATGCTGACAAGTTTTTTATAGTAACATCATAAGCAATAATTCAAGAAATAAATTTTAAAAAGATACTTAAAATAATCATCGACAATAAGGTGAGTTTATGAATGTTTTACTGTCGGTGCAGATATTGTGTGTACTCGAGTTTGAAGGCTGTTTATTAAAGGCCGTGTCACAAATGGCGATTTACTCGCCGCGACTTTAGTAGTGGCTACTTTGCGTAGTTGCCGAGATCTTTTACGGTCGCACATAGCGAGTAGTAGTCAGCGAGAGTCGGAGGTTGAAAGATGCAGTGTGTTATAAATATTGTTAAGAATAGGCCTATCGTCCGTAGATATTAGAGGGTAGAAGTTAAGGAGGCTGTTGTTCCTCCAAACCAAGCTAATTTTGGTTTATATACTTGATTCATCCCAGCACGACTCTTCTAAGACTTGTTAACTTTGATTAATTCATTCCTATATACATCACGAATGTTCTCTATTTTTTTATTCAGTATGTCCTTCTTAGGTGACAAACCAGAAAGTTCCAGTTCATGTTTGGATGTTTGTAAATGCCACCTTTTTAGTAAATCGCGTTTTAGGTAATCTAGCAATTTTAAATCCCACAAAAACTGAAACGTTTTACATCTATTTAGAAATGTAAATATTTTCTCACAATCATCAGTTTGGTTGAAGTTGGGGATAATCCAGTCCAAAATGGCGGCAATTTCAGAGCTCTTTGATTTTAGAATCGACAGCGGTGATGTTACGCTTGAAGAGAATACTAATGTTAGTGATCTTATTAAATGTTGTTCTGAGACAATTTTGGAAGTAATAACTCAAAGAATAACTGAAGCTAAATATTATAGCATGATATTTGACGAATCTACCGATGAATCCCATACCTCTCAGCTAAGCCTTAGTTTATGTTATGTATATAATAACACTATAAGAAAGATTTTGTAGGTTTTGCTAACATCCATGATATAAGCTATTCTGATTGAGATCTTGAGCCTGCAATAAAAGGGGACGTTTTAGGACAGTATGTGCTGACATTTATGCAACAGCTGGGCTTGAACATGAACATCTGTGTAGAGATTGGATTTGATGGATGCGGAGTGAAAACCCCACGTGAAAACACCCGCACTGCGGTAAACAACACTAGCCCGGACAACCTCAGATTGTTGAATAACCTACTTAGCAACGAACACTGGGATTCAGTCATAAATAACTCTGAAGCCGAAAATAAATTCGAAAACTTTATAAATATTTTTAAATGGTACCATTTCTCGATAGCGTGTCCAGTAAAAAATAAATTAACTGGAAAGGTTAAAAATAAAATGCATTGGATCACAAAAGGCATTATTATTTCATCAAAAAAACTTAAAGAACTCGATTATAGAAAAAAAAAAAAAACAAATCAACCCGATTTTTAGAATATTGTAAACAATATAAAAAAAACGTATCGCAAAACTATAGGAGCAGCAAAAGCGGCTCACCTATATGAACGTCTGAGGAATACTGATAATGTTTCAAAAGAAGCGTGGTCATTAATAGACAGCGACAGGAGCAAAAGACCGACTTTGTTACCCGCTATGCCGACTCCTAACGAACTAAATTGTTATTTTGCAAATATTGGTAAGTATAAACATTCAACGATAACAGAGCCGAAAATACAGTCGATGTCAGATAAAACCTGCTCTAATACACTTATGTTCATGCCTACAGACCCCAGTGAAATTTACAAAATAATTATGCAACTGAAGAATTCAAATGCCTCCGGTTACGATGGCATATCACACAAAGTGGTTCGTCCCTGTGCAAGGGCCTTATCAGTTCCTTTAACAGATATTATAAATTCATCTTTGACATATGGATTGTTTCCACAGAGTATGAAACAAGATATTGTACGTCCTATATATAAAGATGGGATTAAGAATAGCCCGTCGAGCTATCGTCCCATAGCCAACGTTTCAACATTTTCTAAAATATACGAGCATGTATTTGCAAGTAGATTAATTAATTTTATGTGTTACCATAACTTATTATGTAAGGAACAGTTCGGCTTTGTGAGGGGGAGAAATACCACTGACGCTATGGTAGATATCACAACAAACGCTATCACAGCACTTGACAAAAACCTCAAAACAGTAGGTGTATTCTTGGACTTGCAAAAGGCATTTGATTGTCTCGAACATAAGGTGCTTTTTGATAGACTCCACAACCTTTCATAATGTCATGTACATTCTCAGTTTAAAGGCTATTTTTTACAATTCTCATTGGTATCAATTGAATACCAAATACCCCACCCACCACAATTGTTCTTGTTAATTATTACTTTGAACAAGAAATAAAAGTTTCTATTTTATTCAGTAACTGGAATCATTTTACAAATGCACATAATACGAGTAAGACTAGGGACATTCGCTCAAACGGAGGATCGACGGACGAACGTGATTTTTATTTTCAGATCACATGACACCGTGTGAAGTTCTAACGAGTGTCCTTCACAAATGATAAATAACCTCAGTTGCAGCTTAGATATGGATGAATAGAGACGTATTTTATTTGCTTCGTCACAGGCATAAATGAAAAAAAAACAACAGGAGAGTACACGGGTTCATCCAATTCTTCAGAAAAGGCATTTACTTGAGGCGTTCAATACTCCTTTTTGTGTATGCTTAAATAAATGTATACTTTTAAACTTTAAATACAGGCAACTTAGTTTTAATCCAAACAATTTTCTTAATTGTTTGGAGTCCGAATGATCGTTCACTAGAATGAAAGCATACGTTTAGAAAATGACAACAAAGTAAATAAGTTAAGAAGAAAATATTCTGAAGTATGTTTTAATTATTAGGCTGAGACTCACAGAAACTAATGATGGAAAGTTCAGGCTGTTTAAGCTGATGAGTCTGTGGGCGAATAAGAAGTGCGGATAGATTATTGTTCCAATCCAATCTAAATGAGAAGGGTGATTCTGACAGGCCCATTTTAAAATCTTATTTTAATTTTTTTCATTACAGTCATTAATTTATTGACGTTTTAAGAAATAAGTTATAATATTAGTTCTACTTTAAACCATGGGTACTTTTTCATGTTTAACTGATAAAGTAATTATATATGTAACTTTATTTAACGCCTTCACAAGGTTGAAATTAAATATGAACAGTTTTTATTCAAAGTAACAGGACCAGACCGCTGCATGGAAGCAAAAAAAAGTTACAAAATATTTTATTCTTTAGTCTGTGGACACGTTGCAACGTTATTTTATGAAAAGATTTTCCGCCTTTTTCTTATGCTTATGGTCTTTGGCTTAACTACAAGCTCCCTGGACTGTTATTTGTGTGTGTTGTTAGTATTCATAATCAAATATTTAATTATTTAGGAAATATAATCACATCTTAAAGCATTGTATGTGTATTACTAATGCAAGTAATGAATTAGATCATTTTGAGTTTACTGAATCATCTATCAATCCAGCAATCATGGTCGAAGCTCCAACTAGGAGGTCTATTAAATATTTGGAAGATGAGGGCCTCAGAATGTATTTAAAATCGGTAAGAGATCTAAGCTAAGCGTAAGGCAACTAGATACTAAGACGTGCTTCATCTAGGCTTATACTAATCTTTAAATGAAATATGATGTCTTTATTTGTTGGCTTAATAAAGTTAACTTTGCAGTCCTTGTACATTCAATCTAGAACTAAGTGCTATAGGACTACCAGTTGATATTTTCCACAAGATGGTAATTATCAGAACTGAAATGGTCCCTGAATATGCCACACTTGTAAATTTCTTCCCAGCCCTCTCAGTTGTCTCTGGTCTTGACTACGCTTGTATAGTAAATTTATCATCAAATCATTGTAATTGTGCAGTTAAACTCATTCGTTGTGGCGCCCATGGTGTCGTGTAACGTGGGGACGGAGCGGCCTTGCATGATTCAGCAACATGGCCGCCCGCTTACATATTTCAATATTCTGACTAGTAAAATCGATTAATGTGCAATTTAAACAATATTTTTTGTTCATATATTTAGTATTTAAAATATTTAATCCCCATCCCTCCCCAGTTCATTCCATTCAAGACCATTATGCAAGACCAATGCATTAGGGATACCTGGGTAACCTGCCGCAGCAAATGTGTTTTAACATTAAAACACAGTTATATAACAAACAATTACACTAAACAGGACAAACAGTGTAATTATACACAATTACACTAAACATAAGCAGTGGAGTATAAATCCACCAGAAGCAGTAACAGAACCGATAACAATAATCGAGAACGGATTGCGCAAAAAGACAGCCACTATACTTCACGGATAACGTAGCTCCCGGCTACACCAGTGCTGCCGCACGAGGACTGAATTATTTTGGCATGGCGCCTTTACCGCCCGGGCGGCGCGCAGCCACCGGCAAATTCCTGTACTACCGCCCGGGCGGTGACCCGCAGCGAACGTGTTAACACTCATCTAGGCCGAACATTTTGAAACTGAAGTGGGTAAAGCATTAGCCGTCATTTCGAGCAATGTTTTTTATTTTGTGGAAATTAAGTTTTGCACCTTAAAAAAATGTCACTACTTTCATTTTTTTTTTATTTCCATTATTTTAACACTTTTGCTGCTGTGTCGGTCCATTACGCCCGATGGCACTTTGTCTCAGCTAGATGCCGTTGGGCCACTACGCCCGACATTGTTGCTCAGCATGGTTTTGTTTTTTTTTATTGTTACTCGACCGGTCCTACTTTCTTATAGAAACCGATTACACTTTGTTGTACTGCAAATATCATACTATTTACTAAGCGAATTTCGTACTTTTTGGTTATATACAATGTTGTACATAAAACTTTAAATTTTGGCAGTTTCTACTAGCAAGTTGTCAGGAGTATCGGCCCGACAGACGTATTTTGTAAATTTTGGTATTGAAATAATGTAATAGATATTGAATACTGGATTACTTTTATCATAAAAGTTGTTTCAAAAAAATAATTGTTTCGTTATATGTTGTAACAAACAAAAAATACCTAAATGTCGGTATCATCTACATCATCATTTTCATTTTCAGTGACATCACAGTTTTCATCACTTTCACACCAACGATCACTTTCCGAAGGCATTTGAAGAAAGTGGTCGATTTCTGATTTATCTAATGTTTTATCATCCATGTTTCTATTTACAATATCGTAACACTACTCTGAAAAAAACTAATTATTTACAACCAATCTATATTACAAGTATTTACACTATTTACAGAACCAATAATAATGTCAAGAAAAAGCGGAAACGATAGTTGGCGGGAAACGATATTTGGCGGGAAATGAAAATCTGACGGTGAAGTGGCAGTGGTGGGGATAAAGGAGCTTGGCGCCAATCAAGAAGAAGAGAGGCGGTACCTTCGGAAACAACGCAGTCAGTGTAGCCAAACCAGCAAAAAAAAATTTGCGTCAAAATGTGTCAGGCCGATATGCCCGACAGAGTTTTTTATGTGCCGTATGCGCTACTAAAAAAACTGTGTCGGGCCAATACTCCCGACATATTTATATACATATAATGCCTATTTATTTAGTATTTCTATACTCAGAAATGGTATTACAACAAAAATAATGCATCAGTGTTTTAAAAATTTGCATTACATTGTTTGGCAATTTACAGCAAAAATACTCATTTTGAGGATGCCAGCTAACGTGTTAAGAGATTTTCAAATAACTTTTTATTTGTTGTGTTCATGTACATTGAACATGAATTTTATAACTAGGCCTAATTTATTTTGGTCTCTGACATAATTGCCTATTTCTCTAGATATTACTAACTACTTTCCTGTCAAATCTCGATTACGAGCCATAACAACCATTTTAAAGTTATAATTCATAACTTCTGCAACAGTGCTCAATTAATAAAAAAGTAAGGTAATTAACTGTACAAGTTTGTTTGGTTGCCTCTTAACTAGCTTAACGTTAAGGGCTCCTGACTACAATGCGGGTTCAAATCACAGGAGGTCCAATTAAATTTAGCTTAACACATTCGCTGCGGCAGCCCCCACCGGTGGGGGTTTGGTCTGTATCCGAATCATGGCACCCCCACCAGTGGGGGCTTGGTACACTGTTTACTAGGAAGCCCAGACTGGCACAGCCATTCGTTGCATTTGTTTTGTTCCGCCTCGCATCGTTGCCTAGTAACCTAACCTTACTTGCCGCGTTGTTAGTTTCCAGTTCTCTACGTCCTGTACCATAAAGCTGAGCCCCCACAGGAGGGTGCGTACCGTGTCACGCTGTTCTTATAGACTAATACTTATAGTTATATTCCTGGTGCTTTGTGTTGTGTGTGTATATATTGAATTACTGTCTGTACATATATTTCAATATTTTAATTATTGTGACTAAATTATTTGTGTGTATTTTGAAGATTATTTTACTGCCGAACTCTGGAAATTGTGTCGGGCTATATTTTGACTACTGAGGTATTTTACTAAGGTATTTTGACTACTGAGGTACTGAACTACAAGTATTTTACATAAAAAAAGGACGTTTTGTATTATAAAACGACATTCCAAGTGATTTTGTGTGGGTCAAACAACGGTGATCGAGCGCTAGGTTCTGCGCCCCCACCGGTGGGTGCCAAACTTATGACGTCATTTCTACAAGGAAAACGTCAAAGAATCAGGCTATTACCAACTTCAATCAACTTATACACCTAAAGGTAAGTTTTACTGTAATAAAAATTTTCAGCACCCCCGACATCCAATTGGTGAAATCACCCTTTAGCAGCGAATGTGTTAAAGGGTTTGGACCGTTGTCCCATAACAACGTTTGAATGATCAATATAAAGTGTCACTGGCGTTGAAGTAAGAAATAAATAACAAAACCCCAACTATTAACCTCAAAGAAAAATGAAGAATCTGTATATTTTCGCTGGAGGAATGGCCAGCGGGTTGTCCATTAGGCCTGTCACCCAAATTAAACGCAAATCATAAATTTGTAGGCCTTTGTTGTGTTTGGCTATGTTAACCCTAGATGTGGCAAAGAATACCAATGGTACCTATTTAAAGTATTTCTCCAGTGGCAAAAGATACCATTTGTATCAAATTTACAAGCCTATTTTTAGTGGCTATTTTGCCATACAAATAATTTAAAAATCCTATCGTATTGTATATCATTCAACTCGGAATATTCTCAAGAGTAAAATTTTATATTTTAATAAAAATACACCAAACTGAATTTTAGCAAAAAAAGAAATAAGACTAAGTACTGTAGGCCTACAACACTTTTACTCAACAAGTAACTCTGAGAAATTGTTTGTAATATTTTGTTTCCTATATGATGGTTTGGTAATTTTGTTTGTTTAGTTTTGTGTTATTTATATGTTTATGTTGATTTACAGTTATATTTTTACTCATACACTTAGTTTTTAGATTACTGGGACAATTGTTCAATTCTTTTTACAAAATAATTTTTCCTTATTTTCAAAAATTGTATTTGTTTTAGTATAATGAAATTTGTATATCCGTTATACCTTAATAAAAATGGTATTTTCATAAATTTTATTTAGCTATTTATGAACAAAACATTATAAAACATGTTATTTTTACACCATGTTAAAAACAAAAGTATTTTTACATATTTTTAGAGAATTAAGCTCTAAACAGTGAAAACTGGCCTGCCACTATTGAGTTTCATAGCTGCCACGTCTAGGGTTAAGGTCGCGAAAAGTGTTTTAAAGATGAAAATTAAAATTTTCTTGTCAAACCTAGTAGGCCTACAGTTTCCCTATCAGGATGTCTACTGATCACAAAAAGTCATGAAAAGTAACGAATTTTTAAAGTCCGTCACGGATGTCACGAAAAGTAACGAAAATTGCTTCTAAAGTCACAATTTTTTTCTAGCGTTCCAAAGCGTTACCAGAGAGAATTCGATAGTCATTTGGAGTGAATTGGGAAATTTGCTCGAAGCATTCTGTGGCAACTAATTTTGCCAAAAGTATTTTTGTTTCTCGTTGTTTACATTACGATGTTCTAACCATAGTCTTTTCTACGATATAAATACCATATTGAGGTTGCAGAGAACCAGCCAGCTCTTTGCCCACTCAAAATTATCGTACTTCTCTTTTCTCTATCCAGGAAAAGAGAAAGGTGTAATGTACTAATCAGGCAATCGTTCGTAATCATTCCCACTCAAAATATCGTATGTTTGCTACATTAGTACCGTATGCGAAGTTATGCGTTCTTTCTGTGTACAAACAGAGTCAAAATAGTGTTGTGAATTGTCAATATTAAAAAATGTTTTAATGTTATACATTTATATAACTGTGCAATCTATAATTAAAAAAAAAAATTAGTTACTTTTGAATTTTTCATGGATGAAAGTGATTAACTGTGTGCTTTACAATATTTGAATTCACATAAGGCATTTTATATTGAAACGTTCTTGGTTACCATATTCCAATTCTCCATTGCTGTACGGACGGAAATAAGAAAAACAGCTCGCTATTGGTGGCACCGGACCAGATGTTCGTTGATCAGTGTTTGTTTTGTTTATGGTACCGTTCGTTGGATCGTAATTTTTCAAAGTGGTGGGCATCTAACTGGCGTGTTTTAGTGTGTAGTTGTGCTTTAAACTTTGTATTTCTTAACGTAATTTCATCAACTTTATAATTCTTTTCTGAGTCTTTAAGTTACTAGGCCTATTATTACAGTTAGGCCTAGTGTTTGTTCTTATATATACAGCAATTTGGTGTATCAAGAACTTTAATACGAAGTTGTTGGTTTTTATTATTGTTCAAAATAGGCCTAAAATTAGTCAAATAAAAGAGATTAGTGTTTGTGCACAATGCCTGGAAAGTGTAAATTTCAGAACTTGTGGCTCGAAGAAGAAAATTGGAAGAAGTGGCTTCGGAAAAATGAAAGTTATGTACATTTGAAATTTTGTATGTATTGCAAAAAATCATTTGATATTTCCCATTCGGGCTCAAATGTATTTAGTTGCCCTCTTAGGGAAAAACATATTTCGATAGAAAATAACATAAAAAGTGGTAAGCAAATTATGCAGGTTCATTGTTTTGATCAAAATAGACCTTCATCTGATAACCTTATGCCTTCATGCTCTATGACTAGGCCTAATATAAAAATAGAAACAGATACTGATATAGGTAATTTATTAAAAGCTTCTCCTACAACATGCTCAAGTCATGAAACAGAATCTTAATTTTCTAAAGAACAGGCCTCGCCAAGGCTTCAAAGTTTTTTATTGTCTGACAGTATGACCAAGGCTGAATTTTTATGGGACTGAAGAATTGTTTGTTTGTATGATTTTTAATTGTGTATTGAAATTTTAAATTTATATTTACTAAAAAAAATGACAATTTTGTTTATCAGTGTTTATAATAGTACATAGGAGCACATGGTGGTACACAGGAACACTTACAGACTCTTTACAAGGTAAATTAATCCACTATATAAATTTAATTTACTGTTCAACTTAGGTTAGGCCCATTTGATTTGTTGATAATGTTAAATTAAGAATTGAACCTACTGCAGACGTGTGTCATCATCACATAAATCATGGTGAAAATATAAGTAGGTAATGCTCAATTTGCAGGTTTCTGAAGTCTGAACCTGCTTTTTGTTTTGTTTTCATATTAATAATGAAATATGTCTGCAAATCCATTTTACTCAAAATGCTGGGCTTCTTTTGATAAATCTGTTGTATTTTATCTATACTTGGTCTATTGCAGGTTAATAATGGTATCATTAATTTAGTAGAATATGACTGAAAATAATGCGATGCTATAACGTGAACCGTATTCACCATTATTCGGGTGATGAATTTTCACATTGTAAGGTCATGAAAAGTCATGAATTTTCATTTCTATTTGGCAATAGACACCCTGCAGGTTTTAGTGTAAAATATACATTTGAAGAATTAATTTCTTTAATTAATACGGTTTGAAAAATAAATTTTTTAAATTTTTTTGTAGGAATTGTGCTTCAGGATTTTCTGCCAAAAAAATAAGCTTTTTATACAGTGAAATTATCTATTCTGATAATCTCTAACTCAACGTTAACCCCTTTGAAATGGTAGTTTAATTTTCTTTTGATGAGAGGAGGCAACTGCATAATTACCCACATTTTTTTAGGTGATTGTTATTAGGCTAAATAAAATACAGTTTGCCAATTGCATTTTGGGTAGTCTGTCCACAAGTAGCAAGTCTCATTTCTCCGTAATTATTCATAAAGACTACTGTTTTTATTTCTCAAACCTCTATAAAATGGACCTATTCTAAAGGTACTTCATAAGTTTGTTGAAGGAATAGTCAATTTTCCCCTTCAATATGATTTATTTAAATTTGACCATTTTATTTATGGACATTTTGAAACCTTACACAAGTGGTATCCCATTTTACCAACTAACAATATAATCCAGACCCAAACAACAAACCTAAACCTAATGTAGGTAACACCTCTCAACGCTGCATTATATTAGAAATTTGTTGGGGGCTAATTTTTATACCCAAGATGCTCAGTCACAATTTCATGTAAGAGGGATCGTGGTTAAAGTGAATCGCCGGTTTTCCTGAATTTTGTCATCAACTTTTCTCTTCAATTCCTCAGTCACAAGTGATGGCCTCCCAATCCGTTCTTCATCGTGCAAATTGGTTCTTCCTTGGTTGAACATAATGCACCATTTCCTCACTGAAGATTCGTTCATTACATTCTCACCATAAACAGTGTTTATTTGCCTATAAATTTCGATAGGCCGAACATTTTGAGCATTCAAAAACTGAATGACACTGTGCACTTCGCATTTGGCGAGATTTTTCAATGGGCGCTGCCATTTTGAAAGTTTACAGAGGAGAGGCGTGATCGCACAGGAACGAAACTCAACACTGACCGGACAGCCAGAGGTAACTAGCATGTACACAGTCGCAGTGGTGGGGGATCGGCGCCGCATGTGATGCACAATCGTTCTTTACTTTCTGGACGACGCTCGTATATGGAATTGTAATTGTAGTTAGAAACCTGATATTATCATTGTGTCTTCTAGGTTGAGTTTTATTTTTTAATTTCACCTTTTCAATTATTTTTGTAGGATAGTTATTATTTATTAATAATTTTGTAGTATCTTGCCCTGCCTTTAATTTATCTTCATCGTTTGTTACTAAATTATCTATTTTTTTAAATGAACTTTGAATAATTCCGATCTTCACTTGTTGAGGGTGATTTGAAAAATAATTCATGTATTGTCCACTAAACGTTTTTCATGGTAAAGTTTATTTTCTGGTGATTTTGTAACTAACACATCTAGAAAAGGAATTTGTCCATTATGTTCATTTTCTAATGTAAATTTTGTAGTTTGTCTCAAGTTATTTATATGATTTAAAAATTTGTTTCGAATATCAGAACACATATAGTCAGAAGTTCTAATATACAAAAAACCGATAATTTTGTTCTCCATAAAGATGAGGGGGTTTAGAATATTTTGGACATAGTTTTATGACAAGAGGTTTTCCAAGTTCATTTTCAAAATCTTTAAGTTTAATTTTAATAGTTCTTTCAATTTTTGTTGTAGGAGCTTTTTATTTGGGAACATTCACCAGAATTTATTAGTTGTTTAACTTTTTCATCATAGTCTTCTTTATCTAAAATGACCGTAATTTTACTTTTATCTGCTGGAAGAATTACTATAAATTCATCAGATCAAAGAGATTTTAGAGCATTTAGTTCAAGTTTCAAAATGTTTCTTTTAGGTTTCTTTGTATTTTCAAGAGTTTGTCTGATCATTGCTCGATAGTAATCTTTTTGTTCAGTTGGTAAAAGATAGCAGCAATGTCTGTTGGCATGACAATATCAATATTTGAAAAATGTGTTTTTGAAATTGAAAAATGTATACCTTTATTTTATGCAAGTATTAACTCAATTCTTCATTATTTAATGCATTTTTGGAGAGGTTAACTACAAAAGGATTATCACAAGTATTTTCATTTGTTTCAGAAGTTTGATTATTTTCTTAAAAAGGACAAGGTACATTTTGTTTTGAGGAAAGCTTTTTAATCTTCTTTACTTGTTTGGTATATACGTTGTAAATTATGTCATTGATCATTTCAAAAATATCGCTTAACAATATATCAAATTGTATTGAATGTAAATTAATCGTTAAAAGACCACAATTAATTTTGAGATAAACGCTTACATTGTCTTTTAACTTATACCAATATTTAATTTTTTCCTTTAAACAAGTTTGTTTCATTTTTTTAGTGCATATTTGAGGAATGAGATTTACTGTTAATTTTTATTTGTATATAGTTCGGAAAAATACTTAACTTACAGCATTGACTGTTGAACCAAATGTGTTGAGTACATAGCCTCTGTTTAGTTTTTGGTTTTCTGTAGAGAGTACACAGTTTTTCCGTGCTGCTTTCTTGTAGATGTTTTTCATGTTCTGTTGTATATACTTGATGGAATAAATTGGAGTTTAAAAAAGAACACATTTTTTAAATTATTCCACAAATTTTAATTAAAAAAAGCGCTTTCACCGGTTAAGGCATCGTCAGTTTAAATGTAAACAGAAAAAGCATATGTTTAAAACAATCTAAATTAAAATATGATAAAATATAGATATTTAAAAAAAATTAAAAACTGAAATAGATTAGTAGAAAGTAATTTTAATTTCATAATGTATTGCCTCCGGACCACTGTCTAATTATATTAGAGGTTTATATTACCTTAAATTCCGTCAAGTGGCCCAAGATGTCAGATGGCGACCAGTTTCGACTACTTCATGTAATCATTGTCAAGCCGAAAATACATAAAATCTTCACTCTTTTGAGGTCATCATAAGTCTTGAAAAAGACATTTCCTTTACATCAATCTGTATAAAAATATAACCTGGCAACAGTTATTAGTTTGGTTGCCAGGTTTTATATACTGACAATTGGTACACACTAGCTGTGCCTTTAGCTCTTATGCTTTTAGAGCACTCCACTCACCTAGTTGGGACACTCAGGACTGGCAGGATATACCCTCCACCTGCTGCATTAACATCTCTAAAAAAGGGGAAATTCTGACAAAGGAAATAGACAAATATTCTTTATTTACCTGAGGAAGGCACAACGATCCTCAAGTGGAAAGACAAACGTGAAGTTTCCGTACTCAACTGAGTGAACTTTTCACTGAAATGAGGCTATTGATATCACAACATAACCCAGCAGGGTTGTGACAAAGCCCAAAAATATTGTCCTTTGCAACAGTGGTAAATTTTCTAGAGGCATGCCTGACCAAATGGCCACATACGGAAAAATACTGTGTAGATGCACCAGGTGGTACAGAAAACTTATAGTAAAAGTTATCTGGGGAATGGTTCTCGTAAATAATCACTTCTTTTATAATTTGATCTCAGATCAAGAAACTATGCCCATAAAAATGTTCAGAGAAACTGTCATAACTTACCTTCTCTTACGGAAATCCAGACCTGCAACCCCAAAGAGGATTACACCACCTCATCGAAAAAATACAAGGGAATCCACCTAAGAAAAAAATAGGCAGCTGCAAATTGTGGTACGAAGCGTGTGGTAGAACAGGAAAGACTGTGGCTAAGCAAGTGCACACTATTTGTGATAGTTGTGATGGTCAACCATTCTTGTGCCGTCCTTGCTTCAATAACAAGCACTAGTTTTATATTCGTAAACTGAAGACTAATGGTTTTATGTTTGCTGTAGCTATATTTTAATTATATTTACTCTATTGTATATGTATATTTTACCTTTATAGAGATACAATATAATCACAAGCATTTTTTAAACCACAGTCTACCTTTTGTAATGTCTCGAATTAAACATGGTTTGAACATCAATTTTTTACCCTGGAGTCAAAACTCACAGTGCTTTGTAGTAGGCCTGGGACATGGGAAAGAAGGTACAATGCTAAAAGCATGCTAACTGTGTGCAGTATTAATACACAAGGCCTATACTGAAATCTAACATGTGCATCATAAATGACACACATGGCCCAGCTGGTAACATAGGATTTGTGTCATTTATGATACACAGTGCGTTACTATTGTTTTAAGAAGAACTATAAAATAGACAATTTTGCTCTGGTATTTTTCGGCACTACATTGCCAATATAGAGACTATTTGTACAAACTCAACCTCTCTACAAAATTGCAGTATTGAAAGGGTTAAATGAATGTCGAAGGATCAGAAAATTCCTTGAAGAGAACTTGTGTCTCTTGTTTCCATGAGCACTAACGACTTTGAAAACAACGCACAATCCCAATGAAGACGCATTAATCTATTATTTATCAGCTCGAGGTATATTCCTGTAGGCTATATAGTCTTGCGAAATATTGCACCATTGAATACTAATTGTCTTTATGACATTTGCGTTGCTTATTTTGTGAATCTTATTCGAACCTTGATAAAAGACTGCCCAACAACCCGCTCTTTGCCAGAAAAGAACATATTTAATCCTTGGGTTTGATATTATTTGTGTTGCCAGTGTGGGATGGACCTCAGTGACAATCACCAGAACATGAATAGGTCCTAATGTATTCCTCACCAACTGTCACTAGCAAAAACTTCCGTGGATAATATCAGCCCAATGTGGCAATTTCATTAAATTGGATTTATTTCTCTTAGACAAAAATCATTGACCCTTATAGGAAAAAAATCACTTAATGGTTTTAGCCTACTTCTTCAATAATCGGTTATAAAAGCTACATTTTAAACTAGGCTTAGGCCTATTGGTAAATTTTACCTATAATCATATACCACTACTTCTATTGTGTCATAACGCAAAGATCTGTGATACAAGGGAATATAGTTAATACTGTTGAAACAATAGTTGATTGATTAACTTATTTTATAATTGTAATTTCAAGAATGGCCAACTCAGCTCTTAAAAAAGGAATAGGCCTATGAAGTAAATTTTTGTTCGGGAAACCTTATTGTAACATGAATTCAACATATTTTAACGTATTCTAGGCCGACTGTCACCAGCAGAAACAAACAGATAATATCAGGCCAATGGGGTATCTTCCTTTAAGTTGGATTTATTTCTCACACCACAAAAATGTCTGATTTTTATAGACAAATTATCACTTAGTGTGGCTTTAGCTGACGTCTTCAATGATTGGTTAAACTACATTTCGAACTAGGCTTAGTCCTATTGGCATATTTTACCTAGAATCATGTAGTAATATTTTTATTGAGTCAAAATGGAAAGAGCTTCGAAAATTTTTATTTAATTAATTTATTATAAATGACAGTTGATTGGTTTTTTTTCAATTTTAATTTCATGATCGGACGACGAAAACTTTTAAAAAGGGAATACGCCATGATAAGAATTTGTTGTGGGAAAGCCTAATGGCAACATGGTAGGTCCCAACATATCAATGGATAACATCAGCCAAATGTGGCATCTTCCGAACAATTGCATATATTTTTCTTAAACATAATTCACTGATTCTGGTTATTATAAAAAAATCATTTACCTTGGCTTTAGACTACCCCTTTAATGGTCAGTGGGACAACATTTTGAACTGGACTTAGGCAAAATTGGCATATTTTATTAAAACAAAAAGATATGCGATCATTTGGATTTAGTCAATTTTTTTTAGAAATGACAGGTGATTAACTATTTTTACAATATTTATTTCATCATACAATTCTTAAAAAAAGGAATAGGCTTATGATATAAATTTGTAGTCTGGAAATCTCGCAGTAACGGAAGGTTATAACTCATTCCTTGGCGACTGGATTGGATAATATCAGCCCAATTTGGCATCTTCAGTTGAATTAATTTATTTCTCACGTGACAAAAATCACTGATATTCATGAACAAATTCTCCAAGTAGAGCATTAGCCTATCTCTTCAATGATAGGTTTTTAAAACCTACATCTTTAACTAGGTTTAGTCCCATTGGCATATTTCTCTACAATGATATAGAAATAGCTTTATTAAGATCTGTGATAACTTGACTTTAGTTAATTTTGTAGAAATGACAGTTGATTGCTTTTTTTACAATTTTATTTTCATTAATGCCCTATAAAAACTTGTAACAAGGGAATAGGCCCATATTAGGAATTTGTTGTGGGGAAGCGTTATGATAACTAGAATTACTTAATCCTGCAAATGGCTACTGTTGATATTTACTGCACTCTAGTTTGAAGGTTGTTTATTAAGACATTAATAAGTACCAAGGTTTATACAGTTTAATGCCTCTAAAAGAAATCTACATATTTTCTCACAAAATGGTTGAAAATTAGTTATAAAAAAAGTATTATCAAGGGAGATAATTTTAAATCCCATAAGACAAATTTTTGCTTGGAAATTAAAATAGGCCTATTTGTTTTATTATGGAACATTTAAAAGAAAATGAAGTTTTGGAAATTTATTAAATTGCAAAATTGTTATAATGTGTTTTTATTGTGACAACAAATATGTAATTATTGCATCATGGCATCCTGATTCATGTGCCTTTGACGATAATATACTCAAATACGCCTGTCTGTGGTTGCCCTTTGCTGGTTAATGATCATGCATTCGGTAGACCTGGACAGTTAATGATTGGCCTCAAAAATAGTTTTGTTAAAAAATAAGATTCATATGCATAGTTGTCAGATTTTTGTTAAACTTAAAAAATTTTTGTTGGGAAATTTCTTTTATTAATAGTTTTCAGTCAAATAAAAACTACCATAGACCTATCTTAAAATACAGCTTTAGTCTATTTGTTACCAATTTCAGTTGAAAGATCCAAAATTCATATTGTGGCAAGAAATATCATTTATTGTATACCGACCCATAAAAGATCTAATCACATATTGCTTTTCTAATATTAGTTTATGTTGGAACTAATACTGTTCAAGCATGGGTATTTATGCACTTTCCACTCCATAAATGAAATTAGATGACTTTTCGTTGCATTTGTCAATGATGGAGTTATAAATTTCCATGATTAATAGTGCTTCCGGAAGAAATCAAAGTTTTTTTTACTAAAATAATTTACAAATCCGAAACTTACAGTTTTTGTTGGGTTTTTGTTTCCGTTATTTTAATTGAATTATAGATAGTATTTTTTTATTTAATTTTTTTCACTGAATACGAGTCTGAAATCAGTTGTTCCCTACAATAATTATTTCTCACTGAAATAAGCTCTAACCAACTTATGTGGCAAACCACATATTGCTACTAAATGCATATTGTTTGTAATTAGAAATGTCCAACAAAGTTGTGATTATTTTTGCTGTAGGCTAGGTATCCGAATTAACATTAATCTCTTGTGAAGGATATGTTAAGTTTGTTGAAAATGTTTTTTATTAGTCAAAATAATTATTTTACTTAAAACTCATCTATAATTTCTGCTAAAAACCTGTTTTAGGCCTAAATTAAAATTATTCCAAATGGCAATTTTCTATCAATTTGAATGTTTAAATTATTGAATGTTCTGTTGTTTGCTGCTTCACGAATTGGTAATTATATAGGACAGGGCCCTTGTCAAGTTTTTTCCTGAAAAACTTTTATAGTAGATACATAGCTAATATATAAGAATATAATAGTTATTTTCAGCCGAAAAATTATGAAAATGAGGAAGAACTGAAAAATATTTTTTCCTTTAATATAGCGATGCTGGTACTCAAATTATGTGGAATTTTCTAATGATTACGAATATCACAATCTAACCATTATTAAGCACGTTAGTTCACAATCTAACCATTATTAAGCAAGTTAGTGCCGGAAACGTGTCGATTTCAGTAAGGTTACGTACTGTTAGGATAGGGCTAGGTTGGGTTTGATTAGGTTATGTTATGTGAATTATGTTAGATTAAATTAGGTTTTTTTTTTGTTATTAGGTTATGTTAGGTTTGGCTAGGTTAGGTAAACCTATGAACTTTGAATGGTTTAACTAACTATGCTACAAAACAATTAATAAAAACATAACCTAACCAAACCTAACATAACCTTACCAAACCAAACTTAACATAACCTATCAAAAACCTAACTTAACCCAATCTATCAATAGTCAACCTAGCACTATCCTTACGAAACGTAGCCTTACAGAAATGGGCACGTTTCCGGTGCTAATGTAATAGTTTGATTGTAAAACCCTATTGATATTCGTAACCAGAGAAAGAATCTGTATAATCTGAGTACCAACATTGTTATATTACAGAAAAAAATATTTTTCCGTTTTCCTTATTTTCGTAATTTTTCTGCTTTTCACATGAAAATTACAATCTTATTCTTGTTTTTTGGCTGTGTATTTATGGTATTTATTACCACAACATGAATTTTGGATTTTTCATCTGAAATCGATAACTAGTAGGCTAGGGCTATGTTCTAAGATTTGATAGGTTTTATTCTATTGAAAATACTATTTAAGAAGATAAGTTTTTTTGGTCTCTGGATGGCTGTTCAAACTGTAACGTCTTTTGTCAGTGTACTAATTGTTCTTGTTATCTGAATTTGGTTTTTTTACATCAACCAGGTTGTATTGACTTTAACTAACATATAATTTTTAACTGCATTGTGTGAAATAATTCCTGGAAAGATTGAATTGATGAGCCTATCTCAACATTGTTGTTTGCAAACGATATAGCACTACACACTAAAGCAGTTAGCACAAGAGTCACTCTTGTCTTGTCCTGTCAGTCTCTGTCTGTATCGACTGTCACTATTGCTTGTAAGGTCATGAACAACTAATTTATATTTATTCATGATAAAGCTGATATTTCATCATATGCGTGCAGCCTTAACCCTAGATCGTGAATACTATTTATTTTTAACTGTGAGAAAATTTTTGGTGACATTTATGAGGCTTTGCAAGTCTTTTTTGTAAAAATCATAAAAAATACTAAATATGCTCCAAATGTAAATTTTATCATATCGTTTTTCTTCTCAAGAACTGTACATTCACAAACTATCATCAAAACTTGCATAGAAATTTAGTAAATAATTATTGTCTTAGATAATTTGAAAATATTGTACGTAAATTATAATTTATAACCCTCCATAGGAGCACTAAAGATTTTTTGTAAATAATTCCAAGATATCCAAATTGTTTATTATTTAGTGCACTATAATAATATGTTGTTATATTTTAGATAAACTTCTAGGTATTTATTGGGGAGCTTTTTGTTTACATAAAACGCGAAAATGAAAAGTGCAAAGTTGCAGTATGATCATTGTAGGCCAGCGGTTCCCAACCTTATTTCACTGCCGTACCCCTTGAGATAAATTTATTTCAAATTGTACCCCCAAGAAAAAAAAGTTGCAAGAACATTAATCATGGAAAGTAAATATTTACGCAAGAGTTTTTATCTTTTATTTGACAATAAAGTTATTGTTCCAAAACTAGGCCTATATATGTTTCTAGTAAACTTACTAAATTCTAAATACCAACTGTAAAAAAAATAATAACAAAGTAAATACAATGTTTCTTATCACAAAAACATACTAGAATTAGCAAATAAGTTTATTGAAAAAAATGAAATCAAAATTATTCTTAAAACATGTCAAAACTGTTTTAGTGTGACTCTTGGGCCTGTTTTGTTGCACATAATATTTTGAAATCAATATCAAAGGTTGATAAATACACTCTTAAATCAGGACTTGCATTTAGCTTATTCCTATACTTGTTCTTAATAAAAGCATAGGAAGAGAACGATCTCTCAACTAGTTCTGTGTTTGTAAAAGGAAGTAAAACCAGAAGGGCTTTTGTGGTTAAGGGTCCATATTCATCCCTTATGGTCACCCAGAATTGTTCAAGGGGTTTCTTTTTGAACTCGGACTTCAAGGAGTTTTCAAGGACTTCACTTGAAAGTTCTAGGAGCTTTTCCATCTCATGAACGGTCAATGTAGCAGTCTTGACGTTTTCTTCATTGAAAGGATCTGCAATCCAGTTCTCTCCGTCACCTCGTTTAGGAAAATACTTTCTAAAAGAGTCCTTCAGGTTTGTCAAATGTGTCACTATTTGATGTTTCACTTTGTCAGCTATGGGCAGATTATTATCACTCAAGAAATCATGAAGCGTGCCAAAAACTTCAGCTTGATTGTTTTGAATACAGGTTTTCCAAAAATCAATTTTCTTCAGCATGGATTCAATTTTGTCAGCAACTTTGAATACTGTAATTGAGCTGTTCTGTAACTCTAAATTGAGTTTATTGATCTGTGAAAAAATGTCAGCTAAATAAGCAAGCTTTTGAAGCCAGTCACTATCATGAAACTTGGAGGCTAAATAAAAAGGATGCTCTCCAAAAAATACTTGCAGTTCATGTCTGAGCTCAAAAAGTCTTGTAAGAACCTTCCCGCGAGATAGCCACCTTACTTCAGTGTGCAAAAGCAACGTGGAGTGAATGCCACCCATATCTTCACAAAGCACTTTGAACAGTCTGGAGTTTGTTGCATTGGCTTTAACAAAGTTGACTACTTTAACTGCTTCATTGAGAACATCATTCAAAGAAGACGGCAACTTTTTGGCTGCAAGACTCTGTCTGTGGATGCAACAATGGCTCCATGCTACGTGGGGGGCCACTTCTTTTACCCGCCCCCGAAGACCGATATATATGCCAGACATTGATTTTCCCCCGTCAGTGCATATACCGCACAATTTACCCCAGTCTATTTCTTTTTCACAGAAGTAGCTATAAATCACATTGAACACATCTTCCCCTGTAGTACGCTCAGTTAATGCATGGCACAGCAACAGATTTTCTTCAAACTCCTTGTTGGGATTTACATACCTTGCAGTAACAAGTAAGATTGCAAGGGCAGCAATGTCCGTACTTTCATCAATTTGGATAAAAAAAATCACTGTCTTTTAATCGCTGAACCACTTTGTCTTCAATGTACTCAGAAATGTCGTGAATTCGCCGTGAAACTGTGTTGTTTGACAGCGGGATGGAGTTCACCTTACGAACAAAGTCCTGATCAAACATACACTGAACAGCATCTTTTATACAGGGGGCTATCAAATCCTCACCTATTGTGTGGTTTTTACCACTTTTTGCAATATGTTAGGTAATTTTGTAAGAGGCTTCCACAGCATTTTCGTTATCTCTATTAACTGATGCGAAATAAGAAGAAACCACTCCATCTTTCCCATAATTTTTTGAAAGTCGTTCAAAATAGGTAATTTCTTTATTTTTGTGCTGGGCGTGTTTGGATTCAAGGTGGCGCAAAAGTAAGGAAGGTTTCATGCTTCCATTGCTTAAAATTTCTCCACAAACAACACATAGTGGGTTTGGACTTTCCTCCTCTCCAGTAAACGAAAATCCATATTTCAAGTACTCATTTGAATATTTTCGTTTCTTTGAGGAAGTTCCAGTACTAGTACTAGATTTATGAGGTTTAGTATCACTGGTACTCACACAAGAAGAATTTTCTGCTGCTGAGTCCCGGGACGTACTAGGCTTGCTAAGCACCTGACTTGCCGTATCAGTCTGATTTGTTTTAACTGATCCAGTTTTTAACCACTTTTCCATCTTCTTGATTACAGTTAAATGATTTACAAATCAGTCAAAAACTAACACGCACAATAAGCAAGTAAAAAGTAAACTGAACATAAAATCACGTAATGAAGAGCGACAGACGACAGTCAACTACTATGCAAGTGAACTATGCGAGCACTGACTGACGGTACGGTAGCAGTGCATTGTGTGGCTAAGTGAGTGGGGGAGGGGGAGCGGCAGAGGGCTAACTGACCTTGACGAGCGAGCGTGAGTCAGACCATCGGACGATTCGGCGCGCCAGTACTGTACTGTACTTTTCAACCACCACGTAGGTAACGTACGACAAACACATAAAGTCCGCCATTACCAAATATTTTCGGCGTACCCCCAAGGGGTACGCGTACCCCAGGTTGGGAACCGCTGTTGTAGGCAATCAAGTAGTACATTTAAAATTTTTTAAAAATTACCATTGAATAGACAAGAAAAAGTTGTTCAGGAAAAATAGTCATATTGTACCCTAACACATATTTTAATATTTTTTGTTTATGGAGAAAAATAAAAATGTTGCCACAGAAACAAAAAATTTTATAACAATCCAAAAATAAGAGGTATGAATAAGTTTTTGTAATTTCGTACTACATGTACTCCATTAGTACAATCTATTAGCTTAAAAAAATGTAAAATAAATGAAAATATTCCAAAAAGTATAAAACTTATAACACCATAAGTCAGCATGCGCAAATTTTGTAAACGGCACTTGCAAAATTTTGCATATTGTAAACATTATAAAAAATATAAATTAAATTTTGGGAATTTTTATAACAGTATCACTTGATAGAAAACATATTTACGAATAGAAATGTTGGATTACAAAAAAAATAAAGTTTGAACAACAACTTTTCTCAACAGCATAAATTATGCCGTACTTAGCCATTGGAAAGTCACAGAGACAGGGGTATACATAAACATTTTTAGTAAAACACCCAAAGCACCAACAACATTGCAATTTGTTTTGTTGGCTAGAGTATTTCATTCTCTGCAGACTGACATTTACTATGTCTTATTCCGTCTTCTGGTTATTTTTCAGTCATGCGACAAACATCGGCCATTTTCCCACTCCCGACCTCCACGCCAGGCGGAAATTGAGCGGAAGTTTCTTGTTGCATTTTTTAATTTTATTTCCTACATTTATAAAATTGCATAAAAATGAATTAAAAATCTGAAATGTATAGAACAGAACATTCTGCGTTGATTGGTACCAACTTTGTTGTGATTGCTTGATGGTTAACATATGTATTATTGATTTTAATGCAACAACATAAATTATGTCATACTTTACGATCCAGGGCTAAGTATTATTACTGTTCATGTAACACTAAATATTGTATTATCCGTGCAGCCTGCAAGTTTATAAATACTAGTCACAAGTATTTGTTTCAGAATTGACAAATCTACGCTGATTTTTTTCTAGAAGAACACATCTTTCTGTATCAAGTAAAGACATATTTGCCACTCATAACAATCACCTGCTTAGTGGTGGTGGATCAAATAGCAGTCTGCTAGTTGATGTTTTGTTTTTGTTTGTATCTCGGTCAGTAGAAAACAAATAATACAAGAGTTTCATACTTGAAACATGAATGGCTTCCAAATAACTATAAGATTTTGTTCTGTATGACTTAACACATTCAGTGCTAAGGTCGTATTTTTGTTTTCACCATATGTGACTGAATATATATATATATAAAACTTATCCTAATAGCTGAAATTTATTTTTATGGTTGTGTACTGTAAATTTATGACTGTCAGAAGTAGTCTGTTTATGTGGAAAGCTCAAAATAATTAATTCTTAAGTATGACTGTCTAGTCTTTAACCCTTTCCACTCCAATTACTGGGAACCCAGTTTCCCTATCAGCTCCATTTACTTTTAAGCAAAGATTGCCTACTACATTTGTTCAGTGGGAAAAACATATATCTGATAGTTCCAAAAAGCTGATGTATTTTTTCTTTGTTTCTTCTATGACTAAAGTATAGATTAATATAAAATAAAACATATATTTTTATTTTCAACATTTTTTAATTATATATATTTATTGGAACAAAATTTAATTTCTAACAAAAAAACGGATACAAGAAGAATTTTTGAAAAATTTTAAATAGGAAGAATAGTATTTGTTGTTTGTTTTTTGTTGTTTGTATCCTTACAAACAAAAAAAAGTCATTTTCAAATATTTTGGACTAAATTATACATAAAAAAAATATATAATTCTAAAACCGAATTTTTTTGAAAAACAACATTTTTACCAAAAAAATTATTTTCACTGCAACTAGTAAACAATTGCTCCATAAATTTTATTTTATTGCTTAGCAACAGTCAAAAGGTACATAATTTAGACCAAATTTGTAAGTAAAGCTTTTTTCAATAATTCAAAACATGTTATCAGCTAAAAATATAAACAGACAAAATCTAATAGCCTACTTGCAACGCTCTTTCATTTTCGTAAAAATAAAAATATTTTGAATAAACAGTAAAACAACAACGATAACCTAGCAACAACAATGCGTTTTATAAGCTCATTACGAACGATAACATATGACGGAACAAAGTGAGTGCAGATAGCTGTTGCAGTCAGCCAGCTGTTTACAGAGCAGCCAAAGACGACAAACATTACATTTTCTGAGGTTTGTTTACCGATACTAAACTCAAACGGTTCCGAAAAAATTCTACAGATAGCAGCACATATCAAACAACAACCCTAGCGGTCAATAATGTAACTACGTCAGTCTAAATACAATCATAGAACGTTATTATAGAGACGTCGGGCCCGGCCCGACATTGGAGTTAGTGCGGTAAGTTGCGTGGCGGGGCTGCCCCGCCACTTGAGTGGAAAGGGTTAAATAAAAGATTAAAAATTACCATTATCAGGTCCATTTCTAACATTTTTACATTTTTCACAGTTATCTGAGATAAATTTGTTAAAACATGCTACAAAACACAGTTTAGACTGGTCAGGGCGTTCGTAAAACATAAATACACTCTTTTCAATTTTTTATTCTTTGTAGTATACTCTACATCCTTTTTGCTTAATTTTACAGGCCTATAGTCATCTGTAGCAAAGTTGTATGAGAAGGTGGTTTTATAAAGAATGACATTAGTATTTAAGAGCATTTCCTCAGCCGCACGGTTTTTAGCATAGAAGATCAACAACAACTAACTTAGTAGTATTTATGAGCAAGATTCTTGATTTCAGCACGGATTTTGATAGAATCAGCCACTACCACTTGTTGGCAAAACTGAACACTTGGAGTGTCTGGACCTTTACTGAGATGGTGTTGCAGCTATCATTTTACTCCCTGGACGAATTTTTCAATTTGAAATCAGTTTCCTTTCAATGGTACTCTTATATCAGCACCATCTCTCTAGTCAATTGAATCCATATTTTAACTTATAATGTTAATTTAGAACTCTCTCTGGATTCTTTTGAATAGCCGATGTGGAAGATGATAAATGTTAGTTTAAGCCTATCAATGTGTTTTACTTTAACTATGTACTGTTGGTTGAGAATAATTGTGATGTATTTCAGTTTTGCTTGTTTTGAATACTGTTTCAATGTCAAATGTTAATGTACAATTGTCAATTGTTTAAATGTAGGAGCTGTATTTTATTGTAATTTAGGAGAATTTATAATTACTAATATAATTAGTTATGACTTAGCATAACAACTTGCTGTAAAGAGACTGTCAATACTTACTGTAGCTAAACGACAATAAAATTATTATTATTTAACCGGTCTTGTTCTGCAAGCAAAACTTGGATCTAAATTTTCAAGATACGTTGAAGCAACATCTCGAGTTCCTCAGGGATCCCATTTGGGGCCTTTCCTATTCAGCCTATTCTCATTAACAACATTAGCAGCTTCTTGAATAGCCAGTTTCTCATATTTGCTGAATATGTTTAGTTGTAGTGCGCAGTATATTGTGCTCTCCAACATCTGCAGCGGAACTTCGGGAAAGTTCAAGATTGGTGTAGTTTAAATGAGATGGACTTGAATCCTTCCAAGTGTATGGTTGTCTCTTACAGTCATTTTAGACATCCTACGTGGTTTGACTACACAGTTCATGACATCCATCTACATAGAGCTACAAAAGTCAGAGATCTTGGTGTACTTCTGACATCTTGCCTCGACTTCTGGGGAGCACATCCTTGCCAACAGACAACAGCCTCTAGAATCCTTGGTATGATTGGTCGAGCTGATCGTCAAGGGTTTTTAATAACTTCACTTAGGGTGCTTTATGTTTCCCTTATTCAAGCCATCATGGAATTATCTACAGTTATTTGGTTGCCCTATTAAATTAGACATTGTGCTACCCTCAACTCCTTTCAGAGGCGTTTTCTTGTGATGTTTGGGGTAAGTATGGGCTACTGGTATCTGGAGATGGACATTAATTTCATGGAGGACCACGTCAGGATCCCTCTGTCGTCACGAAGGGCATTTCTGCAGCTGGTCTTCCTCCACAAGGTTTTGGTGAAGTCGATTGCACTGAGATTATCTATTGATTTCCATTAATCTTTTTTATTGATAAATGATTGATTCTCACTTTCCTCATTCTAAATTGTTAAAACACTATATTGTGCACTTTTACAGTACTGTAGGTCTATTGATTTAGGATGTCAGCCAAACAAACAAGAGTGATTGTAACCATTGAAACACAATAAAATACTTTTTTAAATGATTTAAAAAACTATAGTGTACTGTAATGTAATGCTCTACATAGTTTTAAAATAATACTTATTAAATAGGGCACACATTTACTGTTCACAATTACTTAAATAATGTAACATCTGATTATCAGAAATTTCCATTATTGGAAACGGGTCCAGCCCCAATTGTTTCTGATAATCTAATTCTACTGTAGTTTTACATGATAAAGAAAATTGAAAAAAGTGACAAATTTTTTCTAAGAAAAACCCAATAGTAAATAAGCTATATTTGATTATAAAACAGTGTCTATCTCTAATATTTGCTATACTTATTTCTAAAAAATATTTATGAAGTGTTTAATTTTGTAGGAAGAAAAAGAAGCCAAGAAAAAGCCGCCAAAAGTCAGAAAGAGGCTGTTAACTAATATTGACTATCTTGCTGAATCCGGTCTCAACTGTCTGACTCCTGACTTATGTATCCTTCAACAAATTTGTTTGTATTATATTAAATGCCCTTTATTTATTTGTTTACATAACAATACGAAGACAGACATATTTGTACATTTTATATACCATTAAATAACTTATGTCATACAGAATTAAGCTATATTCATAAGCGTAATTGAACTAATGTGACTAAGCACAGTGATGTAAAGTATGAAAGTCTTAGTACATCATTGTTAGCGACTTAAATGTTTTAATGAGAGAATTCAATTATTCAATTCCTATATAATGATGCGTAGCTGTTTGAGAGTTAATGCAAATTATGACATTTGTTTAAACATTTATTGTGTTATATGAAACAATTTTATGGGTTAAGTTTCCGAACATCATACTTTTGAACTATGCAAAAATTAGTTTTAATTATATTCTAGATCAGGGGTTCCTAATCTTTTTTGTACCCTGCACCTCCTGTTAAAATGAAAGCCTCCTAGGCTATCTCCTTTAAATCATAATTAAGTTAATTTACTAGGTGAAGAAGTACTGGTAAGAGAAAAAGAAATAAGTCTGTTAGTGAGATAAATAAGCTTTCCTTTTCACTGGTCTCATATCATAGCTTTTTATCTTATTTCCAACTGGTCTAGAACCCCCCTTGATGTCCTTTATACCCCCCAGTTTGGTAACCCCTGATCCAGATTGTTGCTAATTTATCAGCATTATATATATAAACATGGCATAGCATAATGAAAACACAATTTTTTGTTTTTACTCCATGCAAAATAATAAACCCCCGTCTCTTTCAAAGTTCGGTAATTTGATGTAGAGCCATATCTGATCCTTATTTTTGAAGGACATAATTTTTCAGACCGAGGAAAATAAATTTGCAGGTATTAGATGTAGAATGTAGGTTAGGCTTACAGTTGTGGTATCAGTAGGAATAAGGTCACTGATCTTCGGCAGGACCAAGTAGGCTGTTCCTTGGATGGGTGATCAGTGAGATTATGTCGTTGCACGCAGTCTGCCTGCCCGGTCACTGGTCAAAAGTTGCCTTTAAGCCATTGGTCCTCAGCTTAAGTGTAAGAGAGTGCTTCTTAGCCCTAACTTCACCTGGTAAAATAAGACCTTCTTTATTTATCTGACAGATGAGACTGTTAAAATTTTACTTTAATAATTGGTAAACAATGTTTTGAATCTTATTAGGAGTATAGAGTCTTGTTAGAGTAGATGTAAACAAACATATTTACCTAAAAGTAAAACAGGAAAAATTAATAAAAGAAAAATAGCAAAATTATTATGTATTAACTCAACAAAGTTGTGAGTTTGGTATGAAATAATTGTATAAACGAATTTGTCAAACTTTTAATCTATATTTATTCAAAAGTACAACTAATTACCTACTCCTTGAAAAAATTTAAATTATTATGAGAGAAATTAAAAAATACAACTGCATACATTACATATACTGTACAAGGTGTTGAAAAAGTATGGAACGGTCTTCATTTCTCATAAATGGGTTCAGATAAATAATTGAGATTTATTAAACCTCTGTAGAAAATTTTTTCTATCTTCTGGTACAGTTTATAATTTTTTTTCAACCTAGAGGGGAGGGTCCGTAGTGGATATAGTAAAAATTTAAATAAAAAGCTATAATGAGTTGCCCATTATTTTAAAGCCTATTTTTTTCTGAATAAGACGCTACAAGTTTCAAGTCAAAAGGACCACCCTACCAGAAATGGTGACTGGTGAAACAGTATGGAACTGCCTTCATTTCTCTTAAAGAAATAGACAATTATCTTATAAAAGGATATTATTGACATTATAATGATACAAATAACTTATCAACAAACTACAGTTGAAATTATCAAAAACTTAAATACTTATTATATAAAGATTTGGAAATCCACCATCTTAAATCAGTAACTGGTTACAATAGATGTTCAAATTGTGCTCCGTCTACGGTCTAAGATAAAGATAATTTTCCATTTCTTTAATCAAATACCTGCCTTCATTTCTCTTAAAGAAATAGATAATTATCTTAAAAAGATATTATTGACATAATGATACAAATAACTTATCAAAAAACTACAGTTGAAATTATCAAAAAACTTACATATTTACTATATGAAAACTTGGAAATCTACCATCTTAAATCAGTAACTGGTTACAATAAATGTTCAAATTGTGTTCCATCTACAGTCTCAGATAAAGATAATTTTCCAATCAAATACCTAGCTTCATAAATGGCTTTTACAACATGTCGAATTCCCACTCAAATATTACTGCTAAGAAAGGTTAACCAGTTGCCATTTCTGATAGGACGATTCTTTTAACTTGAAACTTATGGCATCTAATTAGAAGAAAATAGGCTTTAAAATGATGGGAAATTCATCATAGCCTTTCATATAAACTTTTTATGATTATATCCTCCATGCGCCCCTCCATTCTAGATTGAAAAAAACTACACACTACATCAAAGAAAGGATAGAACAACATTTTCTACAGAGGTATACTAAATCTCAATTATTTATCTGAACCCATTTAAGAGAAATGAGGTGGTTCCATAGTTTTTCAAGACCCTCTGTAAAGGAAGATTAACTAGTCACCATTTCTGGTAGAGTGGGTCTTTTGACTTGAAACTTGTGGAGTCTTATTCAGAAAAAAAATAAGCTTTAAAATGATGAGTTTATAACCTTTCATTTAAACATTTTACGATATCCACTACGGGCCCTCCCCTCTAGGAGGGTAATAATTTGAGACAAAATTATAAAATGCATCAGAAGATAGAAAAAAATGTTCTACTAAGTCTCAGTTATTTATCTGGACTCATTTAAAAGAAATGAAGGTGGTTCCATACTTTTCCAACACCCTCTTTATGCAGCCAAATTCCCCCCCAATTAATGTTTAGTTTAGCAAATATAACGTTGATTTCTATATTTTAACTAAAATACACTGATTCCATTATATAGAACTGACTATATACTAACATAGTAATACAGTTGACTCGTTTATCCGATGTAATTGGGACCGAGACAATCTCGGATATGTAAAAACTCGGATAGTACAGAGGTTAAGTGTACTATGGTAAAAATAATGTAAACGCCACAAAATTGTACCAAAAATAGTGAAGAATAAACACAAATTAAACATAATTACAGAATTGTTTTAGAAAGTTGGTATATCAGGTTGTCTTTTAAAAGTGTAATTACTGCAGTATGTTGGAAATAAGTATTACATTTCAAAAGTCATAAACAGTCAGAAAAAAACTGCAATAACAGTACTTAATAGAAAATTCCTAGAAGTAATGTCCATAGTTAGTATTAAGGCTGGGAAATTTCCTTTAACCTAATCTTTTGTTGACAATGAAACAAAGCATTTCTTTGTATAATCTGATCTCCGATAACATTATTTCATCTATCATTGGTAGTATCCAACACTTTGTTTTGTGTGCAGGGCACCGTTCAGTCTGTTTATCAAATAAAATGATCATTTATCCTGCTGAAAACAGTACTTAATTATTATGATCAATTTTTTTTAACTCAAGTGTCCAAAACAGCCTTCAGGCCCAAACATGCAACAGTTGAGAAATAGGGTAAACTGGTTGAGTGCGAGTTGGGTCACACAGTAAAGAGTGATCGTGTGCTTTTAGCATCCTTAAAAACCTGCCATAAGCGTTGTTGAGAATAATCTAGTGGTTTGCAATGCTAGCATATCAGACCACTAGATCACATACCACAAAGAATGATTAAACAAATGGATCTCTTGAGCAAGAGGTACATTCTGGAACTCTTTAGACTAATAGCCTCTACTGAATCAGTATGGCCATGAAGCACTTTGTAAAAACTCTACAGGTCAGTCACAGCTCGACAAGCTAATAAGGTTGATAAATTCAGTTCTGCACAAGTTTCCCCTTCACAAAGCTCCAAATTATACAGTTAAAGGACTACTATAGCCATAAAAACGTAATCAAAAAATTTTTTTTAAATTTGAACTATTAAAACACTGATTGCAAAATATGAAACCACAATAACTTAGTAATAATAATAAAACAATGTAAAATTATGATATAATGTAATAAAATAATGTAACAACCAATAGACTCAAACGTATTTCATTCAAACAGCTGAAAAATAAAGAGTTCATGGACAATAAAAGGTTGAAAATTGACACTGTTAGGCTGCTGGAACACTATATTGCTTATTGCAGCCTGTAAAATAAAACCATTGTGATTTATTAAATGAAATACGTAGTTTACCTCACACTTTTCTGTTGCTGAGGGCAACGCTGTAATACTAAATGGGTGAAGTAAAGGATGAGAATTGTGGCTACAAAAATGTTCTTGGATCAGTAAAGTAACCTCTTTTTGTTACTCCTAGTGTTTGAGAGGCCATTGCACAGTTTAATTAAGAAATGAAATGATAAGCTAGGGCGCTAAAAAAAGTGATGATGATGATAATTAATGGTGCTTTCTTACTCGTGTTATTATATTCTATAATATAAGGTTTCAATGTAAGAAAATATTTTCCTTAATATATAACAGCAAAATCATTTCCTAGTTCTCTCTATGATAAGTCTATTGAATGCACTTATTTTGAGCAGTGTTTCACCATAATAGATAGACTTGGCGAAGGATCTTTTGGATTTGTTTTGAAGGTGATTTCCAAAGAAGATAAAAAGGTTTATGCATTAAAACTAGCTAAAGAACCATTTAGAGGTGATCAAGACAGGTAAGTCAGTTCTATTAATATTTTTTTATACACACTTTAGATTAAAACAAAATATATCTTGTTTAATACAAAAAAAAAAAAACCTGTTGGATAAACCGAAATATATCTCATTTAATACACTAGGGACATGATTGTCCGTGGTACATTAACTCGTTTTTTTTAACCGGTTATTGTTAATGCTATAGATCCGTTTTAAAATGGAAAGTTAATCAAGTGAAACTGCTGAATTGTTTCATAATTTATTATTAAAAAATCGTGATATCTGACTACGCTTTATTGTGAGTGTACGAAGGATACTGCAAGAAAAGTATGATAGGCGGAGCTCTGTCATTCTGAGTATGACAAACTGTGATGTTGCCATCAATCGGACAACGTCTGTAAAGATTCTTCCTCACGTGTACCTTAACCTCACATTAACCCTTTGAGTTTGATTAAAAAAAAAACACATAAATACCCTGAAGTCGTAATTAGTTTTGACTATTTTATGTTTTATTTAAATATAAGCAAATAAATTTTAAAAAATACATGGGGATGTTGGTTTTTCTATATATGATAACCAATGAGTTTTGAGTTCCTAGACCCATTTTTTACAAAAAAATTAATATTTGTAAAAACTAAAATAAAACAAAAAATGATAGTTTTTCATTTAATCTAAAATATTTTGAAAATATATATATATATTTTTACCTTTTATGTTTATTGAAGCAATTACTAATGTGTTTATTTATAATTTTCCCCTTCTATTCTATTTTGGTTTGGTACTTTTCAAAACTTTCAAAACATTCTCCGATATGCAGCTCTGGATATGTTTTGCAGTAGCAGTAATTTGAAACCTCTTCCACCTAGACCTTTGCTATCACTACACACTATCCAGTCTCTTGTTCCCTTTCTTTCAGTTAAGCAAATTTCATGGAACTGTTCATTTAGTCATCTTTTACAACATTTCTCAAATAGTAAAAAATAAAACAAAAATATAAAAATAAAACAAAAATTGATGTATTTTCTTATAATCTAAAAATATTTTTCAAATTAAAAAAAATTGATATTTACACCTTATTTGTTTACTAAAGCATGTAAGAGTGTGTACATTTAAAATGTTTCACTTAGGCCCTAGTCCCTATATTCTTTTTTGGTGTGGTACTTTTCATAAATTTCTCCAATGTGCAGCGCTGGCTCGTTTGGACATGTTTTGCAGTATGTTGAAGCCTCCTTCCTTCTACCTGGACCTTTCTTATCACTACATACTTTGCAATCTCTTGTTCTCCTTCCCTCAAACTCGTACATTGCATGGAATAGTTCATTTAGCCTAACTTCACTTGAGTTGCTTTTTTCTTTGACATTTATTGATATTAATCACCCTGATAATTTTTAGGTCACTAAAATTAAAAGAAGTTGAAAACCATAGTCTGCTTTCCGGCCACTCTAATGTCGTAACTCTCTATGATGCCTGGGAGGAAGACAGGCTGCTGTACATACTTATGGAACTATGTAAGAACAATTTAACTAAAACCAGAGGAATGTCTGAAGCCGATTGCTGGGAAGTCCTAGTAGATATAACATTGGTGAGTTCACTCAATAAGTTTAGTTAACTTGTACCAGCAAAAGATAGAGTAAGTTTAACCCTAGGAGTGTTGATCGCCTCAAATTGAGGCGATCGGTTTTTTTGTGAACTGTTACCGCCTCAATTTGAGGCAATGTGCGCTCACTCGATTAATGTCGCTCACAGTCGGGAAAAAAAGTCAAAGACGTCTCAAATATATATCATTTGAAAGGCTGTGAATCAGTGTTTGTTTACATGTCTTTGGTTTTGCTCTATGACTGTCAGATGAGGCACAATGGCAGAAATAATTCTTTGTTTACTTTTCCGTTGTCATCTGTCAATCAACTCGCCAGTTGCCATACCAAGCCGGCAGTTGTTTATGTTTGTTGATGTGTTGTGTTATGCTTTGTGTTACTTTTAGTGTTTGTGTATTATAGTTTGTATATTATTAGTGATCATGGGTGATCCGTGTCGTTTATAAACATTATAATTATGTAGTGAAGTTGAGAGTTGATATTGGTCAATTTATAATATGTTCAAATTATATAATTTACAATAAAACCAATATATTTTTAATTTTTAACTATTATTTTAACCAATATATAATTAAAAATTAAAAATATATTGGTTTTATTGTAAATTATATAATTTGAACATATTATAAATTATGCATGCTAAAGTTGGCATATTCGTTGCTAGGCAACATATTTATTGTTACTTCATAAATATATGTTGTATAAATGTTTGCCTATATAATTATATGTTTTTTTGATCAGAATGAAATTCTGCACAACTTGTATATCTCAGTTTTTTCTAATATCATAATTTTATATACATAAATGACCGTCAATCTACTTATAAAATTTATTTTTATAAAAACTTTATAAATAACATTATATTTAAAAACTTTTTAAAAATTTAAAAAATTTTTCCATTACCAATAATTAAAATTAATTTATTACTAATAAAAATGATACAAGTTTCATCTTTCTAATGCTAATAATAAATATACAGCGAATTTTTAAAAAATGTATTACAAATCACTGAAAATTTGGCGACACTACACAAAATTATGATCAACACTCCTAGGGTTAATGGGATAGGTATATGTAAACCCATGGTAATGGCCTGCAACCCTGCAAACCCCCAACAACCTTCAGTCATGATACAGTTACTACTAGCAGTATAGACCTTGATCACACATTCCACAGTCTACATTGGTTTTGCTATTTTGTTGTTAAATCAATTTAGTTGTGTATATTTTACCATCATTGATATTAATATGTTCCATAATTAAATTTATCGTTTTATACAACCATATAAAATATTACCAAGGAAACATTCATTTCTAGATCAGATGGGAAATTCTAATTTGTTGTCTGTTATATTTTCAAGAACAAGCTGACTTGGCTGTCTTTTATGTTTACACTGCTTTATTATATAAGTAAAGCTTGGGTATTCCTTATGATTATAGTAATGAAATAGTAAAGTTATATAAATCCAATAACATCTCAATTTTTTATTTTTAAAATCCGAGTAGACCTAGCCTATTGCAGAAGTTAAGAGAATACATTTTTTACCAAACAATAAACTCCGAGAGTTTAAAAATGTATATTTTAATGGCTTAAGAGGTAGAAATTATTACAAAATAAGAAGTTTCATACAATTTTAAATAATTGTAAACATTATGGCCAGTTAAACTGTTGATTTTGGCAGTCTACGCTGCCAGGAATCTGCATTTTTCCTGAATTTATCAGTTCTTGAAGAACCTGATAATTTTTCTGGTGGTAGCAGAAAATTGTTGATTTAAATTGTATTAATTTATTTTCATTTTGTATTGTCTATTGTATGTATTATAGTCGTTTGTTTGCACATGTAATTGATGTGATGATAATAGTTACGGATAGAAGGAGATTTTACATCAGGGCAGGATCAGGAGGGAAATTAATTTCCTCCCAAATTTTGGGAAGGAATTATTCCGAGAAGAAGTATAAGAATTCAAAACAAACTAATACAGTGAATAAGGTAACATTTCTCAAGGAATGTTATTGTTATGTATGCCAATCACATTTAAACACATATACGTAATATAAATTTAGATTATAATCATGTCAAACATGAAAATCAGATATGAGCCTTGAAATCGCATACTTCTGCCTACTGTTTATTTTCTATACATTTATTTACAACTGCTATATGTAATCAGTTAATTTGATTAGTAGCTGATTTATATACAGTAAATCCTAGATTTAATGGACCCCGATTTAGCGTACTTCGGATTTACCGAACAGCTTACAGCTGCATTACACTATCTAAAATTCTATATATATATATCACAGAATTAAGGTTATTAATGAATTTTTATAGAAAAATTGTAATTTATAAAATGTGTAGGTATATCACCTTTATACAATATTTATTTGTATATTTGGTAATTCTGAGCAATTATCCGGTCAACTCCGATATTTCTCAAACTTAACGATGATATATGTAGAGTAGTAAATATCAATATTCAGACCGAAATAAGAGTCGGAAAAGGAAAATATATTGTGAAAATTACCTTAGTAGTCATCTGACTCGCTATCTGTATCAGCTTCACGAGTGATGTTAGGGTGTTCGTTTTCACCGTTATACAGATGGCCAATTGCTCTGAATAGATGATGCACTCTTGTTTTGTAATCAGAGTGCTTTCTTTTAAACATAAACTCTGCTAAATGGCCGATAAAACTACACTACTACATGATGGGCATATTTTATCTCGTGGCAAAACACCATGATTATACAAAAATGTATCTAAACGATCGGAATCATCTGACAACACAGCAAAACTCAAAATAGTATTTTCACATTCAACACATAGAAACGGGTTCGCACTACTAGCACTAGCCGACATCACGCACAGAACTGACCTGCAGCAACAGCGTTCAGAGTCACTAGGCTCGGCTTGGACTTCGACCCCGTTATCGCTTATCGTTATCGCTTCCTGCCTTATCGCATTACGTTTGCGACGTCTAATTTTGCATTCTATTATTGTCTTTCCTTGTCTATAACATTATACGAAAGTTTGAGAAATATCGGAGTTGACCGGATAATTGCTCAGAATTACCGTATATTTTATTATTTTTTAGTTAACTATTAGCTGGCAGCATGACAGTTAGTTTTGATTAAGATGTGGCAATCTCATAACAGCTTGAGGTGAGTTCACCCCGATTTAACGGATAATGGGCTTTAATGGACTAGATCCTGTCTCATATAGTCTGTTAATTCGAGGGTTTACTGTAATTACTTCTTGACAGAAAATAAATGCCAAGTATAAGCTTGTTAGAAAATAACTAGGAATATGATCGTCATAGAATTATTATGAGAACATGAAAACAAGTACAGTGGTATTTTTATACCAACTGTTTCATTTAAATTGGTAGACAAGAGACTTTATTTACATGATCATGGAGATCAGTGGTAGTGTCATACATTTTAGATTCATCACAATAAAAATTGCCCCTACAATAAAAATTATACACAAACAAGTATATAACAAAAAAGATATAACAGAAAAACCAAAGACAGATCTACACTAATTAATGCATTTGTGGTATAGTAAGTTCTACTAGGCTTCTCTCTCAAGGAATTCTTTCACTGTATAGAATGGTATATTCAGTAGCCAGTCAGTAAGCTGTTTCTTCAGACGATGGATAGGGGTGCTCTTTAGCTCTTCTGGCAGTGAGTTGAAGAATTTTGCTCCAGCGTATGTTGGTTTTTTTGGCTGTATAGGGTGAGGTGGTGGGGTTGCAGAACAAAGTTTGAAGCATGTCTCGTATTGTGGTTGTGAATATTTAGGTGTCTGACTAGTGAGGTGGTGACTGTGTAGAGGATGACTTCTTGAAAATAAATTGCTACTATTATAAGAATTCTGAAGTCTGTGAAAAATGTTTTACAGCTTTCACAGTATCCAAGACCTGCTAGGCATCTGATAGCTCTTTTTTGTTGCACAAGAACTTTCCGGGTTAGTAGAACTGATTCCCCCTCCCGGAGATTATGCCATATCTCAGATGAGATTAAAATAAGGTAAAGTATGCTGTGTTTTATACTTCAGGGGTACTTATTATCTATGTCTTGGAGGAGAAAGTTTCTTTTGCCGAGCTTTCCACATAGTTGGTCAATGTGGGGTTTTGTGATTGAGCTGTTTCTATTGTGTTTATTGTGCCGGATCTCTACCAACTGCTTCCTATTACTGAGATAGCCTTGAAACCAGTTTGCTGCTTTCCCTGTTATGCCCAGTGTTTTTAGTTTTTCTATTAGGCAGCTATGATTCAGACAGTCAAACTCTTTACTAAGGTCAAGAAATAGACTGGTAACATATTTGTTACCAGTGTTGTTGCGCTACAAGTTTGGCCGTAGCTGCTCTAAGAGGACGTAAAATTGTAAATTTTGTAAAGGTGTCCGTAACAACAGAGAGATATTTGAATCCCTTCATGGATCGAAGTAGAGGCCCAATGAAATCAGCAGCCAACATTTTGAAAGGAGCATCCATACCACGGTAACTGCCCATCATGCCAGCTGGCCGTTGTTGGTCATATTTGGTACATTGGCAAACGTGACATTTTTAAATATATGAAGCAATTTCCTTCCTCATCTTCGGCAAATAGAAACGTTGTTGCATCCTCTTGAAGGTCTTCAATACGCCTTGTTGTCCACATGTCGGTGGGGCGTGGCAGCCTTCAATCGCCATAGATCGCAATTCTTTAGGTAGTACCAGTCGCCAAGTATCTTCATCAAGTGATGGGTCAAGCCCTTCAACTTTCTTCCAAAGTTGCTTGCCTTCAATACGCCACTGACGATAATTGTCACATTGCTCTTTAACTCTTTTCAACGTATTGTTGTACCACCGATCTTTCACCTCATTCGGTATTTCCATAACTGCAAACACAGTAGGCTTTCCTCCTCTTCAGAAATAGGTATGGAATGGGACAACATATCTGGGACAACTGGCGTGCGAACGTGGGGCCTATGTTATGGTTTTGGGAACAATAGAAGAATTAAGATATATTATCAGATATTTTATAAAGCATAAAGTGTCTTGTGTTTTTTATATGTCATGTAAAAATTAAGTGTATGCAATTTTCTGATTCACTCTGGAACTTAGTGTTAGTTATCAACATGAATATGTATCATCTTCGCAAGCAGGAGAGGTAGAATATGAACTTAAGATCAGAGGTTTAAATACTGATGGTAATGCTAATGAACTTAGAAGGCGATTACAGCAAAGCATGGCTAATAATGAGGAAATTAGCTTAGCTGTGGTCAATTCCTTAGATGTTTCGCAGGAGCTGGAGGAATGTGAGGCAAAGGTTCAAGACTTATCGACTTGTGTTGTTGATTATGAGGGTAATTTTAATGACAATGAATACCACCGAATAGTTGCTCGCTTGTTTCATCTTTATTTACGTATTGGAAGGATTCCAGTTGCTTCAGATGGTGACAACGACCAAGAGAGTGACAAATCGGAGTTACAAGCTAAAACTAAGGAAATAATAGACTCTCTTAAGGCCCCGTTTTCAGGTGGGAAAGGCGATCAGGTGAATACGGCCAAAGTTGTCATTCCTTCTACACATCTGTCAGCACTGTCCACAACTAATTGTGGGAAGGAAGGCGATAGTAATGCTGGTGGCCATGTTTTGCCTACTCTTCGTATTCTTAGTCTTCGTTCAGATGCTAATATGGAACATAATTTACTTGTACAGCGGCTCAGCCTACCTACTGAAATTAGGAAAGGGTCTGCGGTAGTTAACAGCTCAAATTATGCGCAGTTTGAGGAAGTAATGGATCCCAATCCTCTCAGGGAAACTTCTAGTCCTGTTGTCCGTCCTAAGTATGTTCCTGTTTACAAGTGGGGAATCAAATTTGACAATAATGGATCTAGCGTTGCTGTCTTTTTGGAACGTGAACTTTTTGAATCAGCTGTTGATCTTTTCTCGGGCCCCACGTTGGGCGCCAGTTGTCACGCCTGTCCGTATAAAACCTTTCTAGTTCAGGGAGAATGGGGGGTTCTTCTAAGAGACGGGCCAAGTATAAGGGAAAAGTTTTTAGTAGTTATCATCCAAATAAATGTTTCCAAGTTCATCAATAGTAGCCAGGGATTAGGGCGCCACCTTGTTGACCTAAGAATGGCAGGACTCCAACAAGGAAACTTTCCTGCAAGTGTAAGATGTACTTATGACTTTGTAAAAGTTCCGTCCTAGCACTATACCATGAACTGTGTAAATAAATATTTCTCCCTGTGGTTAGCAAGGAGTTTAAAACAAAAGAAAACTGTTAAACTAAACACAACTACCTAAAAACAAAACAAACAAAAAATACTTATCCTCGTCACAAAATTTAAAAACACAACATGTTAGTGTGAACTGAAAAACTGAACTGTTTTATTCCCAAAACATAACTTATTGTTGAACAGAAAACAAATGTTAGAAACATACATATGAATAAATTAAGTTAAATAAATAGTGTAGCATAAAATTGAAATGTCACAAACCACACCCATCTTCCAGTTTATCAATAATGTCTAAATAAGCTGTACTATAGCAGTTGTTGTCGATCTGCCCTTCAAGAATCTATGTTGGTATTGTGTAAACAAACTGTTGTCCTTAAGGTAATGTAGGAGCTGTTGTAAGACTATCTTTTCAATTAATTTTGAGAAGGTTGTTATAAGCAAGATTGGTCGGTAGCTGGTTACATTTTTTTATATGTCCTTTTTTTGTATTTAGTGTAGATTTTATCTATTTTTAATTTGTCAGGGAAGTAGGGGTGTGCAAGTACTCGAAACTTGGAGTATTTTATTACTCGAACTCGGCTCGAAGCTTCTGAAACTACTCGAAATTCGATCGAGTAGTTGTATTTCATGAAATATCAGATTTACATCTTAATTTAGTTTTAAGAGGAAACAGTTTTATAAGTTATGAATAAAAAATGTGTGCTTCCTTGTGTTTTATTTTACCCTTAATCATACGTTAACAGTTTGGTACGCGTAATTATGAACAAAACAATACGCCTAAGAATAGATAGTACACGACGACAGTCAAATGAATTAGTCGACGTAGTGAACGAGTTCAGGGTGGCTACTCACCGGGAATTTCGGGAAAACCTGGAATTATGCTTGAATTTTTACGGCGCCTTGAAAAAACCTGGAAATATGCTTGAATTTCGGGAATTCTCGTCGAGCGAGACGAGAGTAATCCGGTGACGTCAGTAAGGTTCGGACTTCATGGCTCCAGTTAAACTCAAGTGATAAGTTCGGGAAACCTCGTCAATCTTCGTATGATAAGACACGAGTCGACTCGGCACATTGATATGTTCAAAATAATACACATGGAATAGTTTGACAAAACGGTTGCAACCGAAACCGTTTTGATGTCGAAACAGTTGAATAATGAAGCTGTTGCAGACAATATGATAGCTTCACCCACCGCATTTTGCCGAGACACACAAATCAATCCAATGTCAAGTGTCGCCTCTTAGATTTGTTGACATTCTGTTGCAACTTACGCTGCAGGTTAAAGTTGTGACTAAACTTTGGGAGTTTTTGTTTTGTTCTATTGATATCCGATGACGCTCACTGTTGCTGTCTGTTCTGCACCTATTTACAAAATTTTAAAACGTTTTGGTGCTGAATTATTGTTTCAATGAAACTGTTGCGTTCTTTTTAAATAACAAAAATACATCGACAACAGGCTAGGCGAGGATGGGCAGATGCATTTGTTTAGTTTACAATTACCATTACCTGCAACAACAGGTGGGCAACAAGAAGAGATAATGTGAACGGTAATTTTTCACCAGCGAAGAGCGTGTTTTGTTGATTAAACCTTCCAGTTTATTTATTCAGTTATTATCAATAAAATGCAGAATTACTTAAACAATTTATTGGATAAAAACATTACTATAAAGTTCATTGGATGTTGTTTTAAGTGTGGAACGTTTTGTGTTGTAGTTTATTGACTTTAAGGTCTAGGCCTACTAACTCTAAAATCGTAAATTTTGACAAAGTGTTTTAGTTTTGTGTGAATTATTATTTATTAAAACCAACAAGGCTATTATGCAGTTTCTTGCCACCAAATAAAATTTGAAAACTACCTGAAATGGGTCAATGATTGACTACAATTTCGTGAGGATTTTTTATTCTGCAGAAATCGTTTTTACCGAACAATTCAAAAAGACTAATGTCACATTTTTTAGTATTTTTAATATATTTCCGTTAATTTAAATGATATTATAATCATATTTTTTTATTTTGATGTGTTCTTTTTGCGCTAAATACGAATTATAATCATATTTTTTTATTTTGATGTGTTCTTTTTGCGCTAAATACGAATTTGAAAACTATTTTTGGGTATTTATGCAGTTTCTTGCCATCAAACAAATTTAGAACATTTTGCTTTAAATGGGTCTAGAATTGGCTGTATTTTCACGAGATATGCTTTTTATTCCGCGGAAATAACGCATTTTACCGGAAAATTCGAAAAAACCAATGTCACAACTTAAAGTGTTTTTGTCATATTTCCGTTAATTTAAATGGCATTTTAATCATCCGTTTTTATTTTGATGTGTTTTTTTACGCTGAATACAAATTTGAAAACTATTTTGGTCTAGTACAAATATTTCTCGAGATATACCGGAAAAACTACTATCGCGGCGAATCACGATTAGCGGCCATTACACGGTCATTATATACAACAATTATTAATCACAAAAACCAAATTCATCTATATTTCCGCCAGAGTGACACTCGCAGGCCGTCACACGTAGGCCTAACACCCGAATTTAACGCAAATTACGAATTTTTGTTGAGTAAATAGACAATTAAGATAAGTTAGGTTATGTTTGGTTAGGTAAGTATAAAATGCATTTTTCAGGCTAAATAAATAATTGTACTGCAAACACAATTATACATTCGTGATCAGCCTAAAAACATGTGAAATGGAAAAGAAATTTGACGGAAAACTATATTTATAAAAGTAGTTTTTTCACTATCAGATAAAAAACTAGTTTTTTGATTTTCTGTTAAAAAAGTTTTCTGCGGGTGAAATCAACCTCCTCAAAATACTCACATTTCACCACTTTTTCAACAAGAAATTGTATTTTCAGAGGTTACAAGAAATTGCATAGTTACCAAAACATGTAAAATGAAAAATTACCTCAAAAATTCACATTTCAATATTTTTTCAACAAGAAATTGTATTTTCAGAGGTGAAAAGAAATTGCATGGTTACCAAAACACGTAAAATGAAAAAAAGTTGTCAAAAAATAACGATTTTTAAAAATGTGGGTTTTTTTACATACTTATCAGATAAAAAACGAGTTTTGTTTTCAACTCATCGTGTTATTGATATAACAGTAATTAATTAAAGCTGGGCCTATCGCAAATAGTCCGTAGGCTTATTAGTAAAAATTGTATTAAAGTAAGTAGGCATATCACTAGATTTTGAGCCTACTTATCAATGAAATAAAAAATTTTAGGTAACTGCTAATTAAACCTAGGATACATATGCAATAATACAATTTCTTTATGGCCTACAAGATTATTGACATGCCTAGCTGTAAAACGTGCTTTTTTTATGTATTGTACTATAATGAGTGATTACGTCGATTCAGAAATATTTTCCTCTGTTAGTGCGCCTTGAATTTTGTTTGAAACCCCTTGGAAAAAACCTTGAATTGTGCTTGAATTTTTTTTACATGATTGAGTAACCACCCTGGAGTTCGTTCATTATGATTTGAACTAGTTCAATTCAAAGTGAACAACAGAGCTGGGAAGGTAACGATCATGGCAAATAGTTACCGTAGTCGCGATCTCACATGTTGGTTGTCCGAGTCTACTAGTCACTTGTATCCCAACCTAAAATAGTGTGAATAAAACAAAAGTGCGGTTAGTGTCTTTGTGACCCAAGAAAGGGGACGTTCTATAAAAATTATTTTCCGAATCTCTAAATTCGTCGTATTTTGTTTAGAAAAGGTCTTCCAACATGTTTCTCCCTCTCTTGGGTTGATTCGTGATTGTTTTACAGTTTACATCGACGTCAATGTGAACAGGGGAACGTTCAGTGAGTTTACCAATCAAAATTATTGTACTTTACCACCTTTTATACTCCAACTGTGTTATTGTTTAACCTATTCAGGAAACCGTTCAACAAATCGACAGGAAAAAATATGGTATGCGCAAATATTACACACAGTTTTGGCGATCTAAGGTGTTTACGGAATAATAATCAATAGACGTTCGCCATGGCTATATGTATATATTTTTATTTGACAGAAAATAAATCAATAATGTAGTGTTACACGCTGCTAGAACGCCATTACCATATTTTATATGATACAATACAGTATTTTCTTACGTCAAATCATTAGACGATTCCCTGCTCAGATTAAAAAACAAAATAGACCTCAATCGACTGGCAAGAAATATACGATAATTTCAGTTCCGGAAAGGAGCTGAATGGTTCTTTGCACGTACGTATACTACAACCGAATTGAACTTTCGCCTAGAAAAGATGGGAAGTTCGATTTTTTGGATCTAATGTGACTCGTTCTCGGTGCCCTTTTGATTGAGCGGTATTATTGATATGAACGAAAATATGCATAATTTCCACAGGGTACAGACCATTAGATTTGTATCGGTAACAGGTCTTTTTGAGCATCTTGAACCGGATGTTATAAAGTTTTCTAAATTTGTATCTAAATTCAGTAATGTTCGATTGATGACTTATACAACAAAATTTTAATAAATTGTAAATTAATTAGTAATGTAATGTAATTTCATTTTTTTTAATTATTTCCAATTTCGTTGTCTGCCGGAGCAGTGGATTGATTCTCTGATGTAAATATTTTCTCATAAATGTTTCTAATAATAATTAACTTGTGTAACTTGTAAATAGTAGTCTTCTCGAGAATTACTTCCACGCTAGTAGCTCTTTTCACCTGCCGAAAATAACTTGGACTATCCTCATCGCTTCCGTATCATCATCATCGACCTCCTATCACTTTCCACACGTGTCATCTTTCGATTGATTAACCCTGTTTTAATTGGCGTTTTGTTACCATATATGGCAACAATGTACACACCACATTGTGCCTCAAACATTTGGAGGGCCACATTTACTTCCACTTTTTACGATTTAAATTTGTTTTGTTAATTCTTTTTGTTGTATATCATTTCTATCGTACAAAAGCATTTCCAAAAATTCCCACTTGTCTAATCTTGCCCCTAAAAAGAATGGTTAATACAATCAAAGGCCCTGGACAGGTCGCAAAAAAACACCAGCTGTGTACTGCGACTTATCCAAGGCCTCCGAGATGTCATTCATTAGAGTTGTCAAAGCAAGTTCAGAGTTCTTTTTTCTTCTTTCTGAATTATCATGTTCATTGTAATTCAAGGTATTAATGAATTGATCTTTTATATCTAAATAAAAACCATGAATTCCAGTTGTGTGCTTTGTATCAAATTCATGTTGAAACTATCTGCTGATGTGCATGCCTTACATCACAGATCTAGTATGAAGAAATGAGCATTGCTCTATTGTCTTTGTAAGTCTAACTCTGATGGTTTCTTTAATTTTTTTAGGCCTTGGATCTGCTACATGAGAACGGAATGGGGCATTTTGATGTGAAATTGGAAAATATCCTTCGGGGCCATGATGGATTATACAAACTCAGTGACTTTGGATTGACATTCAAGATAGACAATGTAAGTATTTAGTAATTTAATAAAGTAGCTCCTGCTACTTTATTAAATTACTTTAGTAATCGATCATAAACCAGGTGCATAATTTTTCTTGCTCTGTTATCCTAACATCTATTTTTACTGTTAATCGTTAAGGCTTTCAATGTAAAATAACCTTATAAATAAAATTTATAGAAAATTAAAAATACCTTTTTTCAAATAAAACAGTTTAATCGTTTTGGAACCAATTTCGGATATATAGGAATTCGTAATTGTAGCGAAGACGGCAAACTACCGATTTATCTGAAGTTAGGTAATAATTTTTATATTTTGTTCTTATAACATATTTTGATCAAATTTTCTCGAAATGAAGTAGGAAATAACCTAGGTAACGAAATATAATAGATTACATGAGATGTTTATGTTATGAGATAGTTGTTTTTACGTTGTGAAGTGTGCTATTTACATTCTGTTGTCCTTGTATTCAGCCTGTTCATTTGATTGTCTCTATTGCCTTTTGTATCATGTGTTAATACTTGAAACAAAGTTTAGTTATTTACTGCTTGTTGAGCATGACAAAATAGCGGTTTTTAGAGTTTGGCTTAAACTGTGAATATGTCTGTTGTTCCTAGCAGAAGATTTTCACCCAAATGAAACTTTCTAGTTTTGAAACATATTCCCTACAACAAAATATGAATAGAGAATAGAATAGAAAAATCTTTATTCATGATCATTAAGAACAGAATATTTGCCACAAGATAATAGTAAAGAGCATTGGTCACTTAGTAAAAGAGTAGTGAATTTAAACAAAAGTATAAAAATTAAAGGTCAGGGGTGCAATAGAATTCTTCCATTTTCTAGATCGATTTCTTCAGATAACAACTTTTGATGTTCTCAGGAAGTATGTTAAAAAGCTTGGCTCCGGCAAACGATGGCTTTTTGGTGTAGATAGTGGTTTTGTGGACTGGAAGGTGACATGCCTGAGCTCCTCTTATTTGATGAGTATGCATCTATTCATTTCTCAACAAATTTTGTTTTTATGCATACATAATTACTTCTATTACATAGATTGAAGTAATTGTGAGGATTTCTAGGTTTTTGAAAGCTTCTCTTTAGCTGTCAAGGTTAGTGATTAAAATGAGTTCATTTGGCCGCTAAACAACACCAACATCGTAATAGGCTACATCTAAGATACATGCAAGACTAAATTAAATATGTAAATACATGCTAACTTATGACTAACAAAACAATGCTTTAATGGCATGCACAGCATTCACAAGCTGAGTCAAAACATCATGCATGAACTATTTCAAACAAAGTGTCAAACTTATACCTGACTAGCAGCTACAATGTTAGGCCTACATCAACATCCACAAATTCATTAATGCTATAAAAAGGGTTGTCCAAAAGCCAGGCTTTCAGGACACAAGCAAACTTGTTTTTGAGTAAAGATCTTATAGTGTGAGGGAGGTAGTTGTAATACCTTTTACTAGAAACAGGAAAACATTTGGAGTCTTGCTTAGTCTACAACTACTAGAGAACATGTTTGGCCTATTCTAGTCCCATAGACATGAACATGCTGATCCTAACTATCTGTTTCCATGCTCTTAATTTCTGGTAAACAATGGAGAATATATGCATTATATACTGTTAGAATTTTACTTTTAGAGAACACGGGTCTAAAATGATCCAATCTGTCACCGCCATTTACAATTCTCAATGCTCTTTTCTGTAATAACAACCCTGAGAGCACCGGGTGAATGTCTCCGAAGGCTGATTCCATACATATGCTATTTTTACAAAATTATCAGGCAATTAACTTTTTAGTTTTGTAAGTTGGTAGAGCACCCTACTTAGCTTTTTGCACGTTATAACTTGCTCATTCCAGTTAAGCCAAGAATCTAAATCAAAGCCTAAAACTCTAATTGGGCTTTCATGCATATTACTCTTAAGGCTAAAACTTACTGATTGTGTCTTAGACTCATTCAGTACCAGTTTGTTCTCAGAAAACCACTCGGCTGCAATTAAGAGCAAGCCTTAACCATGGTTTTAGTTATGGCATAGTCAGTATGGCTACTAAATATGGTAGATTCATTAGTATAAAATAAGGTACAGTAGAACCCCGGTTAACCGAAATAAAGGGGGGAGAGCCATTTCGGATAACCGATTTTTCGGTTAAACCGTTATATGCTAAAAATAGCCTATAAACACCTTGTGTAGGAAAATGAGTTTACAAACAATGTCTATATAATGTACAGTGTTTTATTAAAGCTACCAAATATATTATAATGAGTCATCAAATACTATAAACTGAACAACTGTGTATAAAGTTACTACATTTTACATTACGTATTACAGAAATCAGTGATTTTTGTTTGTTTTTTTGTAAGTCCTTCACATCGTTTTCGAGCAGCAATGTCCCGCCATCTTTTAATTAGAAGGACATCACTAGGCGTCGATTCGCTGCATTGTTCCACGAATTTTAGGGCAACCTAAAATAATACAAGTGATTTAATTTACTAAACGTGAGTTTAAAAACTAAACTCTATAAAAAATTTCGGTGTCTGGGCTATACAGTAATGTTTGACTTACCTCTAATGCATTAAATCCGTCGTCGGGTGTCACTTTGCCGATTCCGTCATCCATGTCGTCTGCTGTATTTTCTGTTGCATTGTCAGCTGGCTGCAACACTGCCTCCACAATATCTTGCTCGGTGAGTTCATCAGAATCATCGGCGACGGCCCATTCGTCCACGTCACTTGTATTCATTTCTTCACATCCAGGAATCCTGTGAACCATCTCTGTCAAATTCTCATAACTTTCAATTTCTTCTTCGTCTAGTCCGTCATAAATCTTCCTCCAGCACCGTTGAAGTGTTTCATCTTTAATGTTGGCCCAAGCCTCCGCACACCAATAAATCACGTGTTTCATGTTAACTGTCTTCAGTGCGTCATTAATCATTTTATTTTGTGTTTCGCAATCTTGCAGGATCTTTCTTAACAATAGACCTCGATAGTGCCGTTTGAATGCTTCTATCACTCCTTGATCAAGAGGCTGAATAAGGCTGGTGACATTTGGGGGGAGAAAGCGCACAACAATATCGCCTTTTTTCAACTCACTGGGATGCGAGGGCGCATTATGTATTAGTAAAATAGCTTTTTTAGGCAATCCTTTTCCAGTTAAAAACTTTTCAACTTGCGGCACAAACTGTTTTAAAAACCATTCCTCAAATAAGTCACTGGACATCCAGGCACTTTTTTGAGCTCTGTAAAACACTGGCAAGGCGTTTGGTGCAATATCCTTCAGAGCTCGAGGTTTCATTGACTTGCCGATGCACATTGGTGGCAACCTATGAGTGCCAGAGGCATTTGAAGCTAAGAGAAGTGTTATTCTTTCCTTTTTCATTTTGTGACCGGGGGCAGACGTTTCAGTTACTGAAGCTAGGGATTTTTTAGGCAACATCTTAAAGTTAACACCAGTTTCATCGGCATTGTAGATCTGGTCCTTACTGTAGCCTTGAGTGTAGTCTGCAAACATTGTTTTGAAAACATCTACCGAGTCTGAATCAGCAGATAACTTTTCACCGCACAAGTTCAGTTGACGGATCCCATGCCTCTTTTTAAATCGATCTAACCAACCTGAGCTGGCACAAAAATCTTTCCCTTCGTCACCTAAAAGCTCTGCTAACATTTTAGCCTTTTCTTGTAATAGGGGACCTGTTAGTGGCATGCCTTTTTCCCTCTGTTGTGTGAACCATATAAATAGGGCATCATTGACTTTATCGAAATCTGACGTCTTCAAAGTTTTTCTGTTACCATTTTTTACAGCTTGCTCTGAAAACTTAGTTTTAGATTTTACCCATTCCGAGACAGTAGACACGCCAACTCCGTAGTTCGCCGCAACAGTCTTTAGCAAACAACCTTCTTCAACTTGTTTGATAGCAGCTAATTTATCCGTAAAAGAAATAACCACGCGCTTTCGCTTTGATGCCATCGCACACGCACGCCTTTACGATACACTACAACTGTACAAAAAACAAACTTGCTAATCACTACAACCACTACCCGTGACAGCTCCACTGTGACCGTGACTAAGCGACTGAGGGCGGGGATGGGGACATTGCAAGGTCGGTGACCGGAGGGGGGTGAGTGGTAACGGGGTGGGGGAGGTGCAGGCTTGGGACTAACGATTAAAAATAATTAACGATTAAGTTTAATCGTTAGTTTTTCTGTTAACTTTTCAACTTATTCGTTAGTTTTGGGGATGTTTAACTTTTAACTTTAACTAGTTAACAAATTCACTAACGATTAAACTAACTCAGTTAGTTTTACAAACGAGGTACGGTTTGTCCCGTGGAATGTAGACAATGGCGGAGAAAGCGTCCAAAACTTTGGTCAAAGACCGGGCGTTTTCCTCAATCCCAAGTATTCGCCGACAAACAAAGTCATGAGTCACACCCATCCCTTTCCGCCATCTTCCTGCCCTGCCCATAATTAACCAACGTGTCCCATTGTTGTTTGTCCAAGACGTAGTCATAGTGTTAGTGATAATACTGGGAGACTTGAAGGTGGATTCATTTCAGTTTTAAAGTTTGCTCATTGCCGCGCGTCGCTAATAGTCACGTAGGCGCTATTCCTAGAAAAAGAGGCTCGGCGCAGCACCTCACTGTTTGCATATTACATACTGTATTTATAATTATTTACGGAACCGTTTCGGTTAACCCGGGTTTCGGTTAACCCGATTTCGGTTAACAGGGGTTCTACTGTATTTCTATGTTCACTATAATACAGGTCGTTAATAGCTACAATAAAGAGAAATGGTACGAACTTGTTAGGTATTTTCCTGGCTGTTGTGTCTCTTCCCTAAAAAAGTGCGAGTTAGAACAGCACTTCTGTTCGGTACAGATTTGTAGATTAATGTCCCATTGGCCAGAAACTTGAACAAATAATTTTGGGAGATAAGTTTTCTAACTTAACCTTAACTTCTACTACACCTACCTTGAAGGATTTGTATGAGCTATACGTTGCCTAGCTTTTAGTTCCACACATTCAGATTTCAATGCAGAATAATTTATGAATTCCTCCAAATCAGTTTGTCACATTCGGGGCTAACCTGATACAAAAATCCAATCACACTTATCAACAGCTCTAACCTTACAGGTGTCATCACAACTATTGGTACCAATAATAGGCTTTCTCTTCCCTGGTACTTTTCTGACAACAGTACTCAATTTAACACTAGATTTAGCAGCAGTTGTCATTCCTGCATCAATTACGCTACATTTTGACGACTTAGGATTATTAACATCAACAACAACAGTAGTAGCAGAAGACGTCTTTATCCTTGGCTGCGACAGTACATCCGAGTACAAAAGTCGGTTATTACCGTTCGATTTATCATTAGTCGATGTATCGATGGAGTATATGATCAGCTTCAGAAGATATCACGTCCATGGAAACATCAGCTTGCAGAGTAATATCATTTATATGAGAGTCTGACATTCCAACTGCCTTTGAGCTTGACTTTGGATTATGAGGATCTTTTAGAGTCGTCTGCTTAAAGTTGTAAACATCCGGTTGTTAAAATGCAACTGTTGTGTCAAGCTTATTTCCATTTATGAAATACTCATTGACTCAAGCATTGAGTGAAAAATTTTCACTGTAACATCTTTCACTACGGATATCAGTTTATTTACAGTAATATTAAGATTGATAAAACCATCAATATCACTTATCTGACTCGCAACCTTGCTGAACCTAAGATCACATTGTTCACATGCCCACTTGGATATTGAAACACATACACAGTGAAACCAATTTTTACAAAATATTTCACATTTCACAGCGCCATCGTCATCGTTTACAGCGTTTTTACATACCGGGCAGATTTGCAAACTGTCACTACTTGTCATGTCGAACCAGATTTTGGCCATAACTCTTCTTGCTCACTTTTGAAGAATTAATATCCTCTTGACATTGCAAATTGAAGATCCACCCCATAAAGGGCAAAATAGGCAAGCCTTAAGGCAGATTTTGTGCCAGTTGCTTTAATTCTTTTCAGGGCTAAGATGGCACGCTTAGTTTTGAGCAGAGATTATCTATATGACAACTCCATGACAGATTTTGTTCAAGAAACAAGCCTAGACGTTTTAGTTTATCTACTCTCTCTCCAAATCAGGTGGTCCTGTTATGTGATCTTTATGCATTTCCATTATAAGGAGCTTGGTTTTAGACGGATTAAACGCCAGGTCATTATTTAAACAATATTGCTGTGCTAAGCTAACTAAAATGTAAGTGTTGATTTCAAGTGGTTCTACTGATTTATTGACTGTATGAGTGCAGTATCATCTGCGTACAAACGGAGTGATTATAGGTGGCAAGTTTTTTGGCGTGGTTGCTTGTAAACAATATGAACTCCAACACTGACCCTTGTGGGACTCCTCTTGTAATATTCTGTGGACTTGACTGAACAACATGTGTGATACCGTTCACACTCTGCCTTAATTCAATTACTTGTTTTCACCCAGTAATGAAACTTTTAAACCATCTAGAGATGTGCTTTTTATTCCAAGGGTACTGATCATGGTGGATAATTAGTTTATGAGTACCTAGGTGTTTATCTCAGTATTTTTTAAACATGGGATATGGTGTCTTGAAACAGATGTTTTTTTAAAGTAATTCAGGTTACCGTGGATTAATCATATGTAGCCATTACATGCATAACTGCAACAATATAAAAACTACATTAATGTACGCCAGAGCATTGTATTTCAATAGAAGAGGCTGTGATCAGGAAATTTCCTGCAAAAAAAGAGCACAAAACTGCATCACAAATCTAATTATTTTGTTTGTATCAATTCTGACAGGTCTGTAATCTTTATTTTTGTTTGTAGAACATAATTTGGGATTGTTTTAAAATTATATCTAAGATTAAGATGTCTGATTTAAAAATATCACTTGGCTTGTGTCACTTTTGCAGCAAGTTACCAGCATTCATTCTTCTTTCAAACTTCATACTACTGTAGAAATCCAATTATCCAAATTAGTTAGAACCAGACTCCATTCGGATAGTTAAAAATTCGGATAGTTGAATTTTGGTTAAAAAACTATTTTATTTCATTACTGAATGTATTTTGAAATAGGAGAAAAATAAAAAAAAAACAGTTGAAAATTTGTATTTTAAAAGAGAAAGCGTTTAGTTACATAATTACAATTTATTATTCCTTGCGGAATTTGGATTTGTTCTTTTAAGACAGTGTTACAGTGTACATTATTTATTGAAACAAATTATTACTATGCATTATTTATTGTGATAAACATATGTATGACATCTTTTTAAAGATTAAAAATACTACTCTATGTTGTTATTCACTTTTGGTTTTTTATTCAGATCACAATTTAAAAACTGAAGATTTTAACCCTTATCACGCCGTAAGCGCATATATGCGTAGTAATTAAAAAAATAATATTTTCGTAATAATGTTTTTAATTTAATCCTGTATAAATGTAAGCATATATAAGTGCTCTAAATGCTGTAAGCGCATATTCGCGTAATAATTACAAAAATAATATTTTCGTAATGTTTTTAATTTAATCCGGTAGTGCGTTTGTGTTATGGGCGGTGACTCATTAGAGACACATTGTGCGACTCGCAACCTTTTGTTGGCCTGTCAATCACTACGAGACTGGTTTTTGTCTGGCAGTGTACATTTTTGCTGCGCCGCCCAACGCTACAAGCGCATATACACGCAGCTACTGTCAAGCCAAGCGGTTGTCATTGTCCGCCGCCTTTGAAACTGTGTATTTAGTTGTTTTTATCATTACTTTAGTTTAACATATGTTAGTAATTTATTAGTTTTAAGTGTCAGTATGATTAAACCGGCTTATTTTGATTTTATGGAAGGTACTAAATACATCGTAAATATATGTATTTACTAATTTTTTATTATATGTGTTATGTGCGGGGCCTGTCTTTATTAGTTTATGTACAAGTAAATGTACTCAATTATACATATTTTATTAATACAGGGTGTCCAGCAACAGGGAAAATAGGGAAAACCTGGAAAAGTCAGGGAATTTTAAATGACCTGGAAAAGTCAGGGAATTTGAAACAAAACCTGGAAAAAATCCTAACAAGAACACAAGTCTGTTGTGATTTGTAATAGTCACTATATACTTGGGAGCGCTGCAAAAAATCCTTTACTTTGTTCAGTACTAAATGTTAATTTTACATGCTATTTAATATTCTAAATTATTATGAAAAAGCTACTTAATTCCGTTGCTTATGCTTGTTCGACCTCATACAACTAGCTTAATATCACTAAAAGTTTTAAACTTACTGAAATAATTTTCTGATTAGTACTTTTTAAATAAGTCATAGACCTAAAATTTATGCTGGTTTTGGGAAATTATAAAATAGCACCGTTTTTCAAGGTATTGAAAATTGTCATAATTTAACAATAGAATAAAAGGTATGTTTGTTTTTTACTCAAGGCTAATTATAAATATTTTTTTAAAATCTAGCTCTAATTTTATAAAGTAGTTTTAAAAGAATAATTACTGTAGGTAATAGTTTTGAATTTAATTATTACGGTTATCAATAATAATATATTTGTGAAATATTGATATTTCAGTTATTAACAATTGTAATTGATGTAAATAACATAATGTATGTACATGTTAGTACATAATATTACTAGTAAGTTAAATAGTAATATTAACTTAATAGTACTATGTTGATATGGGGTCAGGGAAATTTTCTATGAAATCACGGATCGGTCAGGGAAAAGTCAGGGAATTTGTTAAAGGAGGTTTACTGGACACCCTGTAATAGTACTAATATTTTGTATTGATTCATACTGTATAAGTGATCTATGCCTGAGGCTTCCTTTCAAGTAAAAGTTTGCTTATTTACATATTATGTGTAAGAGAAAAGGGTAAAGTATGCTAATAAAAGTATCAAAATGTTATCATATCTTTTATTTCGCTGTACAGGGGAAAAAAATGAGCAACTAAAAAATATAATTTTGATTTTTTACAATAAATTAGCGCTTAAAGGAAAATAGGCATTGCATAAATGGCGCTTTAAGGGTTAAGATTTTTTTATGACATTCTGAAAGGAATTCAGATAATTGGCAATTCAAATAGATTAAGTTAACATAATTGGAGTTCCACTACATTGCCAGAATAATCAGGAAACTGTGTAGTGGAACCCACCAGCCCACCCATATACGTACTGTGGTAATGACCCACCAGCCCACCCATACACGTACTGTGGTAATGACCCACCAGCCAGCCATACACGTACTTTGGTAATGACCCACCCGCCCACACATACACGTACTGTGGTAATGACCCACCCGCCCACATATACTCATACAGTGGTATTGACCCACCCACTCACACATACACGTACAGTGGTATTTACCCACCTGCCCACCCATACACGTACGGTGGTAATGAAAATATAGCTTGAAAATTTAGGCTGTAGGCCTCGTGTTGGAGCTTGGCAAACTGCCTCACAAGGGACTTTTTTGTGTAAGATTTTCAATTTGACTCATGGTGTCCAAGGGAAACTGCCTGTTGCTTGAGGATCTCGGCCTTTGGCCTTGTGGCGTTGGTCTATATAGTCAGGTTACTTTCCAGGTTTTGACAGATACCAATCTTGGAATCTTCTATATCCATGCCTAAAGCTTTTAAAGCATCTATAATCAGTCTCAATGAGAATGTATTTTGCACTATTCCTGTATATCTACACAGTTCCTGTGACTTTTGGAAGTGGGTATATGTTTATGTCAGTGATCCCATTTCAGCTTTATATACCAGTGTAATTTAAATATATCTATGTAGTTGTTGTTAATTTGTCTTTTTATTTTAGCCAATTAGAAAGCATCCAGTAGAAGGAGATGCAAAATATTTACCACCTGAGCTTCTCTCTTCCAAGAACAAGTTTTCAGAAAAAGCTGATATTTTCAGCCTTGGCATTTCCATTTTAGAACTTGCTGGAAATCTGATTCTCCCAAGCCATGGAGATGTTTGGAAAGCATTGCGAAATGACACATTCCCTCGTGCTCAAACACAACGTAAGTCAAATATTAATTGTTAGATTTCATTTTATAAAATGAAATAACGTGATAATAAATCATGAAACATAACAAAGACAGCAGCAATTGTATGCTTTGGTTCACTTACCATGCGCTAACCCGAAGATTAGGGATGGACGGGTCTCGAAATTTCGGGAATTCCCCGGGAAATTATCATTCTCGTCCTGCGAGAAGGAAATTTTGTTACGATCGGGAATTCCATTCGAGAGTTTTTCAATTATTATTCTAAGAGGTAACCAACTAGAATAGTTCGATTCTCAACAACACGGTTATAATCGACATTCATGGTCAAGTTCGGATTTTTTCAATCGATATAAAATTTTAAAATTTAAAATGAAAGGTTAATAAAATTATGATAGACTTGTGTCTCGAAATTTCCCTGGAAGTAATTTAAATTTCGTATACGTGGCAAATGAAGTTAAAGTAGATGACTGACACTTTTACATCGGGTCGGGCAGTTGGGGTCGAACGTAAATGTGACGTTTCCCCGCCCGTTCATTTGACAAGGCTCAAACTAAAAAGGAAAAGATATCCGGGCATGGGTAAAAAAAACTATTAAAGTCGAACAAAATTACCGGGGGATCTATGGGTCCAACTAAACAAAACTAGTATTGGAAAAGAACTGTTTTACCGAAAAACCCCAAAAAGATAATGAAAAAAAAACTGATGGACCCATATTTCCCTTTGTTTTTTTGTTTTCATTAACGAAAAATTTTATTCAAAACACACTGCTCCCGAGAACAGGTCACTTTACTGTCCAACAAAACAAAAAAAACCTCCTTCCCCTGGGGAAAAGTCCATTTCTCTCTTTTTAAAGTACATGGGAACCCCTTTTTGCTCGTTTCCGAATTTGAAAAATTTTTCTATATTTCTTGGGGGGTGATTGTGATCCCTTTTGGTGTTTAATCTTTGGGAGGGGGAAACATCCAATGATTTTTTACAGAAAAAAATAACGTTCATTTCATAAAAAAAAATCGTGATTGGGGGGTTTCAAGTATCGTGCGAGTAACAATATTTAATTTTTTTTCAATTTAAATAAAAAAAAAGTAGATATTTTTCCGTTTGCGAAAATTTAAATAATAATTTGTTTGTGAAAAACTTTAGAAACGCCAAAAAGTGCAAGTAAAATTAAAAGGGTAAAATATTTTTTTCGTAAAAAGTTTGATCGGTTTCCCGACTAAAGGGTTTGAAAGTAAAAACCGATGGATGTAAAATGTATTAAAAATACGATAATTTTTATTTGTAAACCCAGTTTAACGGTTCCCTGATTTAAATTTTTTACTTTCAAAAAATTTGATGTTTAAATGCCCAAAACCCAAATTTAAATCCAAAAACTCTTTGATTATAAAACGGTCGGGGGTTAGCAATTTCCGAAAAATTTAAATTTTTTTTTTTAGGCCCCAAACTTTAAACTTGTGTTCATTTTATTAAAATTTTTTAAATTTTGCGGGACAAAAAAATTTTTTGTTTCACCAATTTTTTAGGGTTTGGGAAATTTTGCTGATATTTTTAGGGTTGCAAACTCGTCTGCCAAAGGGTTAAAATTTGCCGATTACGTATACCGTTGTTCCCCCTCCATTACTCAGAAAAATTTCCCCGTGGGTGAAATGATTATCTTTTTTAGTTTGAATAAATATTTCGGTTGCACACATTCATTACCAATCTAATTTATTAAAAAAAATTTTATCGTTTAAAAAACTTTTTAAATTTATTTTAGGGGCCAATTTTTAAAAAAATTACTTTTTCGATCCATTAAAATACCGGTATTTTTGGGATCAGATTTACAAATTTGATTTTATATTTTTCAACCCTTTTTTCCGGTTTTTATTAAAACCACGGTTTTTTTACTGAATAAAAATAAAACTAAACCACCCTTTTTTTTGGCGAAAACAAAATCAAATTTTTTTTTTGAAAAAAGACAAAATTTTTTTAAAGCAATTCCGCCTGTGTTTTGGGGGAGACTAATGAAAAAATCCCCCCCCTTTATCCAGCTTTTTCCCAAAAGCTTCGCTACCCCTGATCGGAAAATACCAGATAAAAACCCTTCCCGTGTGATTACTGTAGTTGACAAACACAGGGGAAGAAATAGAAATTTCTTTCTTATGACTTTTCAAACGGGAGTTTTTAATTGAATTTAAAAAAAATGCAATCTTACAATTTTTAATACACGGCATTTAAAAATTACAAAATTTATGGGGGAGGAATTTTGGGGGGGGGAAAAATGAAAGGGAAAAAAATGCCAAAGGGGTGGCTCTTTTGTGCAAACTTTTCCCGTTCCTAGTTATAATGAGTTCGTTAAAATTTAAATTTAAAGATTCACCCAAAGTCTATTTTTTTATGATTGGGTTTTAATTAAAATTGGGATTAATATTAAAGTAACTTTCCATTTTTTTATTTCGTTGTTACAATTTTTAATTAAAATTATATCAGGTAAAGTTTTCTTTGTTTATTAAGTATGGGGTTTAAACGTTATTTTTTAGTCAAACCTTTTGAATTTTTTTTTTTTTTTTGTGGTAGCCGGCAAAAAAATAAAAAAAATTTAATAAAATAAAGGGAAATACTTTAAATTTTCCCTTTAAACCCTTAATGGGTTTAATTTTCCCACTTGATCACGTACCAATAAATTATTATTACTAAAAAAGGTAACCGGTTTTATTTTTTTTTTCTACTAAGGGTTTTAAAATTAAAGTATAATAAGGGTTGGGGGAAAAATTTTCCCCCCCGAAAAAATTTTTTCGAAATTTGGGGGGGGAAATTTTAAATTTTCCCCCCCGTTTCCCCCCGAAATTTTTTGGGGGGAAAAAAAATTTCCCCCTCGTTTTCCCCCCCGAAAACCCAAAAAATTTCCCCTTTGTCCATCCCTACCGAAGATGCTATGGAACTGGAAGTCAATGAGTGATTAGTGTGATTTTATTTTTTCTATTTTGTTGCTTTAACTCGTAAGTTTACCCAAGAAACCCTTTGGGAATTTCTTCGACCATGGGAAACCCTGTTACCCTTTTTACAGTTAATTTCTAAAATTTTTTAAAAGTATAAATTTTTTCAAAAATTTTCTAGGGGTGGACGGGGGAAATTTTTAAAGTTTTTGGGGGGGAAAATTTTTTTCCCCCCCAATTTTCAGGGAAAATTTTTTGGGGGGTTTAAATTTTTTACTTTAGGTAAAAAATTTAATTTTTAAACTTGGTAGATACAAAAAATTAAACCCCGATAAATTTTTTGGGGAATAAACCCTTTATTGGGGATGTGATGTAGTTAAAAAATTTAAATAATTTAAAGTTTTAAAAAATTTATTTTATCCCCTTTTTTTAATTATTTTTATTATTTTGGGTGGTTTTCTACAATACGGAAAAAAAATTTAAAAAAAAGGGCCCCAAACAAAAAAATAAACAAATTTATACACCAAAAAAAATTTAAAAATCTTTTTGGTGTAAAAACGTTAATAAAAAATTTTAAGAGCTAAATGGGAAAAAAAATTGGGCAATGAAAAATTTAAAAATGGTAGTTACATATTACATACTAATAATTAAATCAAAGTCAAATTAAACATTGATAAATTATTCAATTTATTAACTGAACTACATTTTAACCCTTTTTCTAGACAAAATAAACTGGGAACCAAAATAAGAAGGAAACAGGATTGGGGTTAAATAGTGCATGAAAAGTGTTTTTTAGTTATTTTTCCAGTTTGCCATGCTTTGGGAAAAGCCGGGATTTTTAGCATTCCCTTTCCCCCCCCAAAATCCCAAAAATAAACCTTGTAATTAAAAACGGGGAACATATATTTAAGGGGTTCATTTTGTTGTAATGCTATAAATAAAACTTTTCTTTCTTAAAACCCCCTGGGGTGACTGTCCCAAAATAACACACCCAAAAAAAAAACGATTTGATCTGGTTTATCTGATTTGGGTTCCCCCTTTTTAGTGTACCACGAAAACCCTACAAAAAAACAAGCTTTTTTGGCAAAAGCGGGGTCCGATCCATCAAAGTAATGCAAAGATTCAGCCCGTAATCGCCAAACCCCATCAATTGCTTTAAAAAAAAAAATTTCTCAACTAAAAAATGGATTGTGTACACGCCATGAAAAGTGGATCTGTTGGTATTTTATTCAGTAACAATGTGGTTACATTTAACCGGAAATACAATGTGATTTATATAATCAAAATTTGAAATCTGGATTCTAAAATAGTTCTACTGACCAATAGTATTGTAATAATTGTGTACCTAAATCTACAAAAAAATGTTAGTCGTTTTTAAAATCAATTTTTTATTTAAATTTTTTAACGTTAAAGGGTGTATGTGGGAAAATCAAAACTACTTCGTTTTACTTGAGGAAATTCAAAATTGGTTTTCAGGGGAATGGTTTTTTGCCTTTAATCACTCTAAAAAAAAAAATAGTTACATTCCAAAAAACCCAAAAAAAAATTGAGATTTATTGCCCGTAATATTTTATTTCTGGTGACCCAATAACAATTAACTCTTCAGTTTAACCTTTTTTGGAATAGGAAAATTTTTTTCAAAACCCCAATTGGAAAAAAAATTTTTTCAGTAAAATTTTGTAAAAAATTAAATTCCTTATGTTTTCAGTTTAAAAGTTCCCTTTGTGAAATTGTTGAATTTTAAAACCAAAGGGTTATGATATTTTTAAAGGCCCCCTTTTTTTAACCCGTTATAAAATTACGGAAATTGGGAAATTTTGGGGGCACATCACCTCATGCAAGTTAAAAAATTTTAAAAAACCCCAAAAAAAAAATAAAAAAAAATCATGACATTTTTTCTAGAAAAAAAATAAAGTAAACCTTTTTCAAACAGTTCGAATTTCTGGGCCGTTCCATTTCCCTTTTTTATATTAAGTGCTTGATTTTTGTGAAAAATAATTTTTAGAAACAGTTAAAGAAAGGGACAACAAAACAAACACTATGAAACGAGAAATTTTATCAAAATTTTCCCGTACCAAGACATCGAAATTGGAACATTATTTTAAAAAAACCCCCCCCAAAATATTGGGGAAAAAAACTGTAAAAATAAAAACTCCCAAATAAATTTAAAAAATAAAATTAAGGGGAAAAAACTTTTTAAAAATAAATTGGGAAAAATTTCCTTACAGAGAAAATCCTAATTCCGGGGAAAGGGTTTTTGAATTTATTAGGCCTTTTTAGCACTAGGGGGAAAAAAAATTTCCCTTTCCCGTATTTAACAACATTTGTCATTTGATTATTCATTTTTAACAAAAAATAATTTGTTTTAAGGGAATTTTGACAATGTCATATTTTTCTGTACTAGCTATTGGGGAGTTTTTTAAAAAAATGTATTTAAAATGACAAAAAAGTTTTTCTTATTTCTTTTTTCTTTTTTATAATGCCCTCTGGGAAAAAACCCGATAAAATTTTTTTTCCCCTAGAAATTTTTTTTACGTATTGCAATGAAAAAATTTTGTTTTAAAGGGTTTAAAAATTTTTACCAAAACCAAAAAATTTGGGGAGGAAAGCAAATCCCGAAACTGAAATACAGCCAAGTTTCCCAAAATGGTGAAACAAAAAAAAAATTGTGGTCAAATTAAATTTTATGAAATTTTAAACAAGGGAAATTTTTATAATTTTCTGGTTTAATAACAATTTTTTTCCCCTTTTCTCTTTTATCCGTTCATATTATATTTAAAAAAATCCTTACAACAGTTGCAGATCGCAGTACTTCTCTATAATTTGGATTGGATTGTTTTGCATTTTATTTCGATATCGACGTAGTAGACACAATTATGAATGGGAACTGTTCAGTGGGTTTACAAATTAAAATTGTCATATTTTACCACCCTTTACACTTTTATCTGTGTTACAGTCTAACATAGTCAGGAAACCGTTCAACAATTTGACAGCAAAATATATATATATATATATTATCCCTGCCAATGTTTCACACTCATTTGGCGATCTGAGGTGTTTACAAAATAATAATTAGTAGACATTCGACACGGATATATCTATTTATTTTGTATACAATTGTTGGTAACAGGTCCGACTTACGGGTTTAGCAATGTGATCCAGATATCTCGTGTGTAAGAGGATCATGTAGTCTTAATCTTGCCATTTGCTATATTTAATTTCTTATCAATAGCCTTTTTCATTTCAGTAGAAATTTGTTTTTCACGTATTATGTTATAAAAAGGAAAGCAGGCTATTTCAAGTCGAAGTAAAAGATTCTTTATTCAGTCAGCACACAAAATGTACATGAATTGTCGTCACATATAATATTAATACAAAAGTGTTTCAAATGCCTAAAGTACATTCTTAATTGCAAACTAAACTATTTTAATTTAATATGGACAAAACACCCAAAGGGAGTATATTAATAAGGAGCTTTTTAACAAAAGTTATTTAAATTTTATTTAGCATTTTTCCTGATTCTATTCATTTTTACTCTTAATCTATTGAGAAATGTTTATAGTGGTGGGCACGAATGAAGTCCGTTGAGCTAATATTTGCAAAATACGTAAACCCCTAGTTCAAATCAAGCTAGTGCATTCTGTTCCATATCAAGCAAGAGTTGCCTTTTAATATATTTTAGCTGTTTTAATCTGTGTTTTAACAATTTCGTAAGTGTCATGTTTCTATAAAATATTTTTGGCATCATAAAAATGTTATCTCAATGGACTTCATTCGTGCCCGTCACTATAATAGATGATGGACGCTGTATATCATTACTCAGATTTACAACTACTCTTTTTACACAAATTGTATGTGTGAATATTTTTATTTTTCTGGATCAGAAAACAATCCAGTTCTACATTTTAAATGAGCAACAAAATATTTATATGCAATTAATCTCTCTTTGTAAAATAGAGTTGTAATTTTAATTATTTGCTTACAGATATTTCAGATGAACTATTTTTACTTTTGACAAAAATGATGGCCTCAGAATACTCTCAAAGGCCTTCAACAAAGGAAATACTAAACACACCCAGAGTTAGAGCAATTTTAACTCAGGTAATAAAATGTTTTATATGAAAAAACTTAGACCTGTAGTATATACTTGATATAGGTCATAAACAAAAGCTAAACAATTCTGGCACTTGCCCTATTATGGAAATCTTATATAGTTTTTATAGTTTGTTTAATGTATATGTTTTTGTTAAAATACATAGTGTATTTGTATCCTAAATAATTACTACAAGAAAAGTGAGATGATTAATAAGAAGACAGGTACATTCAGAGGGCCTTTAACAGTTTATGCATAACATTATTAGTGTGGTTTGTTTTTGTTTCAACCCATGAAAGATTTATATCTTTTTATGTAAACGTACACTCTTTTTAATTACTGTACTTTGATTGAAGCAAAGTTTTACGAACATGTCTTATAGTGAAGCACTATCTACGAGTCACAGTAGGAACATTTAGAAGCAGCAGGTTTATTGGTATGCAGGCACATTGTTAAGTTCATACACGTCCTCAAACACTGCTTGTATTATATTAGGACTTTAAGAGAGATAGGATATCAGCAAACTTACCTTAGAAGGCAAGTCCACTATCACCACAGTAGTAGTAAACAAATAAAAAGAATCTCATTTGCACAAATTTTCTTTGAACTGGCACTGTTGTCAGATTGGTAGGAACTGTTTTGATGTATTAACACGTTCGCCGCGGCGGGCACCTATAGGTGCCCAGCTGGCTGTCTCTCGGATGCGGCAGGCACCCTTCTTGTTTCTATGCCCTTATTTGTTTCATGTCAGGATTTCCACTGCAGGTATTGATTCAGTTCGCTGTAGTTCTTGCAGCGTGGTCGTTGTGTACGTATGCGTCTCATGCTGTGATAGTTTCTCAGTTTGACTACCGAAGTCTGTATAGTATTGATTAGTTTTTGTAAGTGAATAGTGTTAGTGATAGTTTTTCTGTTTTATTTGTATATAGTAATGCCTGGGACATCTAGAGACATGGCTGTTAGTGTAAATATGACCATGGACGATGTTGGCGACTACTCGGAGATTACTTCCAGCGACTAGTCGAGTGACGTAAATGGGACTCTTTAGCGGTGCTGTGGGACCCCATGGGGTCCCGGAATTGATGACGTCATACTATCACCTAAAAAGCATTGAAATTGTTTTTCCCTCCAAAAACTGTCGTTTTTCCATTAAATTAAATGAAAAAATTGAAAAGAAAATTTTCAGCATAGGTACAAAGTAAGCCTCAGGTTCCGCCGTAGCGAACGTGTTAAATTGGTAGGTACGGAAGTAATTTATTAGATAGGTAGGCACGAAAGTGATGTATTAAATTGGTAGGTACGGAAGTACTTTATTAGATTGGTAGGCATAGAGGTCATGCATTAAATTGGTAGGCATAAATGAAATGCATTAAATTGTCTTAGAAATGCCTCTTTGTGTCCAAAATGAGAAGGAGCTATTTTCGCCAGGTTCACTGGGAAATCAATTAATTTTGTTACTTATTTATTACAAGACACGAACAATTTATTTTATTTTTATTTATTCTTAAGACGCTGATCGTCAAGATATGGGCGAATATGGATTTCGAATGAGTGTAGTCATTGTTACTATCTGAGTTCGACATAGCTCAGAAAGGACTATTTATTAAGAGCCCAATAGCCAGGGCAGCTGTGGGGCCTACAGCTTTACGTGGAATCCGAACCACGCAGTGTTAGTCTGATTTTCAGCTAATTGACAAGTCTGACACTTAGTTCTCTTCCCTACAAATCTGAACCTTGATTACCATCCAACATGGACACTCCAGACTTCTATATTTGTGTCCACGTCGATTGCAACCATTGAGCGGACGCAATGTCAGTATTAAAAGGACTGAGCATATAACCTATCGCCTACAATTTCCCAAACTCTGTCCCCAAGTAGCTGGGCTACAGCACTGCGCCACCAGTGCCGACAATATTTTTGGTATAGACTAAACAAATAATGCATAGATTTGTCATACACAATAACTTATTACACAGTAGTCCCTCATTAATCCAACACAGTTCAGACCAGTTATGTGTTGGATTAGTGAAAAAGCCGGATTACTGGAGTTCAATTGCAAAACATGCTTAAATTACATAATATATGTATATTGCAACTAAAAAAGTCAACTTTTACAATAAATATGTGCAATAGTTTCAAAGTAAGAAAAGTATCACCAGTTGAAACAGTGTTATATAACATTGTTGCATATGCATGATAAACAAGTTAAAAAGCTTACAACAATTGAAAACATTAACCCTTTAAAACTTTGCAAAAAAGAAAAAAAAATAGTTACAATAAAATGTAACTATTGATAAAAATAAAAAAATAAAATAGTAAAAATGATTTAGAGTTGACTTGTACTGACAGAATATTATCTTAAAAATATATTTTTCAATAATATTCCTATCATTTTTTAATGCAATGTTTTGCATTATTAATAACATGTCTAAACAAAGAAACTCTAATATATTTAACTCACTAAAAAAACGTTTTAATTATTATACACTATAAAAGTAAAAGCATAATCATATTCATAATGTGATATGAATTGTAAACAAAATGGAATGTTGCCATCAGGTGTTTTTATCAGGCAGGAAGTGATAAGAAAGGGTCAGGATAAACAAGGTGGGGCTCAGGCTGCAAGGACATCTTCCTCTTTACTACCTTTGGAATTCTAATGTTATCTGTTCTTTCAAGTGCTGGTAGTACTGATAAGGAAATAGGACTATGGGCAGATATTTTCTGAAGAAGTTATTTTGTTTATCTTATGGTTTGATAGGTTTGACAAGGTTATATCATTTGTCTTTTGGTCAGAAATTGTTTTCTTTTGGTCAGAAATTATCGTTTCATTGTTCTGTTTATCAGCAATTTTCACTCCTGAAACATTCTTGATATGAAAACTATCTCCCCCTTTGGTTTTCTGGAACCAGAACGGTTCTGGTTCTTTTATCAATAACGATAGAACTGGCTGGAAAACTGGGTGGGGGGGGCCGGATTAAAGAGGGACTACTGTATTCTATTGACGTCTGTAATCACTAAATTTATCAATCTCATAATTCTATTTATTCGTCCCTTGCTAAAATAAATCCTATAATTTCTGTAATGTACTTAAGATAGTTGAAATGTATTAATTAGCATCAAATTAAGGATTTTATTAGTCATTAAAGTAATTGCTATGAATGAACATTCTCACATATTGTATTGTCACAATATAAAAGTGAAGGTGTCAAGTTTAGTTAACTCTTGCATGTGTCTTCTCAGGAAGAGTGTTCACTGGTGATAAAGTCATAACGTTTATTTTCAGTGTAATGAGGTATAGTGGAGGTTTATTGTTGTGAGGATTTATAAGTTAATGAGTTTATTTTTTATTATTATAAATACACCATTACTAAAGGTATAAATGAACAACTGGCATCAGTGCTTTTAACCCTTCACACTCCAATTATTGGGAACCCAGTTTCCCTATCAGCTCCATTTACTTTGAAGCAAAGATTGCCTACTACATTTGTTTAGTGGGAAAAACATATATCTGATAGTTCCAAAAAGCTGATGTATTTTTTCTTTGTTTCTTCTATGACTATAGTATAGATTAATATAAAATAAAACATATATTTTTATATTCAATTTTTTTTAATTATATATATTTATTGGAACAAAATTGAATTTCTAACAAAAAAACGGATTCAAGAAGAATTTTTGAAAAATTTTAAATAGGAAGGATAGTATTTGTTGTTTGTTTTCTGTTGTTTGTATCCTTACAAACAAGAAAAGTCATTTTAAAATATTTTAGACTAAATTATACATAAAAAAAATATATAATTCTAAAACCGAGATTTTATGTAAAACAAGATTTTTACAAAAAAATTGTTTTCACTGCAACTAGTAAACAATTGCTCCATAAATTTTATTTTATTGCTTAGCAACAGTCAAAAGGTACATAATTTAGACCAAATTTGTGTTATCAGCTAAAAATATAAACAGACAAAATCGAATAGCCTACTTGCAATGCTCTTTCATTTTCATACCTGTTACACATAGGCCTATGGTAAAAATACTTATGAACATACAGAAAATTTAAAAGATGAAAAGAAATGTTTTAGGCACATAACTAGTTGGATAATAAATTGGATAATAAATCCTCGTCAAATAGTAAGCTGGTAATACCGTCATCACTGAGGTTTGAAATCGAAACTATTCTGTCGCCACTTCCATCATTTGGTAGAATACTACTGCCGTCGTCTTCATCCATTTTATCCGACATGAATCATCGTCGTAAAAATAAAAATATTATGAATAAACAGTAAAACAACAACGATAACCTAGCAACAACAATGCGTTTTATAAGCTCACTACGAACGATAACATATGACGGAACAACGTGAGTGCAGATAGCTGTTGCAGTCAGCCAGCTGTTTACAGAGCAGCCACAGACGACAAACATTACATTTTCTGAGGTTTGTTTACCGATAAAAACTAAACTCAAACGGTTCCGAAAAAATTCTACAGATAGCAGCACATATCAAACAACAACCCTAGTGGTCAATGATGTAACTACGTCAGTCCAAATACAATCATAGAACGTTGTTATAGTGACGTCGGGCCTGGCCCGACATTGGAGTTAGTGCGGTAATTTGCGTGGCGGGGCTGCCCCGCCACTTGAGTGGAAAGGGTTAAAGCAAATATAATTTTTGGTGTGTTCAATAGGCCTACTCATTAAAATTAAGTACCCTCATTAGAACAGGCTGTAACTTGAATGAGACAAAAATTTTCCTATTGTCTATGATTGGTAGGCATGTGATGCAATGTAATTTATTCATTATTTTATGTAATAAAAACAAATATGATTTTTCAGAGAAAATTTTGTACTTTGGCACTGCCGTTGAGCTTTCCCAGTGATAAATTGCATCAGTTTGTGCTCATCTGGATGATTTTTTATGCCTTGGTGAAACTAGTCAACCAACAATTGATAAAGCAAGAACTGGAAACAGATTTGATGGAGGTAGAAAACTCTGAAACAGAAGTTTCCAAAAAAATTGAGTATGGAGAACCGAGGATGTTCCTTTCACCGTTCTTCACCAGTACGCCTTGTAAGTATTATCGTTAGGTAAATTTAACCATTTTAGTGTATTTTAAGTGCATATTCTTCTGCCATTAATAAAGTAATTTATTCTTCCAAAGTAAAATGTTTGTTTGGTGATGAATTTGTGGATAAATTAAAAATATTTTATTGTATTGAAAAAAATAATAGATAGAATGGCTTTGCTTATTGAAACCCATCTTCACACAAAATGAGCTCTACCGAGGGTAGGTGACAATACATCAACTCAGGAGGGGAATGAAAAATCGACTAAAGCTGAAAATTGTCTAAAACATTGAAGAGAAAGAGAAAGAAATTGACTTAAAATAACAAAAATATAATTAAAAACTGACAAACAACCATTTTTTGGAAGTAAAATTATCTACAAAACCTGTTCTTATACTTTGTCTCCTATGAGTCATCATCGTTTTTGACTTATTCAACTCTTTGAAAAGTCATTTTAGTTTGAACGATGGATACCCATTTCGAATGCAATAGATATAAGACGTGTTATCTTACATATTTTTGTTTGCTGAATCCGAATATGTTTGTTTAAAATTACCAAAAGTCATTATTTCACTATTTCAAACCAGCATAACTAAATAACTATTAGGTTTAGGCAAAAGAACCTAGAGAAATTTCTTCATTCATTCCAAAATGCATCATTTTATAAGAAAAATGTTTTGTACAGTACAACCTCGATTATCCTGCCTAGCTTTATCCGGCAGTTGGTGTCATCCGGTTCGGCAAGAAGATAAAAATACAAATTATTTACAAGATAAAATTATAATTAATTGGAAGCTCCTTTCAGTTTTGAAACGCAAATGTCGTACACGAGTGTTTCAGTTTGTATATCTTTTGTATTGTATTGTAAAGCAACGTCAAAGTTGGCGATCGTGATAAACATCGTTCGTTTTATTACAATTGCTGCAGACCGTGTTGCGTCACATGTAATTGTAGGAGCCCCACTAATGTGTGCTGTCTGTTATCAGTTAATAAATGTTTTTCTCCAATAAAACCAAATAAAAATCAAACACACTACATACTAACATTATGGTTTGAATTACAGTAACTATCAGCTACTTTTTTATCAGATTCACGTAACATTTTAACCCCTCTGTGTTGTCAAGAGATGATAGACTACGCTCAGAGGAGTCTGATGGATTGTTAACAACCACAGTAACAAGGAGTCCCCTCCAGCAGGACTAGGGCGGGGGAGTCGCGACAGCAAAGCGGCACTGTGCGTGTGAAAGTCAAATGTGTGGGTGAGACTAATCGCACTGTTGCTGAATGTCCGGAGCACAACGTGGAATAATTCCCTCATTTATTGTAAACTTTATCATTAAAGATATTATATATTATTATTCTACTTTTTCGGCCAAAGATAATTTCAATGTCGTTTATAAAATAATAATTAGTTATACTTAAAACAATTTTTTTTAATCGTTAGTTTTAATTTACTCTAGGTTGGTTAGAACCATTTGTCCGCTATATTCTCAAAATTTGAATAAAATATATGGCATAGTTTGTTGATGAGTTGGGAACCAAGAAATGCCAAATTAGCCACTTTAAGTAGCCATATGTCCATACAAAATTTTTTCTATTTTTTTTTCTCAACACACATTATTTATAACAAGACAAATAATTTTATTTAAAGAATTTCAAAAAATATTTTTGATGATTCAAACACCCTTAATGAATCACTCTGTATTTTAATACTATTGAAAAGTTGTTATCCCATATAAAGTTTGCAATTATATTGAAATTGAATAAAGGAATTCTTCGCATACATCCAGCGTGACTCGAATTCTGAGTCAACTAATTTGTTTTTTAAGTTTTAGCGCTTATCAGCATGATAAGAATGTGGGTTCTCTACTCCATCTTTCTTACAGATAAATTCCCATACACCCATCATTAATATTTGTGTGGGTTTTATTTTGTTGGAAAATACACATTTAATGTATAAAAATAAAGATTAAGATTTAATTGTGCTAATGAATAACATTGATTCAATCAATCAATCTTTATTTACATGTAGGTTGAGTACAGTAATTGCGTTATTAAGAAAAACATTAAAAAAGTGTTTTCCTTTGTTTCAGATGAAAACCGGTTAAGACCAGGATATGACATGTCCATGATGAGCCAGATAGTGTCTGGCGTGTCGGGGACAGATTCACCTTATTCATCCCTACAGATGAATCAGTCCACCATGGAAGACTCTTCTTATCACACCATGTCGATATCTCCAACACAGTTACTTATGGCTTGTGACATAAGTCCTATTAAAATCAGGTACCTTTTTTGCTTTTTTTATTTTGTTTTTCTTGCAAATAACAGTTTACAGAGATGGTATGTCAGCAAATAATATGCCAGTAACGCTTAAAAATGCTTTTAATCAAGTTGTAAAGATTATTAATTTCATTAAATCACGCTACAATCTAGACTGTTGGAAGTACTGTGCAGAGATATGCAGAGTGATCGTATACAGCTCTTTGTTGCGTACTGAGATACAATGGCTTTCCAGAAGAAAGGTTCTTGAGTGTTTTTTTTTTTTTAACTCAGAGATTAGGTTCGGGTTTTTCTCCTGGAAACAAAAATTTCTAATCCATTTGACGATTTTGATTGTCTGTGAAAGGCATGAAATTTTGATTAGACAGGATTTGTATAAGCTTTTTCTGGAGGGATACCAGATGACAATCTTGTAAAATTTATAGTGATGGCACCAAGAATGGTTATTATATTTGATGAGCAAGGAGTTTTTTTTTTTTTTTTTCTTTTAGATTGAAAGAAAGAAAGAAATTTATTTCCTCAATTCCAACAAGAAATAAGTACAATTAAAATTACATAAATCTTTTTTAACTTCCAGCCTATCTCCTTTACATCAATTTAATGCACAAGGTGTAGTGTATACTTTAATAACTAATAAAAGTACAATAGAATGTTTAATAAATGTTAGATATACTACTCTTTTTCGTTATATTAAGTCTAATACAGAAAAAAGCCAAAAAGTAAAATAACAAGAAGAAAATTGGAACTAGGTATCTCATTAAAATGAAAATTTGTGTTGAGATACCATCATAAGACTAGAAACAGACATTGTGCTGGTGCTAAACTTCATTAACTATAAAATAGATAGTTGATAGTTAGTTATTTGAATTTTATTGTGGACACAGTGTCTAGGAACTCTTTACTATGTGGAGGCACTAGGATGACTTTTGAAACAATCTTTACGACAGTTTTTAAGTTGAATATAGGCCATGATGATGTAGGGAAGTATTTGATAGTTTGAGCTACTTAATTTCTCATCTGATCGTCAACTTATTATCTACGAGATAAAATTTTGCTCAAAGTAACAGAGATATATTGATGTCTTAAACCAGTTCTTCGGAGCTTTGATTCAGAGATCCATGATATTGACCTGAAACAGAAGAATGGGTACATATGCATTGGTGTATATATCAAATCTACCAATCACCTACAATATCTCCACTTCATCCACCCATCACAATAAGATCTGTACCATTCAGCCAAGCTACAAAAGGAATGCTTTTATCTAATGTGCATACTAACAATCGGTTGATGGTCAAATCTGATTAGCTCAATCAGTCAAAAATCACCTCTAAAAGAACAAAGACAGGAAAACAAATTCATCTTATAACTGACTACCACTATGATCTTTCATTCAACCAATTTCAACAAAAAGATTGTTTGAAAATACTCAAAGCCTCTACATACTAACTGTTTCCTTAACTCTGTTTCCAGTGCCGATTTCAAACAATCCAAGATATCAAAAAAATCTTTTCTTACTCTAAAATACCTAACCCTAATACTAACTGTACAAGATCATCCTCTGGTTTTTTCCCCCAGCGAAAAAGAAAAGTTGTTCCACCATTCTATAGTATAATTGGCAAGTATAATTGCACTATGCTTAAAAATGTTCGGCTTGCTTCTACAGGATTTTTTTAAAACTAATTTTAGTAAAATAAAGAATTTGTATGTTATTATTATTTAATGTGTTTTAAGTTCAATGACACTGTACTTAAGCTTGCTGTATTTACTTTTTTCAGCCGAGACATTAAATCAGCCATTAGAAAACGAAGGTAAGTTTCTAAATTTGTATTTAAAAAAACCAATAATTAAACATTTTTCTAAAAAATATCAATATTTTTATCATATACAAATGATATATTTACTCATATTGAGGTGTCCATAGATCTAGTAAACTACATTTTCTTTTCTCTAGTAGGAAAAATTTTTAATTTGTGTTTGATTTTTTTCTCTAAATCAGAAGTAATTTTATGTCTGTCATGTAAGACCTGACAAAATTAGGAGCATTGATACATAAAATTGATAGTTTTACAATGCTCTGTGATTTTTTATATAACCTTCTAATTTTAGACATTGATAAAAATTTAAAACCAGAAAATTGTATATATGGATATATATTTATGGATTTTAAGTAATTTAACCCAAGTACCATATAAATGTGAACGTTCTACAATTTTTCTCACATAGGCTGGCTGGCAAGTCCCATTTTCAGCTTGCACAAAGTCCAGCCCAGCATGGCAGCCTACAACTTTGCTTATTGATGTAAACTTATTATTTAGGGCACATCAGTGGGGTGTTAGGCTATATATATTTTTTTTTTTTCGTGTAGTACAAAATGATTTGTAAAGTGAATGTCTTAAAATCAAAATTTTCCTAATTTTAGCTGGAAAGAATTTGTCATATTTAAACTGACTTGGTAATATTTAGCTTATGATAATTTTTTTAATTTAATACAATGGTTTACAATGGAAAACCTGTTTGCGCAACCTCTCCACCAAAACCTGCAACAATTAAAGACTGAATATGAAGTAATAATTTAAAAGAAAGGTAAGCAGCTTATCTGTTAAATTAGTAAACTATAGATAATAGAACTCACACAACACAAATATAGACACGTACTATCTCAGGTTAGGGACAAATATAGATATTTGGGAACAATAATTTTAATTCAGAGCTATTTTCTTGTCCATAAAACTGGAATAGACTGTTTGCTCATCACTGCAGCTGCTGGCTGTCACTCCCTATAATCATTACATTACACGCTATTCAGAAAACTGTTGGCCTGTTTCCATTGTAAACTTGTGCCAAGACATCTTCTTTTAGTATATGTGTGTAAGCATTTAATTCGGCACCAAAAACCTTTAGTCTACCGCGTACACCAGCTGTGCAGAACGATTTCCTCTCGAAGACGGGCAGATGGACACCTACCAATATCCTACTCCACACCTACCAATAAGTATTTTTCTGGCTAGAAATAGCATCTTAAATATGAACGTCTAAATTCTCCCTGTAAGGAATATTATCAGTCATAAGGGATGAACCATGAAATCAAATTAATTATATAACTAAACAGAACATCCTTTCTAACAGAGTTTGAACATTAATTGCAGGGTTTTCAACAGGGTGCCGGTATTGTCATTCAAATTAGTTTCAATACTACATTTTCAATTGAAAACATAGTTCTCAAACTTCGTCGTTTGGCAAAGTTTAGGCGTAGTTCACCAATAGATTTTAGAAATATGAAAATGCATTTTACTGTCAAGACTCCACTAAATTACTTTGTCAATATCTTCCTGTGACTTAAATGTGTCATGTATGCTTAATATGTGCAAGAATATTTTTAAATTGTCAGCGAAAATATCAGTATGTAGGGTTGCAAATTAGGGACAGAACTAAGCGGCATGCAAACAGGATTAGGAAGGTCTCTTCAAGTCACTAATAATTCGATCTTATTTTAAAACTAACGACAAAGCTGGCTGCCAGTGTGTTCCTTGCCTCGGTCCTCTGGGGATAAGATTATAAATTGGGCTTATCCATCTTTCGCATTGAGACGTAATTGGTTTGGACCCAGCTGGGCTAGAAACGTTTAAATTCAACCCCATCTCGCCAAGGGCCTTAGCCCAGCTTTGATCCTCCAGTTCGTTTCAAATTTTAATTTCTACATAAGTAGAAAAAACAATATTGGCTAAGTATATTAGTTAATGAGTAAACATACTAAGGAAATTCCTGATAAAAAAAAAAAAAAATTCTTCTGGCAGAACCTGAAATATATGCCATATATGCATGTATTAAAAGTTTATACATGTAGTATAAAATGTGAACTAAATTCCCTATTTATTTTTAATAGGAAAACATGAAGGTCAGTTAAACGTCAAATGTGCTTATGCATTTTAATTGTATCATGTCATGTGAAAAGGTAAAATGACTAATTCATACATTCGCCTACCCTTGTGTAATAATGAGCTATTCTGTTGGTAAAAACCAATAATTTGTGAAGGGGGTGATGTAAAAAATCCTTTTAAAAAGTGCTTGTCAACGACCATAAAAATTTCAACAAAAATTTTTGGAAATATATTGATATTCATAATTTGCCTCTTCATTCATAAAGAGGCAAAGGACAGAATATCTGACTTTCAACAAAAAGTCAACTCTATAAAATATATCAATAAATCTAACGAGAGTTATGGTAACAAACTTCATATTTCACCAGATGTCAGCTAACTTTGCAGCTGTAATATATGCAATGATAACTATTTGTATCATTTTAGTATTCAATAGTTGGTATTGTCATATCATATGCGTTACTTAAAAGGAATAAACCCCATTGGGCGATACAGTGGCGTGATGTCCATCCAGTCCTCAGTCCTGGTTAGTCTTCTTCCCGCAATGTTTCGTGCGGCTGTACGACCAGGTTAGAACATTTGTAGTGGTTTTCTTTCGTGCCTTTTCCCTAGATACTTATCTATCACATATGGATTGCTTATGTGAAAGTGGCGACGAGAAAATCGGGAGTGATAGTTAAAATGTTTTAAAGTTACAAACCGGCTTGTTAGTGCTGTGCTGCGTTTCTTTTTGTGCGAGCACGTGGTTATCTGAAACTGATCTTCAAGAATTTAGTCAGGCACTGTGGCTTGTTAGCACCCAATTTTTTTTTAAAGTGTAAATGTCAATTGTGGGGGAGGAAGTGACGAATTTAATTGTTTTTTTTTTAATTTGGTGGTGTATCGATGTCTGGACTAATAGGAAACTTTGGTGAGTTTGATGACAAAGAAGAACAATGGGATTTTTATATTTAGCATTTTGAGCTATTTTTAAAATGTAACAAAGTAGAGTTGGAACTTAAAGTCTGCACGTTATTAACTGTTGTAGGAGGAAAAACATTTAAGATGTTAAAGGATCTTTGAACACCCGATAGTCCTTCAAGTAAAAAATATGAAGAAATCGTGAAGCAAATTCAAATAACTTGCATTAGCAATCGTCATTACAAACATTTTCAAAACTAAACATATTTCTTATCAAAATAATCCTTAATACTATAAAAAAAACTATTTTTAAGTAAGAACTTTTTTACATTTCTCTTAAAAGTAACCACATCACATTCTTGTTTAAAGAGTGATTGGAAGGCTATTAAAGATTTTAATACAATTATAAACTGTGTGGTTTTCAAAAATGTTTATTTGTGTGGTGGTATGTTATAATTTTGCTTGTTTCTGTTTTTAAAGACGGGAAAAATTAAAAAAAAAATAAGCTGGTTTTTTTCAAAAATAAGTGACTCTTAGGTATAAATGGATGGAAAGGTAAGCAGATGAAAAGCCCCGAAATAAGGAGCGCATGATTCTGTTTTGTTGATTCCTGCAACTATCCTTACAGCTCTTTTTTTAAGGTTAAATAGAGTCTTCATATATGAGCTCTCAGATCCCCAAATAACAACTGCTTACGAGAGAAATGGATAGATGAGGGCGTAATATGCTGAAAGAGGAATTTCGGTACTGAAGAAAGTGGACAGACGTCTTAATACAAAAAACTCCAGACGACAAACAGCAACATATTCAATGTGAGAATGGTATTTTAAGTTTGAGTCAAGAGGAAGATCAAAAAGATTTACTTCATCTTCCACAGTAACTACAACTTCACCTATGAAAAATTTTAAAGGAAAATTTGTGTTATGTTCTATGAAAAAATCAAGTAGTTTAAAGTCTAATCAGAGATAACAGATAAAAAATGTTCTTTTTAATAATTAAGGACCATTTATATCCTAAGTCAAGTTTTATTGTTGAAAGGTATAAATTTATCATAAGAAATCAGTTTGAGACTGAAACGAGCGTGCAGTATGTTGCTAGTCTAAATCATCTTTCAACACAGTGTGAATTTGGCTCCAACCATAATTACTATTTACGTGACGGCTAGTTAGTGGAATTCAAAGTGAGTCTACAAAGCAGAAACTGTTAGGGTAAACAACTCTTACTTTTGAAAAGGCGGTATCAATAATTTCATCAGTTGAAGCAGCAGAAAAAAATGCAGCATCTCTTACGCCTGAATCTACATTTGGTGTCAGAATTCAGCGAATGATTTCATAAACACCAAAGTTATCATGGCGGCTGGGAGCGTCTTCAGGGAAGCCATCAACCATCCTGTGTAGCGAGCGCCAACCTCAACCACTTACGGGCCACTCGGAGAAGAGCAACACCAAGTGTCAACTACAGTGATGTTGTGGGCCACGTGAGCAGTGTGTGTTGTCTGAAGGGGTGCATATGGTAAGAAGAACCACATTAGTAAGACGTGTAAAGCTCATCTCAGTGGTAAGTCATCTCAGTCTTCTAATTATAGCAAGAGTATATTTAGTAGAAAGAATCACCATTTTGTGGGCACTGTAGAGACTTTAGAGAATGATAATATAATTGAGGATGTACCTAATTTATTTGCCATAAATGAGCCTATTACGGTAGAACACTTTTTGACTACCATAATTCTGTTAACTCAACAACTAAGGAGACACCAGCAAAACTAATAGATCACTGAGAACTAGACTAGATCTTTTCTTAAGCTAATCAAGATAAACAAGTTTCATGCTAAGGGTAGTAAAACACGTTTACTACATGGTAATCAATCTGTTTTTAGTTAGAGACTATAGATCTCAAGGTACATGGATAGAGGGAACAGTAGTGAAACAAATTAGTTTAACAATGTACATAGTTAGAATTAGTTCAGGTATTTTATGGAAAAGACATATTGATCAGCTGTGGCAATAGATGCACCATTGAGGGGAACAGCTGAGGAGTTGTCAGGCGAGGTATTCTCTTCACCTGACTCGATCCCACAGCCAATTGGGGACAGAGACATATGTACTGACGTCACTGTGCGTATTCCTCCCGCACAAGGCAGTCTATTACTAGACAGCCAACCTTCCCCTTCCACGCCTGTCAGATGAACAGCTGAGCGCGTGCCCATTATACACACTGAGCTGTCACCTAGGTGTAATCAGCCTTCACCTAGGTGTTATCCACTTAGGATTAAAATAACTGTTGATCGTTTGGATTTTTTAATATGACTTATTTATTACTTTTGTTATTTGATATTTCATTACATTACGGTACTTATGTTTATTTGTCACCTGCTATTAGAATTGTATTAATATTTCCTCAATTGACTATTAATATTATTTATTGACCAAGTTGACTAATGAATTATTATGTATTGTACCACTTGTATTATGACTGATTAAATTCAAATTTCTTATTGTTGTTGATTTAAATTGAGAGGAATGTAATATATGCAATGTTAATTATTTGTATTATTTCAGTAATAATTCAATAGTTGGTATTATCATATGGATTACTAAAAAGGAATAAATCCCATTGGGCGATACAGTGGTGTGATTATCCATCCCTTTCCTACCAACGGTGGATAACTAAATTTATAACACTTTGAGTGCTGGTCCTAAATATAGAAGCCATTTAAAGAATGCTTGTAATTTTTGGTGCTTTTTAAAAATTCATAGATTTAAAGCCATTAAACATAGAAAAGTTCTACCTACGTGTCTGGATTCTATATTTCTTCTTCTTTTTATCGGTATACAATTAAAAATCACATTTTTTTCTCATGTCAGTTTTTTAATAATAGTGTTTTACCAACAACAAAAAAGTCAAATGAAGGGCAATTGAGCATACAAAATAATTTTGAACATAATTTTATTGCCCTATTCATAAAAACGAAGTAATAATAAGTACTAATAAAATTCTTGTTTTTTTTTTTATTTACATGCTCTATTTACACTTTGCAATAGAGTCCACTTACTAAACAATGGTTCTGAAATGTGCAGACAAAAGTAGTGCAGTCTAGCGGCTACAACTCATTTATTCTAGCTAAAAACAGTATAGTGTGCACATTCTAGCAGTGAAACGGTTCACTAACATCACTAGAGACCGTTTAGAGTACCAGACTCTATTAATACTCAATAGGCTATTTAATAAAATTAAAACATCGATCCTGTAAAACTACGGGATCTGCATTCTTCGGAAGTTACGCTATTCCATAAAAATACGGGAGCCGCAGTCAAAGTGTTAAATATGTTAACCAGTCCTCAGTCCTGGTCGTTCTTCTTCCCGCAATGTCACGCGCCACTGTACGGCCATGGTTACAACATTCTTAGTTGTTTTCTTTCATGCCTTTTTCCTAGGCACTTATCTATCACTTTTGGACCGCATATGTGAAAGCAGCAATCCTTACAACTCCTGGTAAGGTTCATAATTCTTCTACATTAGAGAGCCAAGGTAATTATGTTTCTTGAAACATGCCCTAATTGAGAGAATTAAGGAACTAGTTTTAAAAACTAATGTGAGTCAAGGGCAACTCCCAATATAACAATTTAGAACTCGAAAGTACAAAATTAATTCATAGGAAGAAATCATTTCCAATGGTATTAAAAATTGGCCTTTAAAAATTCAAGAAATAGGAGGAAACATCACCCTCTCTCTTAATTACCCTTATTCATGATTACCTTGGTCACCAAATATATGCTTGGCTAGTTTTCCTAACTTTAGTTTAGGTAAATTCTTCATTTATGTCTGTCTTAAAACACTTTTTCTTATGTATGTATCTTCATGCTATCATATCTATTGTCAGTGTTGAAAAAAGCCATCGGCAATTTGTTATTACACAATGTGTCACCTTGATTGCATCATGCTGCCATTTATTACTTGAGTATCGTCCACCTTCAATGTATTACAATTGTTTTTTTTATTTTTATTTTATTCTTCTAAATTGATGTCTGGTTAAATACTTGTTATATTTTTATCTTATTTTGTTTGTTTTTTTTTCCTTTTTTAACTATCTTTTATTTCGTTGTTTTATGAAATTTGTTCACAGATCTATTAAAGCAAAACTTAATGAAAAACGTGGAAACCAAAGTGTAGCAAGGGTTTTGTTTAGAGACAGCATTGAAGAAGAGAATGAACAAGCTAAAGATAAAACCCCACCTAATGTCAGCAATGTAGCTCTGATTCAGAACCAGGATACATCCACATGCTTCAAGTTAGTATGGTTCCTAGTCCAACATGTTAAACAGTCAGAATTGGCTGTTACAAGTGTTTGGGCGGGAGAATGAATGTTGTTTATGAAGGTTGAATCCACAGACACAATGAATGTCTGAATTGAGTTGGAAGCGGTTTTGTACTTAACCAGTCAGGCGTGTTACATTTGTACCGTAGATGAGTGGTGTGCAAGTTCGCAAAGTGTTTAATATAAAATGTCGCTAGTAAAAAATATGCATCTCTTGGTTCAAACTTTCCTTTTTAGCGCCAATTCTTTGTCTTCCCAACATGTTATCAATTCCCTTGACACTGTCAAAGAGAGCTCTCAACAATCTTTATTATACTATCATTACTTCTCAGTCACCATACTTAGTAAGAAGGTGATTCATGGAGACATTTCATTTCTAGCACCATCTTTTATCTTCCCACCTTGCTATCAATTTCCTTGACACTGTCCAACAGACCCTTCAACAATCTGTATCATACTATGATTACTTCTCAGTCACCATACTTAGTGAGAAAGTGATTCATGGAGACATTTCATTTCTAGCGCCGTTCTTTATCTTCCCACCTTGCTATCAATTCCCTTGACACTGTCCAACAGACCCTTCAACAATCTGTATCATACTATCATTACTTCTCAGTCACCATACTTAGTGAGAAGGTGATTCATAGAGACATTTCATTTCTAGCGCCATTCTTTGTCTTCCCACCTTGCTATCAAGTCCCTTGACACTGTCCAAGAGACCCTTCAACAATCTGTATCATACTATCATTACTTCTCAGTCACCATACTTAGTGAGAAGGTGATTCATGAAGATATTTCATTTCTAACACCATTCTTTGCCTTCCAACCTTGGTATCAATTCCTTTGACACTGTCCAAGAGAGCCCTCAACAATAATTATCATACTATTGTCACTTCTGTGCCGTTTGCACATTACGATCGTCTCCCTCGGACAGTTTAGTTTTCCTGTCTGTGTTTCATTTAGCTTTAGTGTCTTTGTTTTCGTTTTCTGTGTTCCTTGTGACGGCAAGCTCGTCATTGTAGCTTGGCAGCCGACAACAACATGTTTTGTGGCTAGAAACGTTAAGCTCTGGCTCGGGGATCGGAGAGTCATGGTTGTGCACCTGTATAGATACTGACAGCGTTTTCCTGGAGGCACAGTGCGTAACCTAAGGGCTGGGATTAGCCTATACTTGTGTCCCAGAGGGGCTGCCTTTTTTTCACCCTTTCCGCGCTGTCCATCCATCGGCCTCCAGGATGAAGACATCGACATGCAGGTGACCCAAACCCAGTTTTTTTCTGGCCCCCAGCATTGAACATTTTAAAGAATTTTGTGTTTTAGAAGATGTTCTACTAGAAGTGCTACCTGTGAAAAATTTGTTTTGTAGTTTCTGTGACAGTGTCATTTTAAAGCAAGATATATTTTTAGATTTTATTTATTCATTTTTTGTTTTTATTTTTTTCTTATAAAATTAAGGGGGTGTTCTGGTAATTTTCTGTAACATTTGATAACTATTGTAACCTTTCACAATGGTCAACAGCCTTGTGCTGTTGTACATTGTAAAAATGTAAATGTTTTAATTTTTTTATTTACTTCTAATTTAATGTTTTTTTTTTTTAATACTTTTGAATTATATGTTTTTTTAATTTTCATTGTAATAAACAGTATATTTTGCATTCAACTTGTGTTTTTTGTTCTGTGTCGTCCTGAGTCCATACATACTTATGAGAAGGTGATTCATGGAGACATTTAATTTCTAGCAACATCCTTTGTCTTCCCACCTTATTAAGTCCCTTGACAGTACCCCATCTTGCATGTAGCCTTACTCTTAGTCTTCTATATTTTTACTTCTCCAAGACTGTTCACATCCTTATTACATAGCCATGCCGCTGTACTCTTTATTTATTTCTCTCGCATCTTTATTTCATGGTCATACCACTGTAATATTATTATTTCTTTTAATCTTTCTATAACAACAATTTTCATTTGTAATTCTATTTTTCTCGCTTTTTCCTTGCTGCTCATCTAAAAACCTGCACCCCTCCCCACATGCTAAATGGTCTGCCGCAAATAGAAGAAAGCTAGAGATGCTTGTTTCCCATGTGCACTGCATGCTGAAATCGATAGCTAACGGCACTGAGTAGTCAAGGACAACTATCTCCACACGCTAACGAATTACAAAGTTGCTGTGCCGGAAGCTAAATGCACATCAGCGTGATCAACAGATATTTCTGAAATTAATTTTATTCACTTCTGCTTATTTTTATTAATATATTTTTCATTTTTATAGTCTCCCACTGGAAGCACTGATGTGTCGTGGTCGTCATATAATTGCTCACTCATTAAAAAATTCCTCCGAGGAATAGTAGCTCTCTTGAGCAGGAATTTTTTTAGTTTTGTCTTGAGGATGTGTTTATCATCAATTCTTCTTATTTCACTTATAATTTTTTAAGAATTAAACTTAAGCAGGTTTTTGCCAAACTGGATTATACTTCCCAAGGTGTATATTTTTACTCTGGCGAGTGTTGTAACTATTTGCACATTTCTATTTTGACTACAGACTTCCTTTTGACCATCAGAGTAGCCTCAAGAATAAGGAGAGGTACTCTGGTAAGAACCCTGGACTCAACAAATAGCTCCTTATGAGGGTCAGGTATGGAGCCTTGCAGATTGTCCTGACTACATATTTCTGCAGAAGTATAAGTTGGGCTATGGCCAAGTATGGGGCTGCTACCCCAGAAGACTATTCCATACAGCATAACGCTATGGAATCATCCAAAATACGCTTTCATAAGGATGTCTTTGTGAATGAGGTTTTGCATTCGGCTCACAGTGTAGCACACAGCTTTCATCTTTTCAATGTGTTTTTGCCACCTGAGGTCATCCCTGATGGTTATGCCATACTTATGGTTAAGTATCTGACATTACTACCAACACTTATTCTTGAAACTTCAAGACGAAGTTAGGGGGTGTGATTTAACTTCTTTCAGTTGTAAAATGTAAGCACCTTGGTTTTTCCTTTGTTTAAAAGGGGTTTGTTTTCTTGGCACTAGCTGCTCTTCTCGTTTAGTCCCTCTTGTGCCTTATTCCTAAGTCCTTATTCTTCTTGAATTTAGTGGCTAACATCATCCGCAAATAGCCAGATAATACCTATAGTTATAGAGTTAGGTAGATCATTTACATAGAGAAGAACAGTACAGGGCATTGGTTAGAACCCTGGGGCACTCCGGTGTTGATAGAAGGAGAGACTGACAAGCGATAGTGTCGAGTTAGTCCATCTTGCCTTCAATGGCGACGACTCCAATCCTTTTAATAAGTAGCCATTCAGTTCAGAGGTTTGCCACTTATACCCATACATTTTAACTTTTCTAATAGCTTTGAATGTGATAGTAAGTCAAACGCTTTAGTCATATCGTAGAATATACACAATTGCTCACTTACTTCAATAACATTATAGTCGGCGAGTTATTAGAAGTCTTCTGAACTTCTCGCCTCTGTGATATTGAAGGCGCTGATTTCCATTGAAACAGCACAAGTCATATAGTGTACACATCATAATTAGTAACTACGAAAGGTACTCTACATAACTTGGCTGTTCTATGGAAATCAGCTCCTTCAATGTCACAGAGGCGTGAAGTTCAGAGGGCTTCTCATGACTCGCCGACTACATCACATAGGTTGACCAGTAGGTCAAATATTGCATCACTTGTAGACCTATTTCTTCGAAAACCATATTGGTGGCACAATAGTTTTTTTTATTGTCTAAATAGGGTATTAGTCTTCTTGAGGAGATAATTTCAAAGACTTTAGAAAAGACACTTTGAACTGCTATTGGTCTGTAGTTTTTTACAAAATCCTTTTTGTTATTTTTATATACAGGGACTTGTGTACATTATTTCTTTTTTAATCATCTTTGTCTTCATTTCTGCTTTCTCAATCAGTCTTTCCGACTCTCAATGTGGTTTTTTACTTGTTCATCCTCCTCCAATAGCATTATGTCATCTGTGTATCCTTTGATACTTATCCTTCTTGTTGGACTATTCCCTAGATTCTCCTTATGATTCTGTCCAGTACTCGGTTAAATAATGTTGGTGGTAGCACTCAACCTTGCCTTATTCACCATCTGTCACAAACCACTATATTTACATTTTCTTTATTCATAAAATTTACAAAATGCATGCTTTGAATATTTTCAACCTGATAATTAATATTATACTGATTATTATGTTGAGAATTAAAACATAAATATTGTTACATTTTTATTTGGTAAGACTTTTTGTTATCGAAGACAACTTCATTAGACCAAACGCAACTGATACAAATCAGTAAATATTTATTAATTAATTATTACTAATCTTGAAAAAATTGTTTGTAATGTTCAAAATATATGATTTTAACATAGTGAAACAATAGTTATTAATTTGTGTCAGTTCAGTTTGGTCTGATACAAATTTTGATTTTTGGAATGTCGAAGAAATCTAATTTTAATTTAATTTTATATTTACTTTAAGAACAGTTTTTTGAAGATAATATGTTGCTATAAAATTTGTTTTGTTGTAAAAATTGTAAAGTATAAATTGTGAATCAGAAGTTCTAAAATAAGATAGTATTTTAGTCAAAGCTGGCTGGTTCTTAAAAAACAAAAATTCCCAATATATGCTTGACTAGTTTTCCTAACTTCAGTTTAAGTAAGCTCTTCCTGTATGTCTGTCTTAAAACACTTATTCTTTTGTACATATATTTCCTTGATGTTCATGTCCACAGCAATTCTTTAAAGCTGTAAGTACTCCTTGGGTAGTTTTAAACTAGCAACAAATCTTGTACCTGGACTGTCACAAATTTATGATCTTCCAGCTATGACAGTTACCACAAAAAATTAAAAAGGCGCTTTTAAAGACCAAGTAATTTTAAAATAATAGGTTCTGTTTTAAATGAAGTGCATTTTAACGCTGATGAATTAAGCAAGGCAAAGAGTGAGTGCGTCACTAGGGCACTTCTCGAAAACATTGTTGATATCCTTGCACTCCAACAGACATACATAGAAGCAAGGCAAAGAGTGAGTGCGTCACTAGGGCACTTCTCGAAAACATTGTTGATATCCTTGCACTCCAACAGACATACATAGAAGCAAGGCAAAGAGTGAGTGCGTCACTAGGGCACTTCTCGAAAACATTGTTGATATCCTTGCACTCCAACAGACATACATAGAAGCAAGGCAAAGAGTGAGTGCGTCACTAGGGCACTTCTCGAAAACATTGTTGATATCCTTGCACTCCAACAGACATACATAGAAGCAAGGCAAAGAGTGAGTGCGTCACTAGGGCACTTCTCGAAAACATTGTTGATATCCTTGCACTCCAACAGACATACATAGAAGCAAGGCAAAGAGTGAGTGCGTCACTAGGGCACTTCTCGAAAACATTGTTGATATCCTTGCACTCCAACAGACATACATAGAAGCAAGGCAAAGAGTGAGTGCGTCACTAGGGCACTTCTCGAAAACATTGTTGATATCCTTGCACTCCAACAGACATACATAGAAGCAAGGCAAAGAGTGAGTGCGTCACTAGGGCACTTCTCGAAAACATTGTTGATATCCTTGCACTCCAACAGACATACATAGAAGCAAGGCAAAGAGTGAGTGCGTCACTAGGGCACTTCTCGAAAACATTGTTGATATCCTTGCACTCCAACAGACATACATAGAAGCAAGGCAAAGAGTGAGTGCGTCACTAGGGCACTTCTCGAAAACATTGTTGATATCCTTGCACTCCAACAGACATACATAGAAGCAAGGCAAAGAGTGAGTGCGTCACTAGGGCACTTCTCGAAAACATTGTTGATATCCTTGCACTCCAACAGACATACATAGAAGCAAGGCAAAGAGTGAGTGCCGTCACTAGGGCACTTCTCGAAAACATTGTTGATATCCTTGCACTCCAACAGACATACATAGAAGATAAGTGTTCCAGTATGCTGTTTGTTACTACTACTACTACACTGATGCTTTACACTGTGTACTATCATTAAGACTAAAGCTAATTAGAAGACAAGTTCTTGTTCCTTTACCCCACTGTCAACATAGGATAGTACTGGTTTTATTAGGGATCCAAATTCCCATAGTTCGATCTTTTCCAAGGCCAAGATGGAATTTAAATAAAGCAGATTGGCAGGCCTTTACCAAGAGGCTTGAAGACAGTATCAGGTTCATTCCTCCTATAATGAGAAATTATGATCGTGTCACAAGTTTCGTCTTGTCCATTGCTAAAGCTTGCATACCAAGAGGATACACAATAGAGTATGTAACAGGATGAAGTAAGGAATCGTTTAATGCCACTGAAAACTCCAACACAGCTAATCTGCTACTGCACTCTCTAGACAGTACTAGGAGAGAAAAATGGGTTAAAACTGAGTGAGGAAAATAAAAATTTTACCCACAGCAGTATAAAAGTGTGGTCACTTAAGGAAAATCTCTAGTAGTTAATCTTAAAATCAAATAGAAGTACTCTTACCTCAAGGTCTCTAATATAGTTAAACAGATATTCAGTTTATCAAAGTCAACACACCATAATTCTGACAAATGTGTGCTTTACAAGTTGAACGAAAAAAAAATAATAGCCAACTGGCACCCCAGGAATACTCCAGAAATTTCACGATGGAAGAGATAAACGAGGTGATTTCCATTATACCAGTAGAGAAAGCAGCTGGTCTGAACTGTATCTTTCGGAATTTCTGTTGCATGCTGGTAGTAAAGTGAAACAATAGCTTCAAACAGTCTACAATAAGATACTAGCTACAGGCAATTTTCCAAAAGCATTTAAGCAGTAGTAGAAAGGCTGTTGTTATACAACAGAATATCACCCGTTCTTGATTCTTATGTCCCAGTTGAGCAGGCTGGTGTTTGTCCCAGCTGAAGTTGTAGAGACCAGATTCTTGCTCTGACATCATTTATCGAGAATGGGTTTGAAAAGAAATAGAAAACATCTGCAGCATTTATTAATCTTAAAGCGGCTTATGACGCAGTATGGAGGAAGGGTTTGTTGTTACAGTTCGACAGCCTCCTTCCCTGTCTTTTTCTCTTTTGTGACTCTTTGAGTCGATGCTTAGTGCTGGGCTAATTAAAGTTTATGTTGGTAGTGAGGAAAGCTCTTTTAGACAGCTCAAAGGATGGTCTGCCACAGGGGTCTGTACTTGCTCCAATTTTGTTCAATATGTATACTGCTGACATCCCAATCAAATAGTCTAGAAAATTTATGTTTGTAGATCATATTGCATTAGATTATCAACACAAGAACTTCAGAGCTACTTAAGAAACACAAATGGCCTTCCAGCCCTCGAAGAATATTTTAGAACCTGGAATTATACATCCTACCCCGTCAAAAACTGAAGTGACTTGCTTCTACCCAAGTAACCAACTAGCAATCAAAAACGTAATATATTTCTAAATAGTGTAACATTCCATAACAATGATCATCCACCGTATCTGGGAGTAACTTTAAATTGGTCACTGACTCTTAAAGATCATCACTAGTTTATTCAGCTGCTGAATATTGTGCTCCTGTATGGACAAATAGCGTACATAATAAAGAAATTGGTGTTCAATTTAAAAGGGTCATGAGATCTCTAAGTGTCAGTCTCATGGCAACTTAACAATGGAGCTCCAACAAACACTTGACAAGTAATGTAATTCACTTTTTATTGTTATTCATATACATCCATAAAAGAATAAGTTTGTTTGCAATATTTGAGATATTTATTTTAGTTTTACTTTAAATAATAATAATTTCTACTAAAAATGAAATAATTTACTGTAGCTGAATACACTGATATTCATTACATGTATGGATTAGCTGATAGTAATGCAAGTTTAGCAAAAATATTGTACGCAGAGCGTTTTCCTGCTAGACATCAACCAGTTCGCAAGGTGTTAACTGCAGTCCACCAACGTCTCCGAGAAAGTAGCAGTGTTACCAAGAACTTGTGGAGATCAGGCCAACCAAGTGCTGTTTGGACACTTCTTTTGAAGAAGCTGCCTTGCAACACTCAGATAATAATCTGTCGACAAGTACAATGGCCATAGCATGCAATATGAATGCAAGTAAAAGTTTGGAGAACACTGAATAAACAATTATTATATCCTTTAAAATTTTAAAGGTGCAGGAATTACAATCAGATTATGCAAAAAGGTTAGAATTTTCTCGTTGGGTGTACACAAAGAGGTAGATTCTCCAACATTTTTAAAGAATGTTCTCTTCACTGATGAAACCAGTTTTTCTTGTGAGGGAATATTTAATTTAAAGAATAATTATGTTTGGACCCAAGAGAATCCTCATGGAACAGTTAAACGTCATCACCAAATTAGATTTTCAGTTAATGTGTGGGCTGGCATAATAAATTACACTCTAATCAGCCCATATATTTTGCCAAATAGACTGAATGGATAAACATACTTAGTTTTCCTTTGAGATGTTTTGCCAGAATTACTCAAGAATTTACCTGACATTAAGCAAGAAATGCGGTTTTAATAAGATGGAGCTCCAGCTCACTTTAGTAATGAAGGCCAAACACCTTGATACTGTTTATGAAAATAAATGGATCGAACGCGGTGGTCCTGTTTCTTGGCCCCCCAAGATCCCCCAATCTCACGCCATTAGATTTTTACGTTTGGGGACACATGAAGCAATTAGTGTATTCAACTCCAGTTCGTGACACCATGGATTTGGTTGCTCGAATTATTGAAGCTGATAACAAAATTTTTAGCTAACCCCCTTTGCCCCAAGTAAAATTTGTCTTACTCTGTTAAACTAAACGTAGAGACCTCTAGTTTGCATCATTGGATTTCTTGTTTTATTCCCTTTAAAATGAGGGGTCACATGATAAGGGTTTGCATTTGAAAATATTTAGTTGAACAACTAAAATAATTAATAAAATCAAAATGTTAAACACCTTGAAAAATTAAAAAAAATATGTTATAATAGGTATGGTCAAGGTCTCATATTGAAATCTCAGCCCATTTAAATTATATGCAGGTGTGCCAGGACATAAAACTCACTCTGTATAAATTATACTAGCATTGCTTATGTGCCACTTTGATTATATCATGTTAAGTGCCATTTATTACTGCAGTATCATCCTACTTCAATATATTTTTCCCCCTTTTTAATTTGTTGTATAGGTAAATTCTTGTTAATTTTTATCTTGTTTTTATTTCATTTTTTTGTTTTCTTTTTAATCTTTTATTTTGTTATTTAATGAAATTTGTTCACAGATATATTAAGGCAAAACGTAATGAAAGGAATGGCTCCCAAAATGTTGCAAGATTTTTGTTTAGAGACAGTATTGAAGAAGTGAATGGCCAAGCTAAATATGAATCGGCGAATAATGCTGGAAATGTAACTCAGGTTGAAAATCAGGATACACCCACATCCTCCAAGTTAGTATTTTTTTTTTTTTTTTTTTTTTTTTTTTTTTACCAGGCAGTGTGCAGTTTGTGAGAGATCCAGTATAGTACAATATGAATATTACTTATGAAAACTATCAGTCAAGGCCAGGATCAACAGGCTCTCCTGCCATAGGTTAATAGCTACACAAGGTGTTATGCAATTAATCAGTCGAGTGTTTTATATTTGTAACCTAGGTGTGCGGTGTGCAAGTTCGTAATATGTGGAATTTCTTTTTTGGTAGCTTTAAGATTTTAGGTCATATCCATGTATAATAGGAATATATTTCCCCTTTTCTACAATCAAAAATTTCATAATAATAAAAAATTTCATTAGTAAAAAATTGTATCTCTTGGTTAAAGTTTTTCTTTACACCGTCGTAACACATGGTTTTTCACCAAGCTATCAATTCCTTTGACACTGTCCAAGAGAGCCCTCACAATCTTTATCATACTATCATTACTTCTCAGTCACCATACTTAGTGAGAAGGTGATTCATGGAGATATTTCATTTCTAGCACCATCTTTTATCTTCCCACCTTGCCATCAAGTCCCTTGACAGTGTTCAAGAAAGCTTTCAACAACTGTATTATATCATCATTACTTCTCACCAATTTGCCTGATTCACAGTTCCTCCTTCAAAATTAATCTGCAACTCAAAATATTCCCTATTTTGAATGGTTTTAAAACAAATAATTTGAGTTTTGGAGAAGTTAAGTTGTAGACCATTTACAGTAAACCAATTATTAACTCTTTAACAGCACCATTTATTGAATGTTGTAAACTTATTGGATTATTTGCTTTCAATGTGGTTCTTGTGTCATCAGCGCAGATAATTGATTTTGAATTTAGATTACATGGAAAGTCATAAATGTAAATTAAAAATAAAAGAGGTCCCATAATTAATCATTAGGGCATACAAAAAGCTTTCTTTCCAAATATTGTAAGTTTAAGTTTAGCGAATAGGATTTCACGAACAACACAAAACAAATGCTTTGGACAAATCACAGAGGAAACCAGCTACATTATGTGATCTGTCAAGGCTACAATTAACTTCCCAGAGAATTTCAGATAAAGCTTGAATTGTGTTTCGCCCAGACTCCCCTACAAAGATGATGTTACTCTCAAAGAAGGAAGACAATTGTTCTGCAGCTATTTTTTTTTTTTTTTTTTTTTTTCAAAACTTCAGAAAAGGCTAGTAAAATTTATATCGGGCGATAATTATCGGAGTTTGATTTGTTAATATTTTTGAAAAGTAGTTTAATTTTCAGCATATTTTAACTGATAGGGAAAAATTCCACTTTGAAAAGATTGGTTAATTATCAAGCTCAAAGGGCCAGGAACATTATCGCCAGTCCTTTTAAGCAGCTTAACAGGAATTTCCTCCCAGCCTACAGACATTTTATTTTTCAATGATGAAATGATGTTGATCATTTTTTGTCCTGTTATTGGTTGGAATTCAAAAGCAGGTACATTATTTTTCAAGTTAAAATTACTCACAAGACTCTGTGCACAGGCTTTATCAAATGTGTCGGTGTTTACTTCTAAAAGTTTCTTATTGAAATACTCTGCTATTTTTAAGCTGTCAGAGATAATATACTCCTGTTAATTAATATTGGAAAAATTTTACTTTTTCTTGTCCAAGCTCCGAGTTTAACTGCCTACACAGCTTTACTTTTATATTCTGATTTCTTAATAAAATAACAAAGTGCAAGTTTCTTAGCCAAATTACATACAGATTTAAAAACCTTTTGGTATCTTTTAAAATAATTTCTAAACTCATGGTCAGTATTGTATTTTGCTAAGTTCTCGTTTCCTAGCACTAGATTTCTATATTACCATTCTTTATTTTGCTAGATTTTAAAGGGAATTTAGTTTGTAACTAAACAAAAAATTACTAAAATTCTCTTTGACGTCATTTTTGAAAGACATATTCCATGGTTCTTTTAAAAACTCTAATAAAATTATTAGTGTTATTTTCAGAACATGCTCTCTTTTTAGGACCTATGTTACTAAAGGTTTTATTATTAACATTCAGAGTTTCAGTCTTAATAAACAAAATCCTTTAAATTTTCAAGAAAAACCATCAGCAATTTGTTATTACACTATGTGTCACCTTGATTGAATCGTGCTGCCATTTATTACTTGAGTATCGTCCTACGTCAATGTATTTATTCTTTTTTTTCATTTTCTACTAAACTGTTATGTTTTATGAGGCTTTATTGATTTTTTTTTTTACAATCTTTATTTTGTTCTTTAATGAAATTTGTTCACAGATATTTTAAGGGAAATGGCTCCCAAAGTGTTGCAAGGGTTTTGTTTAGAGACAGCATTAAAGAAGAGAATGACCAAGCTAAATCTGAAAGCCCACATAATGCTGGAAATGTAACTCAGTTTGAAAATCAGGATACACCCACATCCTCCAAGTTAGTATTTTTTTTTTTTTTTTTTTTTTTTTTTATGAGAGATCAGCCCCTTACTCTTTACCCATTTCCCTTACTCTAACCCATTTCCCATACGCTATTGATCTATGCGAGTAACTTTTTCAGGCAGAGTAAGGGGGAGAACCAGTATAGTACAAGGTATAGTCCGAATAAAATAACTTTGGTACTGGCGGAACGGCCTCGCGCCACTGGTCTGGAATGACAAAACTCTGAGCTTTAATTTGCTGTCAAACTTAAAATAAGTAAGCAATAATTTTCAAACTAATTGTGTAGTGTACACCATTTTATATTATTTAAGGAAAAATTATGCTGGAGATTTTTCTAGAGCTAATTTGCTTTTTAAAGTGATATTTGTATTTAAAAACACGTTTTTATGAGTGAAATTACGTGTGAGTTGTCTTTAACCTGTCACTGTTGCGAGAATAATAATAATAAAATAATGTCTTGTGGATGGATGACAGTTTAATTCATTGTGATTAGTTTGGTATAAGTATCATTTAATAATTTTAACAGGTTAGTGAGAGATTAATTTTTTTGTAAACCTTTGCAAACTCGGTAATGACAAACTCTAGACAAAATCTGTTTAAACCTAAATTAATTGTGTTATTTAAGTGACACTAAAATCTTACTCTCGTATTAAATAGAATTTTCTTCAACTAGGAAGAAAGATTCAGGAGTTTTCAAAACTAGATTGTCAACAAGGCGGCGGTGATACCACACGCACAATGTACAGTCACTGGCTCAGCTCTGGCCTCTTCCATTGCAAACAAATCTTGTCAATTACCAATAGAACATTACCTAAAATTTGAAAGAGCCTAAATATTAGAATTGCAATTAACACTGATAATTATATATACACTGAATCCTATAGCATTATTGTCACATCTAAATAAAAAAAATTGTAATATCACTAAAACTAAATAACTGTAATCAAAATAAACTAGTGGTTATACTATACTAAGCACTGTTAAATCGATAAAGAACTGAACACGAACACACCTCAAAGTCAACTAACTCACCTTATTTATTACTGGAGAAACATTTCTTATCTGGAAATATCGTCGATCGGAATTCGTTTTACGCTTGGGCTGAATATTCAGTCTACACTTTCCCTTGAGCAGAGTATACCTTACGCGTCCGACACAGCCTCGATGTAAACGAACTATGAGTTTACTTCATCAACTCTTCATTATTTTTCCACATGTTTTATTAGTACCACAGTATTATTTTAGTAATACATAAATAACACAGTTGATGTTTGCTCAAAGAAATTTTGTCTAGCGTTTTTCGTTTCAGAGTTTGCAAGGGCTTACAACAAAATTAATTTCTCACTAACCTGTTAAAATTATTAAATGAGACTTATACCAAACTAATCACAATGAATCAAACTGTCATCCATCCACAAGAAATTATTTTATTATTATTATTCTCGCAACAGTGACAGGTTAAAGACGACTCACGCGCAATTTCACCCATAAAAACGTGTTTTTAAATACAAATATCACTTTAAAAAGCAAATTAGCTCTAGAAAAATCTCCAGCATATTTTTTCCTTAAATAATATAAAATGGTGTACACTATACAATTAGTTTGAAAATTATTGCTTACTTATTTTACGTTTGACAGCAAATTAAAGCTTAGAGTTTTGTCATTTCAGACCAGTGGCGCGAGGCCGTTCCGCCAATACCAAAGTTATTTTATTCGAACTATAAATGTTGCTGATAAAAACTAACCGTCAAGGCCAGGATTCGAATCTGAGTTATCTCAAATCCAGGTATGAAGTCCTAATGCCCAGGCCTCTCGACCACTGACTACCACCATAGTTAAATTTTGATAGGTGTTTTGCGATTAGAATGTTGCATTTGCCCCTAGCTGTATGGTGTGCAACTAGTTTTTTACAGATTTAAGGCTTTTGCTCGTCATAATCATGTAAAATGAGAAAATAGTTTTTTTTTTTTTTACCCTTAAAAACTTTAGTCGTCAAAAATATCCTTTGTAAAAAAAAAAAACGGATCTCTTGGTCTAGACTTTCCTTCCTAACACCATCCTTTGTCTTCCCACCTTGCTATCAAGTCCCTTGACACTGTCAAAGAGGGCTTTCAACAATCTTTATCATACTATCATTACTTCTCAGTCACAATACTTAGTAAGAAGGTGATTCATGGAGACATTTCATTTATGAATGCCATCCTTTTTCAATATAATTTTTTTTCATGTTTTTTGCTACTTTGTAATCTGCTTGATTTTCTATTTGTTTAAGTCAACATCATGCTCCATTGATCATTGTAGGTTGGTATGAAGAGTTATATAACATAATTTTGATTTTATATAAAATTAAAAGTTGTGCACTGGTTTTTGTTTGCTGTCAGATATTTCTTCTTCTCTTTCTCTTTTTTTCTGTATTTTACTTCCCAAGTATGTGACATCTTTTATATTATGTTTACTGACCAACAGATATTTTTGACATTTAATTATGTTGAATATTTTACTTGATTCTCTTCTTGGTTCTGTCCAGTACTCAGTTAAATAATGTTGGTGAAAGCACTCTACCTTGCCTTATTCACCATCTGTCACAAACCACTATATTTGCAATATCCTTTATTTGTAAAATGAACAAAATGCATGCTTTGAATATCGTCAACCTAATAAAAAATTTTTAAGTGGATTATTAGTTGGAAGATTAAAACATGAAATAGAAAATATTGACAGTCTAGGATTATAGTTTTGCTTCTTTGGAAATCACTTAAGTTAATGTATTATATAAATTGATATATTTTTAATTTCTAAATAACCTTTCTTCAATAGTTTAATACATAACACTTTCAGGCCAAACAGAACTGATATAAATTTATTAGTATTTGTTAATTATTCACTATCAATTATGAAATGTATTTAATTGTAATATTTAAAACTCATGTATTTTTAAAATAGTAACATTAATATTTATTATTTATATCAATTGTGTTTGGCCTCCTCTGATAGTGGTACCTTCGATGACAAAAAATCTTGCTAAATAAAAATGTTATTTATTGGAATATTGAAGACCATTTATTCTTGATTATAAATTTCCCATGTATGGATAGTATTGTTATCCGTTACTCTTTTTTGATTTAATAAAAAGCAGTCATATACATTTTGGGACAAGAGCAAAAAGTCATGTTATTTGTTAATAGATTTCCTGTCTCAAACCTAAATTCAATCCATCTAGCCGTTTAAATCCTGCGTCTCTTCCATTGTATAGATAAACTCCCGACTATCACATACAGTGGAACTCCGACTATCCGAATCGCTTTCAAAATGTCATAAAAGAAATCTTATAATCTTCAGTTTTTTATTTTGTTTTGAAAAAAACAAAGAGTGTTTTTAATCCTTACAAAGATAAATCATACATATATCTAAACATAATATGCCTCAATAAATACTGTAAACTGCAACATCATCTTAAGAGAAAAAATCCAAATTCTGCCAAGAAACATAATGCGATAGAGATAATGTACTATCTACTCGCGCTATCGTCCTTCCCTCTGTCAAGTGGATGCGCAACCTGCTACCCAAAAACGGAGAAGACAGTCTAACATATCATTTTTTTAACTAAACATATTTTACTAAGATGTTTGGCAAGTAATACATTTGTTTCAGGTTGGTATGTACAGTACATACACACTATAGTACACTTATTATGTAATTAAACTGTAATTAATTATGTAATAAATGCCTTTTCTCATTTAAAATATTGTTTTATATCCAACTTCAACATACATGCATTTAATTACATGCAGTAATTAAAAATTAAGTTAAAATCTGATTATGTGAATAGGGTCTGTTCCCAATTGATTCGAATAGTTAGACTTCTACTTTATTTGATCTAGTATCAATTCCCATTTATATCTGCCTACGCCAGTTCGGAAGCAATTCAGCCGTGTTCATTCCCTACGAGTGAGGTTCAACCCTCCTACAGGTGACCTAATCATACGTATAGACACATTGATAATAATGAGCTTATTTAATCCATCAAAACTGTTCCACGCTATGGCCCAGCTGGTATTGGGCAAGAAATATATCTGCTCAATTGAAAAGCAGTACGTCGAGGTTTGTTTTGAGTTTAAGTGACTGTTTTGACAGAGATCCTGTATAAAGGCGAGGTGTGGCAAACAAGATCTTATTAAATTCTCCAAGTACTGCTTCCTGACATCTTAGTTATGGAGGAGCTATATTGCATAGCACCGGGAGCCATGGAAGTGAAGTTGTCATAAGAGCACCACTTATAGCTCTTATGTCTCTATCAAGTTTAACCCTTTGAGGACCGTACAATTTTTGAACATTTATCTGTCTGTGAAAAAATTTTCTTATTACTTTTGAAAATTTGTATGTGAAAAAGACCGTGCTCAAATATGCGATTTTGCAGACATTCAGAGAAAAATTTGTAACTATAGTAATATATAAGATATTTAAATAACTTTTCCACTAAAATTTTTAAAAATATGTACACCTTATAGAAATAAATATTACAGTGGGTTAGTGTCATGTATAGTATATTATGTTTGAGATTATATATACAAAAATTACAAATTAAATTTCAAGTTTGGCTTCCCCTGGAGCATAAACTAGAAACATTTTAAGCGTAGGAACCTTTTTCGTTTTGTTTAGAATTCAAAAATGAACTTGTGTAGCAAATTTTATCAAAATATAATAATAATAAAAAAGTTGGAGCTAATTTACAGAATTTAGTCATATGCAAAAAAACCATGGGTGCATCACTGTCTGATGATGAATCATTGTTACTCAATACAGTGGCGTTATTGAAACGGGTCGAAGTTGAAAGTCCAAGGGGATCGTAATTAGGGTCATTGTCAGTATCGTCATCAATAAATCTCCAGAAGAATCATTTACATAGTCATAAAGGCATCTATCCAATTCACTAGTTCGTAATTTATCGCGATCCATTATTACATATAATCAAATGAAACTCAAATAATAACACTATGAACACTATAAAACCTAATTATATTACAAAACTAAACATTTATAAATAACTCAAGTGAACTAAAACAACACCAGTAAATAACGTTGACTCACAACACAACTCTACTGACAGTTCTCAATTGACATCGACATGTACGAACAGCTGATTCATTCCTAAGAGTAACGATATTTTACGTCATTATTAACCCTTCAAGGCGGGTCATACCCCCAGCGGGACTTTATTTGGCGATTTTACAATGAATTTGCAAAATCACATTACAGTTGACTCTTGATAATCCGACAGTCACGGGACCAGTAGGGTGTCGGATTACCAAAAACGTCAGATTACCAAATGTACCTCCCATCATGACTGAATTCGATGTTTAAACTTAAAACAATAACAAATACGATAGTTTTAAGCAATAGGTATGTACAGTACTGTATTAACAAACCTATTTCACAGTTTGTGAATATTTATGTGCATAAAATAAATACCTACTGTATTGACCAAAGGTCTAGGTTAAAAATAAAATACAGTAATTAATGCGGATAATTTTAAGAAATTGACAAACTGTATTTACTACATTAAAAGTACAGGATTGTATGTATTATAGCAAAGTTTGTACTGTACTTACACACATATGAACAGATTGCAAAACAGTAAATAAACTAAACATGAAAAAAATCTGTCATTTTCTTCTGCTTCTTTGTACGCAAACCTTCGTTAATTGCTTTTTCTTGAATGTATTTCAAAACTAAAACGTTGTTGACGTCTAGGTCACGTTCCTCACACCAGCGAATCAAAGTGTTGGCAGCCGACAAAGCTTCATCACAGCTGATCACGTATTTTTTCTCCGTCTCCACGGCCTCTTCAATTGTGTCGTTTTGTGTTATGATTTCTTGCAGAATCTCTTCATCTGTTTGTTCTGCACTCAGGTTATCGTCTTACTCCCATCTTATTAGTTCTTTCGATAATTCTTGTTGGACGTTAGTTTGATTACAAAGTAAAATGGTTTCTTCCACTACACGATTGTTATCTTGGGTGTTGTCGTCATCTTCCCGTTGGTTTTCATCATCTTTATTTTGGAGGAGGGGGTTATGTGGCCAAACATTTTTCCAGGATTTTATAAGTGTTGATGGCTGGACTTGTTGCCACGCAAAAGCTGCATTAAGAATAGCGTCCTTAATGTCAAACTTTTTCAACAGTGTTGTAATGTCTGCATCTGGTTGGCAAACAATATCCATAAGTAGGCGTTTTTTGTAATGCGCCTTTAGAGTTTTGATAACATTCTGATCCATTGGCTGAATCAGAGCAGTTGTATTTTTCGGTAAATACATGACCTCGATGTATCCATCGGCTGTTTTTGCTTTTAATTCTTCTGATTTTGGATGCCCAGGAGCATTATCTAATAATAAAAGCGCCTTTAATGGCAGATTATTAGCCTTTAAATGCTGTTTTACTTCTTTGACAAAATGATTATTATACCAGTCTAGGAAGATTTCTTGGGTCACCCACGCTCGACTTTGGTTCATATAAACCACTGGAAGAGTTTCAAGATTGGTGTTTTTAAACGCCCTAGGTTTCTTACTTTTACCTACAGCTAACAGTTTTAACTTATGACTCCCGGCACCATTTGAACACACCATCAAAGTGATCCTTTCTTTTAAAAGTTTCCTGCCGGCAATATTCTGTTCATCCCTTGTTACAAACGTTTTGGTTGGAAGTTGCCGCCAATTAAGGCCGGTTTCATCGGCATTGTAAACTTGTTAGGCCCAATTCAGTAATTTTTGTGTCTAGGCGCGTGATGAAGTTGTCAATATCTGTCTCATCGGCAGACAGTTTCTCTTCGCTCATCTGCAAAAACCGAATACCACGCCGTTTTTTAAAATTTTCAAACCAGCCATCGCTTGCTCGAAAATCGTCTTTATTAGTTATTTCACGATAAAAGAACTTTGCTTTTTCTTTTAAAATATCCCCAGAAATTGGGGCATTTCTGTTTCTTTCTTGTCGAAACCACGCATGAAGAGCTTTTTCAACTTGAGGAAATTCACTCATTTTAAACGTTTTTCTGTTTGAATTATCCTTGGCAGATTTTATAAAGTTTTCAACTTTTTCCCGATTTTTTACAATGTCATAAACTGTAGGCCGGCCTATGCCAAACACTTGAGAAATTACCGTAGGGGTTTCGCCACGGTCATATCTCTTAATGATGTCCCACTTTTCTGAAATTGATAATGTTTTATGCTTACGTTTGGTTCCACTTGTGCTCGCCATCATATACCACACCAAATATACTGTACAGAACTCTTAACTACAGTATTTACACTTACATACAGTTACTTTGCACTTACATATACTTAAATACAATTACAGTTACATATTTACAATTACAATGCCACAGTACACAAAAACTGTTCAAATTTCACACACTAAATAAAAAGGAAGAAGCACTTGTACTGCACTATGCTACACGGAAATACCAATGCGTCAATCCTGTTGAGACAGGAAACGAAGGTTGTTGACCGCGTCGGACTACCGAGCGTGTCGGACTGTTAAGTGTCGGACTACCGCGAGTCAACTGTATAATTATTATCAACTAATTTATTTACAAGAATAAAAATAACTATCACTACTGTGTAAAACACAACTGAAAATATAAAACTAGGTTAGTCAATCACAAACAACAAAGAGCAGATGATGAAATACGTCTGACGAATGACCCACCAGTGCCACAGTGATTTGGCGGTTCAGTCACTGACAGCTGTTGTCATGGTCAATGTAAAATAACGTCCATTTGACACTTGATACTTTTTTTTGTCAAAACCTATAAAGTAAAAGTAAAACTAGTAAACTGTACTCCATTAGGTTTGTAACATGTTTAGCTTATACGAGCGACCGCTAGATCGCAACACATGAGATCCGTCAAACCGCTGGAGAGGTGGTATATACCATGACGGATCAGATCCGTCAAACCACCCTGACGGGTTAATTCGGTAAAGATAACTGATATATATATATATATATATATATTTATCTTCATAGGTGTTTATGTGTTTACAAAAAAAAAATAAATAAATAATTAATAATAATTTTTTTTTTTTTTTTTTTGTGAACACATAACACTTATGAAGATGGCATAAATGCCGAAACCAGTCGTGTTAATTCAGTAAAAAACTGTTTAAGGGTGCTCAATTATTGTTTTTTATTATAACATTATTATAAATAGCAGCCCTAGGAATTACAACTTTCCTACTATATATATATATATATATATATATATATATATATATATATATATATTAATGGTTTACACACTTATATCAACTCATTTAAAACAGTTTTACATTCATACAAAGTGTTTTTGATGACTACGAAAGTAATTACACGACAATAACTAAGCGCGTCCTGGCAGGCCGTCGGATCGGCCCATCGTCCTCAACAGCAAAAATGTCACGGGTTTCACGCTAGTCCTCAGCGGAAAAATGCGATGGGCCGTCAGAAAAGGATTAATATTAATTGCTTTAGTATGTGCACTATTTTGCCAAATAGGAGCAATGTATTCAGCAGCTGAGTAAACCATTGACTAAGCAGTTGTAAACAGGACGTGTGTGTATGCTCCTCAAGTTGTTCCAGCAATATGATGTAGTACATCGCCCTGGTTTTAAATTGAACTGCTGTTTTTTGAAGATGACTTTCTAACGTCAGGGATCCATCTAACGTTACTTCCAAGATTGTGAATGATCACTATGATGGAATTTTATACCATTTAGAAAGATGATCAATTTTCGATTAGCTAGTCAGTTACTTAGGCGAAAGCAGGCTACTTCGATTTTTGATGTGTTAGGATTTAGCTTCCAGAACCAAAAATATTATTCCAGGGTTGCTTTTGAGTGTTTCTTCAGTAGCTCAGAAGTCCTTGTGTTGATAAGCTAAAGTTACATTTCCAATTAGAAAAGTGTTTTGAAGATGATGTATTGTTAAATCAGTATTTTAAAAATACTAAAGAAACAAAATTTTAATTCAGAAATTTTAAAATGTTATAGTGTTTTAGTCAATGTTGGCTTGTTACTCCAGTATAAAAACCTTTGTATCAAATACTTCTTAAATGAATTAGTTTTTTAGATGAGGTATACCTCGCTCCTCCTGCTTTACAGTTCTGTTATAATCCAGTTTTAAAAATCAGGCTTCTCTATTGTTAAAAAGTAAAATTTGTCCTCATTTTATTATAATACGTAAAAAGTTCTATCAGATATGTCTTGAGTTTTTTTACTTGTTTTTTATGAGTTTAATTCTTAAATAATTAGGTAGCTTGTTGATTATCTTAACTCTGGCATACAAAGTTTTTCTGAAAATCCTAAATGATCTCATTCCAGTTTTATATCTTTCTTATGTCTTGAGTGATTGAGTCAGTCTTCATATTATCAGCTGTATTACAAATTATATCTAAATTGTGTCATAAATTTAAAATCTTTAAAAATGTCGCCTCTTGGATTCATCTTGCTTTAAATTGAGAAATAATGTTTATACACTCTTTTTGCAATTTTAGGATCTTGTATAAATTATATTTTTTACCATTTATGAAAATACTGTAGTTAATATGTGATTGTATCTGTGCAAAGTAGAGTATTGTCCAAGTGGAAATACTGCAAAGATAAAACATCTTTTTTAGAGCACAGAGACCAGAATTTAATTCCCCATCATCTTCCTGACAAAAGTATTTGTCTACAATTATGCTTGGAATTCCATTTAAGCTGAGCCTTATCTACATAAACATCATGATCTATTTAATTTTTTTTCTATTTTGTATACTGTGTGGACATTTATACAGTCAAACTCAAAACTTCTTCATACATTAAATAGTGTTAGTTTTAATCTTAAAAATTAAAGCCTATTACTAACATAACGTTGTACTTTTTAAAACTAAAATTTAAACAGTGACAGTTCAGTTAAATACAGTCGGTAATATGTTAGTACTTTTGTGGTTAATAACTCTTGAAGTTAAATTGATGACCAGTTAATAAGAAGTTATGTTCTTCTATCAGTTTTTGTAGTCTAGGTTTTGCTGATTCCTCCAATTTAAAAAACAATGTTAATAGTTCTTAAAAGAATCAGATTGTAGTTGAGGTTTGGCTGGTTCCTCCAGTTCAAAAAACATTGTTAATAGTTCTTAAAAGAATCAAATTATAGTCGAGGGGGGAATCAAATTATAGTCGATGTTTGGCTGACTCCTCCAATTCAAAAAACATTGTTAATAGTTCTTAAAAGAATCAGATTGTAGTCGAGGTTTGGCTGATTCCTCCAGTTCAAAAAATATTGTTAATAGTTCTAAAAGAATCAGATTGTAGTTGAGGTTTGGCTGACTCCTCCAGTTCAAAAAACATTGTTAATAGTTCAAAAAGAATCAGATTGTAGTTGAGGTTTGCTGGTTCCTCCAGTTCAAAAACATTTATTTTTGACGCTATTTTAATATAATAATTTATAAGTAAAGTTAAGAGAATTTTAACATGAAATATTCATCTATAGAATATATTACATTATCTGTTAAGAATCCCTATAGTTTATTTTTTAATTGTTTTTTTATAAGTTTTGTTTTCAATGTAATTAGGAAGCTTATAGTAAAACTTAACTCTAACATATAAGGTTCCTTTTGTGAAACATTCTTAACTATTCCAATCTGGCTGCACACTCTTCTTAGGTCTAATATTATTAAAGTGAGGCTGTACATTATGGCTTTATTGAAAACCTGTCACTCATGAAATTTAGTAATAAAGCCTGAATACAGTCAACATTTTAAGATTTTTTAAAGTAATGCCTAATCATATTTTAATTTAAGAATTGTTCTTACTGCTCTCTTCTGTAATTTGAGGATATTATCTAGGTCAGTTTGTACTTGAACCATGTATACATGTGCCATAGTTAATGTGCAATTGCACATGTGTAAAGTAAACTGTTTTCAAAGAAGAATCATTTCATAGATAAGACATCTTTTTTAGAGCAGAGGCCAGAGTTAACTTACCCAATAGCCTTACTGACATTTAAGTCCCAGTTTAAATGCTTACCTATAATCAAGCCTAGCATTGTTATGTGGCTTTTCCCTTTAATACTGGATCCATCTTTTTTCTATTTTGCAGAGTATGAGAGTTAACATAGTTAGTTTTTGTGGTATTTAAATTTAGATTATGTTGCTTTAATTACCGGTTACTTTAAAATACTAAAGTAGTATTTTCGTTTTCATCATGTGTGACTACATATACATACAGGGTGTCTCAAATGTCGACGTCTAAACTTCCCAGGCATATTTTATAGACTATTTCCAACAGATATTGTTATCTATGGTCATATCATATTCCTCATACTAATTGAGCTATTGCTGTTTTAAATATTTGTTAATAATGTTTATAGAGCAATATTTTTAATTTCTGTTATGTAAGAAATTCTGTACATAGTACCATAAAACTTGTACACTACAAGGTATTTAGAAGAAATTATAAAAATTTGTATTCTAAGTCTAAAATTGTGATTCTGTCCACAATTTTAGGCTTAGAAAGTGCTCCAAATATCTTTAAAACTTCCCCATTTATTGCAAATTTTTATAGTATAAAGATGTCAAAACATTTACTGTCAAATTTGTATAATACACGTCAAATTTTTAAAAGAATACACACTTCATTGAATTAACCTTTTATTTTAAATTATATAAAACAGTAGGCCAAAGTTATTTTTCTTTTACACATTTAGATGTATTGGTACATGGTCGAAACCAGCTGATTTGTTTAAAACAGCTGTGTCCATTGTTGAGCTACTCTTTATCCAAGCCAATTATAGAATAACATTGACCGGTATCGTAATTCATTGATCATTGTTGTTCTTATATCAGTTAGTTGTGTTTACTGTTCCCAAAAATATTCTATTTTGTATATGAATGTTTATAGTTAATAAATTGTTTTAAGTTGTAATCTGATTACGTATTACTCGGCTCATAAATATGCTGACATATTTATGAGCATATTTTTTATATGGTTATTGTGATGGGAATGCATATTCTACAGCAAGGGAGTACAGAGTTCGGTATCCTAACAACGTTTCCCTGATCATAAGAGTATTTTTGTACCTTCATAGGTGCTATGAGGAAGGTAATATTCCAGGACATACTGAGCCTGTATTATGTCGAGGAGGCCTCGTAATTACATTAATAACAAAATGTTATTCAACATGGTAGATGATGCTCCAACTACAAGTTCACAGGTGTCTTAGAAGAAATCGGTTGTATCCTTATCATGTGGAGCAGGTCCAAATCTTTCTACCTACAGATCATACTAAAAGAAAGATCTTTTTAGAGATGCTAAGGAGATACCGAGCAGATCCTGGGTTTTTAAAGAAGATAATTGTGGACTGATGAAACTTGTTTCAAAAGAACAAGAAAGTATAATATTCGCAACACTGCTATTTGCCCTCGTAAAAACTAAAGCTGGGCCCACAAAGGGTGGGTGCGAAAGCACTAGACTCAGGAGGACACGGATCAAAAAACGCAAGTAACGGCCAAAATTTAGTGTATTAAAAAAAGAAGCTAAAAAATTTAAAGCCAAATCAGAGAAAAATTGCAGTTGATAAAATTAGGCAGTTGCCCGTTTAAGTGTTCATAAGAATTATCTCTTTTAAGCCTAGCCAACAAATTTATGAAATTTCAATAAATTTAAACTAAACAATAATAAATGAATAAGTAACAAAAATACAGCAACGAATAAACAAGAAAACAATGCTTAACAATAAATAAATATAAACCAAAAGGAACATCAGAAACATCTAACATAAAAAAGAAACTAAAAGTGATTAAATTTTAAACAAATAAATAAGTAACAAATTAATAAACTATGGAATGAAAATTTATAGGCAGCATAAACAGTGCCTCAGGAACAAAAGAAATTCGGAATATTAGGGAAGACAACAAAATTTGATTTAATAATTTCACTGAATCCTGCGGGTGAGGCAGGGCCGCTCCCAATAGCAAAGGAAAAATAAAACATTTGCTGGCATGGTGGCTCAGTGGTTAAGGCTTCGGATTGCGGAGGGTAAGGTCCTAGGTTCAAATCCCCACTGAGTCAACGGTTGGTACCTCACTTGTTTAATAAAGTTTACGCACAGGCTTGCAAAGCCCATGTGAACTGGAAAGTGATGTTTTATATATATATATATATATAAACAAGTCCCGATAACCCCGTTAACAATGAAACCCTACACATAAAAGAAAGTTAAAAATGATCTAGTAAAAAATTTCAATTAAATCTACGTCTCTCCTTTTTCTTAAACCCTCCCCTTTCTTCTTCTTCTTTAAAAGAAATGTTCCTAAAGGTATTTCTCCCCCCACACACGCGCGCGCACACATGCACGCACGCACACACACTCTCTCTAAACCGTTTAAAGTCACTACACAAAACAAATTGATTACAGTAGAGCGCCGATTATCCGAACGTCGGTCATCCGAACCGTCGGTTATCCGAACGCCCTAATATGTGTGTACTGTAATTCATATTTTGAACGTGATTCTCAAGTACGTAATTCAAATTCGCGCGCCAACCGAAACTCCCGCTGCGCCGGTGTTGTTCACTGTATGCAGCGCTTAAATACGTCTGCCGCCTACAGCCTACGTGACTCGGCGCTCGTAGTATAGTCACTAGTCAGTCAGTGGCTTGTAAGCCTTTGCCGGGAACGGATCATAGTGCTGTTGTGCTGTTTGTTGTGACGTTTGGTTCGAGACAGTTCTGTTGCAATGTCTTCAAAAAGGAAACGCTTTGTTCTAAGTGTGTCGGATAAACTTACTATAATAAAGCGATTGAAAAGTGGTTCTAGTGGAGCAAGTTTAGCTCAAGAATACGGTGTTGGTAAAGCAACAATTTCAGAAATAAAAAAGAAGAGCGATTCTATCTTGAAATTTGCGTGTGTGCTTGACAGTGCTGATGGAAGCTTGAACAGAAAAACAATGAAAACTGCCAAAAACCAAGATTTGGACACAGCAGTTTATACATGGTTCATGCAGGTACGTGGTCAAGGACAGCCTATAAGTGGCCCTATGATATGCGAAAAAGCGCTTGAAATGAACAATAATCTCGGTGGTGATGCTGATTTTAAAGCTTCTACTGGGTGGCTGAAGCGTTTTAAATCCCGCCATGGAATACGAGAAATAGATATTCAAGGGGAAAAATTGTCTGCTGATCTTGCAGCAGCTGAAAGTTTTAAAATTTCATTTAAAAATTTGATAGAAAAAGAGGCTTTTAACCCTGACAATGTGTATAGCGCTGATGAAACTGGCCTTTACTGGAAAAAGATGCCGACGAAATCTCTAGTTTCTAAAAATGAAATGTCAGCACCTGGATTCAAAGCTAGCAAATCCCGCATAACTGCAATGGTGTGCGCAAATATAACGGGAAGCCCTAAGCTTCCATTGCTTATTATATTATAGGAAAGTACAAAAATCCACGTTGTTTCAAGGGAATAAAGACTTTGCCAGTCACTTACAAAAATCAAACCAATCCATGGATGTCTTCTGATATTTTTGTTGAATGGTATGAAAAGGTATTCATCCCAGAGGTAAAAAAACATCAGCGTGAAACTGGAAACCAAGGAAATGTGCTTTTATTGATTGACAATGCTACATGTCATCCCTCAACTCTTTCTCTTGAAAGAGAAAATGGAAAATTTAAGGTAATTTTTTTGCCTCCCAACTTTACATCCATACTCCAACCAATGGACCAGGGAGTTGTAGAGTCGTTCAAACGTTTCTACCGTAAGGCATTATTGCGTATGGTTCTTATTGGCCAAGATGAAGACAAACCTATCTTCCAACTCTACAAAGACATTAATCTGAAGGATGCTGTGTACATGGCAGCAGAAGCCTGGACTATTGTCAAAGAAACCACTCTGAGAAGAGCTTGGGGTAAGCTTTATAAAGCAGACGAGGCCAATGAATAATTGGAGGAAAATCCATCTTCTACTCAAGAGGTTCCAAACAGCCAGTTTGTTTCGGAGGTAGCTGAGCTTATAAACCAGTCACCTGGTTTTGAGGAATGTGACCAGGAAAACATTCATGAATGGCTAGAATGTGACGAGGATGACCATTCCACGAGGCCCAGGTTTATTGTTGAATATGAGTACTTTCTGTACATAGCCATGTAGTAAATTTAACTACTACATGTGGGTATAGTATTGACCCACACTCCCACCCACACACGTACGGTTTTATTGACCCACCCTACCACCCAGCCCACCCACACACGTACGGTGGTACTGACCCAACCTCCCATCCATACACATAGGAGGTATTGACCCACCTGCCCACCCACACACGTACGATGGTATTGACCCAACATCCCACCGAGCCCACCCACACATGTAACGGTGGTAGCAAACCACCCTCCCACCCAGCCCACCCACACACGTATGGTGGTATTGACCCATCCTCCCACCCATACACATAGGAGGTATTGGCCCACCTGCCCACCCGTACACGTACAGTGGTATTGACCCACCCACCCACCCATACACGTACAGTGGTATACTACCACTGGTAGAAACAATATAGACCCAAACAGTAACCTCCTCCCCATACACATACAGTGGTATTGACTCACCCATACACGTACAGTGGTATTGACCCACCCTATCGCCCATACAAACGTACAGTGGTATTGACCCACCCATACACATGTACACTGTACAGTGGTATTGACCCACACTACCACCCATGCACACATACAGTGGTATTGACCCACCCTACCGCCCATACACAAGTACAGTGGTATTGACACACCCTACCACCCATACACACGTACAGTGGTATTGACCCACCCTACCACCCATACACACGTACAGTGGTATTGTCCAGCAGACCACATGCAATCATAATACACTCCAGCGCAATGCTCTCTCTCTCAGGGGACGTTAGGGATGAAGCGACGGTAAAAATTCACCATCCCCACAAAACGGGCAATCCCCTTGGCATCTCTGGGAGGAGGAAAATCCCGAATGCCCTGGGTCCTCGCAGGATCTATGCAGACGCCTCGAGAAGAGATAAGATGACCCAGAAAAGAAATCTCAGGACGAGCAAAAGTGACTTTCTCTGGATTGACGGTAAGGCCAGCTGATTTGAGGCGACTAAGAACTTCCTCCAGATGTTGCATGTGTTCCCCGAAAGTCTCACTGTAGACAAGAAGATCGTCCAGGTAATTGAAAACAAACTTGAACTTCACATCATGGAAGATGGAATCAAGCAGACGAGTAAGAGTCTGGGCACCCACAGCAAGACCTGCCCACCCATAAACATAAAGTGTTAGTGACAGCATTGCGTGTGTGCGTGTGTGTGTGTGTGTGTGTGTGTGTGTGTGTGTGTGTGTGTGTGTGTGTGTGTCGAACTATAGCACACGGCCCTTATTCAGGTAGGTATTAATGAGGTTCAAACAGATGATGAAATAATTGCCAGTGTTCAAAGGCTTAATGAGGATGACAATGAGGAGCCTGATGACGACGAAGATCACGTTGAAGAAAATAAAGGACCATCACATGAGGAGGCTTTCCACTGCTTGGAGACGGCAATGAAGTGGTTGGAAAGACAAGATGAAAGTGATGCTCTCCAACTGCTCAATTTGAAACGCTTACGAGATTTAGCAGGAAAAAAAGAGTGTCAGGGCTAAAGCAAAAACAAATTTTGGACTTTTTCTCTAAATAAAAAGTATGCATTGTACTGTATCTATGTATAATAAATTGTTCTTTAAAAGTTATATCCATGCATTCTGATTGATTTCATAATAGAATTACATGAATAATTTTAGTTTGATAGTTTTTTAGTCTTTTAACTAATAAGAATTTCATTACATATATAATTAAAAAATTTTGTCTTTTCATGTTCGATTATCCGAATATTCAGCTATCCGAACACCCCTTGTCCCCAATTAGTTCGGATAATCGGTGCTCTACTGTATTTTGTATATTTTTTTTATACAAAACATAACTTGCTGTTTGAGAGGGAAAAAATTATTTGAGGTCACCTGCATGCATAAAACTACTGCCTGGGAATCGTTGAAAATCGCAGTGAGTTAGGGGGAAGAAGGTAGCAGCTTCCTTTGGGCCGAAAAGATGGCCTAGTGGTCGGCCCAGCCCATAGGCCCTCAGCTACATCCCAAACGATATCAAGGAGGCAGGCAGTGCAGGTGACGATCCATCTCCTCTCCCGAACCCTGGAGCCAACGACCGATTACATATTATAGCAGAGGACCAACAAAAAAAGCAGACAAACCTAAGAATAGCCTCAAAGCTTTTCTTCTCCTCAACAAACTAAACTAAGCATGATTTTGCAATTACGTCTAATTAGAATAATTTCTTTTATGTAACCCACTTTGTATGTTGCACTTTTTTTAGATTATGTCTTTAACCCTTTCAGTCCCAGGCATTTTTCCAGTTGCGTTTGAAAGAAGAGCCTGCCAAAATTAGCAGTTTAAGCTATCTTATTTTATTTATTTAAACTCTTATTTTTTTTTTTTATTTATAAAAAAAACATACTTTGTTTTGTTTTTTTAGTAATTAGACCCTTTCCACGAAAACAATATTTATCTAAAAATATAAATTATAAAATATATTTTATTAACAAAAAAATGATTGCACTTGCCAAACAATTTTTGTAAATTTTAAATTTTTAAATGAAAATTCAGCAAGTAAAAAATTCCTCACATATAAATCATAGTATTCTTTAAATAAACAGTGTATTTTTTTATACAAAAAAAATCCGATACATCTTGGAAAAACCAAGTTTTTATAGTAATTTTTCTAAAATGTTACATATTTCAAATATTTACACTTGTAACTAAAAGTACACTAAAATTAATTTTTAAAACAGATGAAAGTCTAAATTAGAAATAAAATTGTTTTTACCATTAAAAAATTAAGTTTTCAGAACATCACTAGGCTATTTCAAAATTTTCTTACAAATAAAAAAAAATAACATTATAAAAAGGCAAACAGTAGGGATGAAGTTCGACTGAACTTTTACCACTCAAACTTTTCTCTTCTAACACTCTTCGAACAGTTTTTTCGCTTGCTGGAGAAAATGAAAGTTTCATTTTTATAAAATAAAACACCTGTACAAGAAATAAACAACATTCATGACGCAGTCAGAACTGAATAACAAATAAAAACAGCTGATAGCGCTAGCGATAAGCACGGCCTACCAAATGGCGCAGCGAAAGAAAGAAAGAAATAATTTATTTCCCATAGACCATACAATTTACATTACAAGTTCAGAATTTTAATATAGTTTCTTGTAAATGTCTTTTGTTCCTCCTTTTTTTCTATTTTCAATATTAAATACTTATGCATAGTGTTAAAACAAAGGGAAAACATTGCCTTACTTGTAAAAAGTATTACAAACTAATCATAAAAATGGTGGTTGGGAAATGTAGGGCCTCATAGGTAAAGCTTTACCTGTTTTGAGGTTCCCTCAACATTTACAACACTGTTTATTACCAATACAAATTGAAATGCTGAAATCAATATACTTATTATAATACTTAAAGACTTTAAATGAACACAATACTGCTTAAAGTAATTGATTTGATTCCCATAAATCTTATAATTTTTATTTTCAACTGTGTTTTCTTTTTATTTTTTTATTAAAATCTTAGTTTGACTGTATCATATTCTGTATATCATGTTGTAAATAAAGCCACTTATTAATTTCCTTTTTAAAACTAAGAATACTATTAATTTGTTTTACGGAATCTGGTAAAATATTAACAATTTTTGGTACTAAGTACTTATAAGTTATCTGGTGGTAATAAGTCAAGAAAGGTTTTGGAATTTGAAAATGTCTGTGTCTTCTTAGCCTAGAATGGTAAGTTTCATCGATACTAGATACATTTTCACTTTGCTTATAGAACCATAACTAATACTTTAAAGACAAGCAAATATCTTATTGGAAGTATCTTCATAAGTAAAAAGAGGGTTCGTGGCATTTTTTTTTTCTTAAAATGATTCTTGTATCGTTTCGCACCGTTCTTATATCATTCCTCCAACTAATAAATTATATTTACATTATATCAAAGTTTTTCTGGTAAGATTGATCCGTTCTATTGATAAAAATAATAAGCTTTAAAAAATGATTTTCAAAACGGCTTCCTAGTCGTACGTTGGCTTTTCTTGCACATTTTTTAGTGAGCTTGTAGTCGGACATTGTCTTTTCTCGCACATTTTTCAGAAGAGCTCATAGTCGTACGTTGGGACTCAAAGGGTTAATAGAATTTAAAATCTCGTAATAAACACAATAATGTTAATTTCCAACCTTATATCATTAACCCTTTGAAGTAGTAGTCCACATGAAACCTTAAAAACATACATATTGCATTACCCATCATACAAACATGTAGTCACCTTAGAAGAATACAAATTCCTTTTTTTATTTGTTGAATTAGCCCTGAACTTCATGATTGTATGAGTGGGTGGGTTTATCTTCAACGTCATACATTTGAGTGGAGTGGGGGGATGGGGTTACATTCATATGTCTTGGGAAGTTAACACATATTTTGTTTGAACTTTTAGTCGGGAATTTCTTATGATTTATTTTGTAGACATTCTGCATATGCATATAGGAATAAGTTGAGTCCTACATTTTTGATGTGTAAAATATAAATAGTAGAAGCTCTAAAATATTCCTTTAAGCACTCTAAACGATTTAAAAAAATATATATATTGCATCTTAAATTTTCTATTGTGAGATGTTAAATTCATTTTTTTGAAGATGTGATATATATTTATAATTGGCTAAAAAAATTACCGACTCCAGTTTTAATGGACATATAATTTCTAAAGCTATGCTGGGACTCGCATACTTTTGCCTTCTACTAAGGCACAGTTTAGATATTTGTGTTCTTATTATTGCTACCATGGAGTTCTTGCATAGATTTATCCTCATGTAAGTTAAATTAGTTTTCATAGTGTATTATCTAATTTGTTCACAGCTATCAAAGAACTGACAAGTTGGGGAAGAAGAGAATCTCCCAAGATATTGCAAGGAAAATTTTATTTTCAAACAACAATGAAGAAGAAAACTCTAGAGATAACCATATGAATATCAGCAGTGAGCAACAGGATACTTCCTCAAAGTTAGTATGATAGTAGTAAATATGTTACGCTGTGGGTGAATGCTAAGTTGGCTGGAAGGATTTGGATTTAAATCCATAAATACCTCATATTAATTCTAATTCAATTGGTCGGTAGCTTAGTTGGCTAAATCCCAGTTTCATAAGCTAAAGGTTCTCAGATCAATCCAAATCAGATCCATAATACATTTTGAAAGTGATCAGCTGATAACCACCGGCTGTTCATTTGTATTTGGGCTATTAATTAATGACACTTTCTAAGGAATGGTCAGCCTTAGTTTGTAACAAAGACTACATTCGCTAATATATACTCATTTGAAATCCATATTCTTTGATGATCAATGTCTTAAAAACAAGCAAACAAACAAATAGCATTAGGTGCCTGCCTAGTAATTATCAATATGAATTTGTGAATGATAAGTGTATAAGGCAGATGGCTTGTTGTTTGGATGGTTGTGTTAATGCTGAGTTTATAGTGGACCTGGCTAGTAGTTGTACAATTGGATGTGTGAATGATAAGTTTGTAAAGGGCCTGGCTAGTAGTTTTCCACATAGATGTTTGAATGCAGTGTTTAAGGAGCCTGGCTAGTAGTGATCAATATAGATGTGTAAACGATAAGAGTGTAAGGAACCTGGCTTGTTGTTTGGAGGGTTTTTTGAATGCTAAATATTTAAAAGGGGCCTGGCTAGTGTGCATGTCAAGTGTATAAGGGGCGTGGCTAGTAGTTGTCCACATGGATGTGTGAGTGGTGTTATTAAGGAGCGAGGCTAGTCGTTTTTCAGATGGATGTTTGAATGGTGTTAATAAGGGGTGTGGCTAGTATTTGCCACATGGATGTTTGAATGGTGTTAATAAGGGGCGTGGCTAGTAGTTTTCCACATAGATGTTTGAATGGTGTTAATAAGGGGCGTGGCTAGTATTTGTCCACATGGATGTTTGAATGGTGTTAATAAGGGGTGTGGCTAGTATTTGTCCACATGGATGTTTGAATGGTGTTAATAAGGGGCGTGGCTAGTATTTGTCCACATGGATGTTTGAATGGTGTTAATAAGGGGCGTGGCTAGTATTTGTCCACATGGATGTTTGAATGGTGTTAATAAGGGGCGTGGCTAGTAGTTGTCCACATGGATGTTTGAATGGTGTTAATAAGGGGTGTGGCTAGTATTTGTCTACATGGATGTTTGAATGGTGTTAATAAGGGGCGTGGCTAGTAGTTGTCCACATGGATGTTTGAATAGTGCTAATAAGGGGCGTGGCTAGTATTTGTCCACATGGATGTTTGAATGGTGTTAATAAGGGGCGTGGCTAGTAGTTGTCCACATGGATGTTTGAATAGTGCTAATAAGGGGCGTGGCTAGTAGTTGTCTACATGGATGTTTGAATGGTGTTAATAAGGGGCGTGGCTAGTAGTTGTCCACATGGATGTTTGAATGGTGTTAATAAGGGGCGTGGCTAGTATTTGTCCACATGGATGTTTGAATGGTGTTAATAAGGGGCGTGGCTAGTAGTTGTCCACGTGGATGTTTGAATAGTGCTAATAAGGGGCGTGGATAGTAGTTGTCCACATGGATGTTTGAATGGTGTTAATAAGGGTTGTGGCTAGTCGTTGTCCACATGGATGTTTGAATGGTGTTAATAAGGGGCGTGGCTATTATTTGTCCACATGGATGTTTGAATGGTGTTAATAAGGGGCGTGGCTAGTAGTTGTCCACATGGATGTTTGAATGGTGTTAATAAGGGGCGTGGCTAGTATTTGTCCACATGGATGTTTGAATGGTGTTAATAAGGGGCGTGGCTAGTAGTTGTCCACATTGATGTTTGAATGTTGTAATAAGGGGCGTGGCTAGTATTTGTCCACATGGATGTTTGAATGGTGTTAATAAGGGGCGTGGCTAGTAGTTGTCCACATGGATGTTTGAATGGTGTTAATAAGGGGCTTGGCTAGTAGTTGTCCACATAGATGTGTGAGAATGCTTAGTTAACAAGGGGCATGGGTAGTAGTTATGCTACTACACTATCTAAGACTAAGATATTTAAGTTCATAAGTTGCCCTCTGGAGATGAACTGATGAACTCATTCCCCACACACAGGCTCCGCCTATGTGTGGTCTCCTTTCTAGATTTGTATTGTGTAAATAAATATAATATTGCATTGTAATTAAATGGAAAAATAAATTGATTTGAATAAGGTATACTGTAATATAAAAAAATCGGCACAAGACGATATCTATATAATATTGACTTGTTTATAATAATAATAGCAAAAACTACTAGTACTCATTGTATACTCTGTGCCGTTTGTGCCAATATAAGCAACAGCTGTTCCAGTCCGCCGGCCGCCAATTGCGATCGTGGTTAGCGTCAGTTTATGTTGCCACACTCGGTTGAATACATCACTAACCTGCATATTCTTTGTTGTTTATTGTTATAGTTGTTATTAGTGATATATTTTGTTATTTAGTGAGGATAGTTGTTTATTGAGTAATAGTTTGTTTATTATTGTTAATTTTGTAACTAAGCAATGCCGCATACTGACAATAACGATTAAATATACAGTAGAACCTTGCTTAACCGATGTATATGGGCCGTGATGACGTCGGATAAGTGAAAATGTTGGATAATAGGGAATTGCAATAAAAACGCAAATTTTTATATAACTAAGTACTTTAATGCATTTTACTAAGGATTAACACTTTAGTACTGTTTAAACAATCATTACCTTGCGTTATAAAACACAAAATAAAACTGATGCCAATAACATAATAAAATTTCAACAACGTATGCATCGTATACATTATAAAATTTCAATTTTATAACGTATACGATGACAACGTAATAAAATTTCAGTACAGTATAATGATTATGTTGCAAAATACAGTTATTTAAAAATACCTAAGATGAAAGGTAAGTGAACGAAATGTAATAAATATAAAATAAAACTATTATAAATTAACCTATTGCACGAGTCTAAAAATACACGTCTTATAAATACATACAGTCTTCCCGTGCTAAAACTGAACGTAAGGTCGGACAGTAAGCACCAAAATTACTGTACCTGCTCATTCAAAAATACAGTAGCTGACCAGTTACTCATTGCTATATTGCATAGTTACGTAATTCACATAATACAGTACATGTACAACAGTACACAATTAAATTCTGTAACAAATTAACCGATTTTCGTTGTATAAAAGTCAGTCAGTTTCGGTCCTGACTATCTCTGAAAATCAGATGTTTTTATGGTGGTGATTTCAGGAGGGGTATGTCGATTGAAACGTATTGTCGAAGAACAGCATGTCGGATAACGAGGCTCTACTGTACTAAAAATTGGTCTTAAAATGTATTTTTTTCAATCCTACAGACCTCATCAATACTTAAAATAAAAAGAGAGTTGCACTTAAAAGATATATATATATATTTTTGAACCCTAATAGAGCAGTAGCTCTTATTTAAGTTTTGCGCTGTAAGGGTTAATAAGGAGTGTGGCTAGCACAGTAAGCACTTGATAATCCAGCATCTTTGGGGATTGTAACGCTGGATTACCTAGTGTTGTATGAAATTTGTGCTAAATACATTCTAAACACTTGAAAAAACAAAAATGTGTCGCCTTTAACAAAATAGATACTGTATCTGTAAAGATTGATAAAAGAGACAAATGTAATACAAAATATAACTATGAACATGTAACGAAAACATTTATTGGCCAGAAACATTACTAGAGATATAAATCTACAGACAATGTAGGATAACATTGCGAATATACGTGTTACTTAAAATAAGACCTAATATCTCTGTTTTTTTGAATCAGATTTCTTTTTTAAGAATTTGTTTTGCACTAAATACAAATCCACAAGTTCTAAAGCACTGTAGGAATTGTTATATTCAGCAAATCTTATGAGTGTATCAATAACGGCACTTGCTTCACTCCACGTAGACAAGGGTGTAGAACTATTGTCAGGTCCTTCTTCTGATTTGGCATCCACATTCTAAGGCTCTGACTGAGGACAAGCAGCTTATCAGTAATTACTTCTACAACAGCCTCCTCATGATCAGCATCTATCCAATCCAAAACTTCCTCTTTAACTAAGGAGGTATGTGGTATAAATACATCCAGAGATTAAATAAGATGCTAAGGGGTGAGCCCTGCAGTTGTTTAGCAACCGGACAACTTTACCATCTTCAGATAAACTCTGTTTTTTAAGATTGTCTTTAACAGATGGTGGTGAAAAAACCGATCGAATAAGTCTGAGCTCATCCATGCATTGGCCTGAGCTCCATAAACCACTGTCAAGTTTTTAATAGCTTTTCAAGGTCTTGGCTATTTTGATTTACCGATGACAAAAGGAGTCAACTTGTGGTCACTAGAGGCATTACCACAAAGCAAAACGGTCCTAATTCTTTTTAAAGCCCTTTTAACATTTTTCGTCTCCAGCTGCTAAAGTAGAGTTAGTCAAGTACCGTCAGAATAAACCAGTTTCATCAGCATTTTAAATTTGTCATGCTGATAAGTTGTCATCTTTAATTGACTTTCAAAAATACATTTATATTATTCAGCAGCATTTTGGTCAGCTGACGATTTAAAACAGTGCAACCAACTGTCAGAAAACACATAATCAGTTTCTGCTATTCCTAAATTCTCTTGGAACTGTTTCCCTTTTTCCATTATCATGTCACTGGTTTCTCTTCGTACCTTTTGGCACAAAACCACTTAAATAAAATTTCATTCAGCTCATCTAACTTAGGCTTTTTTAAAGTTTGTAGAGATTGAATATCTTTTACAGTGATGGTTTGAGAAGCAAATTTATTGAGTTGGTCTTTATTCTTTTTTTATCATAAATAATAGAAGAACTAATATTGTATTCTTCCATTATCTTATTTCTATTCTCAGCCTTTTTGAAACATTTTATAATGTCAAGCTTTTGCCAGATAGTAAGAGTAACATTCTTACGTTTCTTCGCCTCTTGAAAACTGGCACTTTTTAATAATTTAAACAACACTTTAAAAACCTAACAATTTTAAAATGGCGTACAAAAAATTCAATGCAATATGTTTAATATACTAGTTTACACTCTAAAGAACTGGATGATAGAGCTAGCAGTGATTGAGGTAGACAACAGACACAAAATGACAGGCGCTTGTTGAGTCAGCACTCGTCAGTGACCGTTGGCACGATGAGTGTAGCTGAACCCAAACTCTTCTGAGCAGCCTTACAACTTTTATACACAACTAAATTCAGTAGACTGAAGTGACATATTTCCCTTAAGATCAGTGCCAGACTATTGAAAGTGCCAAACCATAGGGTGCCGGATTAGCGAGCTTTTAATTACTGTAGTTGTCCACATGGATGTTTGAACGCTAAGTTAACTAGCGCCTGGCTGGTAGTTGTCCACGTGGATGTGTGAACGCTAAGTTAATAAGGAGCCTGACTGGTAGTTGTCCACGTGGATCTGTGAGCGATGTGTGTGTGTAAGTGGCCTGGTTAGGAGTTTTACATCAGATTTGTGAATGATCAGTGTGTAAAGGACCTGGCTTGTTTTATGAATGCTAAGTGTATATCGGACTTGGCTAGTTGTTGTCCACGTGGATATGTGTGCTAAATGTATATGGGGCCTGGCTAGTAGTTGTCTCAATGGATATGTGAATGCTAAGTGTACAAGGGGCCTGGCTAGAAGTTGTCTAAATTGATTTATGAATGGTAAGTGTCTAATGTAGATATGGCTTTTATTTAATGTTGTAGGTAAAATGATCATTTTTACTCTGCATCTCACTATCGTGATGTGGGGTAAACCCTATTAATACTGTAATGTACTTATAATTTCCAGTACAATCTTTATTTTCTCATGTCTGAGTAATCTTCTATTTTCTTATTATTTCTAAATCTGTAAGTTTGAAAGTTATTATTTATTGAAGGTAATAGTTTTTTTATATTTATTATTTTAGCGTCAACCTACATTTTCAACTCAAGAGGCTTTCTGGTTCAGTTACTCTTTTATACTGTCTGAGTTTTGATTACTTAGAGTGATTATAAATGTTTTGTTTTTGCCTAAATGTTGCTATCTTATTTTTATAACGAGCTTCATTTGCAACTTTTTCAACTATAACTCTAGATTTATTAATAGTTAGGTTCCCTTAACTGCGCTCAAGTTTTGAGGTTTAGACCTTGTTCTTTAAAAATTTGGAAGAGTGTTTCATCATGTTTTCTTTTAGTCTTTCTAATTAATATTAGCTGTTTTTATAGTTATGAAAATATTGTATTTGCCTACAGTTTATGTACTGTACTATTTCACTACTTGAAGACATCCTTCAAATTTAATTGCAATTTTGCATTCATTATTCTATTATAGATGTTTCCATCTTTGTTGTAGAGAATAACTTTTTAGCTGTTTAATAATGTTATCTTTTAGTTTTCACCAATTTTTGTGCTGTTTTGCCAAGGTTGATGTGATATTTTGATGTGCCAAATTTGATGTATTTTAAAAAAAATACTGTCAGGGTTTAAATTTTATTTGATTTGGGTTAGTTAGTAATCTGAATTAGTATTACCTCCTTTTCAAATTTATTCATTTAGAATTCCTTTGGAGTGATGTTATGAGGTTCCTGTTTTTCTTTGCTCAATTGGGAATTCAAAATCATCTAATAAAATGTACTTTGTATATGGGTATTTTAAAGATTGTATTTTCTAAGGTTTGGCAATGTTTATTTCTTTATATCATAGTTTAACCTATTTTCTTTATTAACCCTTTGAGGACCAAAGAAAAAAAAACTTCATCTTCTTCCCTGTAAAAGTTTAATTGCGACATTTTGAATGTTTAGGTTTAAAATTTGAGATAAGCAAGTTTTTATAAATTTATTTATAAAATCTGTTCTAATAAAGATACAAGTGTACTTCTTTGACCAGAATGTTTGTAATTGATTACTTTATCGGAATAAATGTCCAAAAAGTCATCTCATAATTTTAAATATTTATATTTTGTCAAAATAAAGTTTATTTTGTTTTAACATTTATTTATTTATTTTTGTATGCCTACAGCTCGTAAACAAAAAATATTTTACTCGTTGGAAACTGTGTTATTGAAGTCTAAACTTCATCACCTACAAACACAGAAAAAATTGTAACAATTGGATTGAAAATAAAAAAATTATAACAAGAAATGTTTTGTTAATACTCAGATTCGTCTGTTAAAATTAACTCTCTTTGTTTTGTCAGTTCCTTTCATTGATATTATATTCCACAACTGGCTCTAGATGTGAAAAAAAAACATTCTCGAACGTCTGCGTATCATCCCAAAGACGTATAAGTTATCGTAAGCGGTAAACTGGATGTTATATGTAACAAACTTCGAATGACGGGATATCGTCATTTAGTCCTCAAAGTGAAATTTAGTAATGACCATATTTCGTCATTCGGTCCTCAAGGGAAAAAAAACGTATATGACAAAATATAAAGTCATTCAGTCACCAAAGGATTAATTGGTGTATGTTGATTTTTCAAAAGAAATTTTTAGTTTATGCGTTTTGTGGCGGCAAACCGATCCTTATGATTCATTCTGTATACACTGGAGTGTTATAGTAAAGTGGTCTGCAAGGTTGACTACTTTTATAACGTCAATGATATCTATGTTATGCATATTAGATGAGTTCTGCTTTTTTACTGTGTTCATGTAAAAGAATAAAAACACAAATCTTGATGACAAGCTAAAGAAATAGGCTTCCTTTATTTTAATCTGATCCTAATAGGACGGATTCCAGATAGTTACAATGCCATTGAATACAGTTTTTGAAACAGGACTCCCTACTTTTATGTGTAAGTTTGATGGTGAAATTAGTGAAAAACAACAACAACAAGTACATGCAATAAAATTATTGCCTTAAGTTTTTCTTTCTCAGTATCTATAAGATTCTTCCTTATCATCCTTGACCTCTTTCTGGATAGCTTAGAACGTTCTGTACATGCTAGATCGGCTTTCATAACTCAGGATTTATCCGCATCAGTGATATTTTGAGCGCAGTTTTTCCCAACCCTGAGTCCTAGTTCTTCTAGCACTTGTAATCTTCCTTTATAAATAAAAGTATAAAAGTAAATCTGTTTCCACGGAAACTTCTCTTCTTCCACAACTTTTTAGACCTAGTCATTTCACCGAACAAAATGCGATCAAAACAAAACAAAACTTAATTACAATTCACGAACAGAAAGATTATTGACACAAGATTACTAACCAAGCAAAAGCATGACACAAATGTAAACAATAAACAGCTGCTAAGATATTTCAAATAAGCATATTGGTAACTTACAGATTAGCCAACCAACAAAGTAAAAAAATAAATATGTTACCATAAAAATTGATTATGTATAACGATGTTCTGCTGTGAGATCAGCACTTTTCGGTGCTGCGCCTTGTGTAAGCAATTTAAAAAAAACATTTATCGTACAAATTGACACCTTATTGCATATGTATTATATACCATTGTGTTCATAAAAAAACAAACTAAAATAAAAAAAATAATAAAAAATTTAATTTTTTTTAAAAATGTTGACGTACATCTCCCCTTAAGTTTTATAGATATATATATATATATATATATATCTTTTATTTTATTACCTAAAGTGATAGGCTTGTTGAATATTTTGAACACTACAAATTGTTTGACGATTCTCAATGTGAATTCCATAAAGGGAAATCTGTTAAAACAGCTTCTACAGATTTTATTGAGTCAATAATTGAATCCATTGACAATGGTGAAAAAGTTGCTGGTATATTCATAGACCTCTCTTGAGCATTTGAAAGTGTCTGTCATAAAACACTTCTTAGAAAATTAGAGAACTATGGGATTAGAAGCCTAGTTTATAAATGGATTAAATCTTAGTTAAGTTACAGACTTCAGTATGTTGAAATCTATGTAGTTAATAATCGTTATATTAGCACAATATGTTCTTCATTTTTTTAAATAAAGAGGGGAGTCCCACAAGGTTCTATTTTAGCCCTGCTCTTTTTATGTTATATTAACGATATGCCAGTTATTTTATGTATAATTAACTTTAAGAAAAACAAGTTGTGTATGTGTAGATGATTCTAATTCAAAAATCTCTTCACGAATATGAAATATTTCTGTCGATAGTGTAAAGGATATTCCAAAAATTCCGCTAGATTGCAGTGTCAACATATATATGTCTTTAGCTAACTCCCTTAGCCAATCAGAGTGCGGATAGGTGCAGGACCGTCTTCTGCCTTTTTCACACACGTAAAACACAAATATCCTCAGTCTGTGTCGCTCCACCCAAGCACATTGTTTTCATCATTTATCGTCCTTTTTCTTTGTTTTCTAGTTTTTAATAATTTTGTTGTAGTTATTATTGTATCATAAAAGACAGGTATTGTTCAATGGTTTCAACTAAAATGTTAAAAATGTTTTGTATTTTTACTATTCATTATAATTTTACATCTACAATAGCGTTAAAAAATGATTTTTTAACTTTAAGTATAAATTTTTTTATGTTCTTTTATGCTAATAAAACTTTTTAAAATACTTCACATTTCATCAAAATACATTTTTTTACATAACTAAGTGTTTTAGGAGAGCAAATAGCTTTTAAAGAATTTATTTCTTACTTTACTGTGCGAGTTTATTCATCACATTACTTTGTTTGCTAAGTTAGTTTTAAGAATAAAATTGTTATTCGTAACTGTACAGTACTGTAGTTGAAGTTGGTTTGTTTATTCACTGTACATTACTGCAGTTTTATTTAACAGGCATGGTGAAATGGCTTCTAAACATAAATAGTTGTCTATGTAGGGGAAATGTAATGCCATTTTTTTACTATCACTCCCTACTATATGATATTTTTAGTTATTTTACATCATTACAGTCCGTTATCGTTTAATAAGTGAGGCTCTACTGTAAGAGATTCACATAACCATTTGTAGAGACCAAGTATAACCTTTCACATAAGTACAAGGACCAAGAACTGTTCCTGAATTCTTGGCTCATCTCATTAAGGGACGAGATTGTGTCTTAATATTTGTGTAACTTAACTTAATCTATTCTGTTATTTCTTACAGACGTCAACGAATGATTTTGGAGCCTCTTTCAATGTCCTTCGACGAATCTGAAGAAGAATATTGAATTATACTGAAAGTGGACTGAACTGTGAACTAGTCACAAGGCCAAATGGATAGTTCCTAATTGGTTAACCACGAACATGCACTGTTAAGACTGTTAACAATAAGCTGAAACTGTTCAATTAGTTTAAGGTAAATTAAAATGTCAAGATCGGCAGGTGTGTTTTCTCCTATTATAGGGGATATATTACAACAACAGTACAAAGCGGTTGTGATTAATAGTGTTATGGTTATTTGTTCCTTTTTGTATTGTTATTACGAACTCTATGTCAAATATTGTGTTGTTCGGGAATGTTTGTCCACCTGAAGTGTATTGCTAACTGATTTCTGCAAGAAAAGGAGACTGTGCGTGATGTTTAGTGATTGCAGTGCATTAGAACATTGTGAATTTTGTATTTCAAGAGAGATGTTTTTCTCTTATCAGCAAATAATTTTTTAAAAACTCATAAGGTATTAGAAGGTGTACCTTTTATATAGACATTTGGAACTGGTTTGAAATATTGTATTTTTTTTATTGTTTTACTATTTTTGTCGTAAAACTTCAAATTAGCCAACAATTATTTTGAATATCAATATAAATTGTGTTTTGTTCACGTAGGCAATCAAAGTATTGAAAAATTGTTTTGCAATTGGATTATGAATATCATGAAAGTTTTTTAGAACCTAGGAGTACCCATAGGTTGTATAAGTTAAGTTTTGTCTTTTGATCTATAAATTTATATAGTCTAGCATTGTAACAAATTTACTAAGCATATTGATTTCCGAGACACTAAAACTACTCTCTTAAATTGCTACTATTTGCAGAGTTATTTTAAATTTTTACAGTATAGTTAATCCTAAACATGATCATACCAACAATAACCCTTAATTAAAATTGTCTGTAATCATAAAACTGAAATTTCAATCAGAATGATTTTAATTGCTTTTTAGATTTTGTGTTACCTAAATTTTTTTATTTAAATCATTGATTTTCAGGTTTATAGACTAAATCTTTGGAGTGAATAATAAATTGTTTTATGGAATACTAAAAACACATGCAAATTAAATTAATTCATGTTGATAAGAGTAACTGTGTTGGTCTTAATATTTTGTGTACAGTGTTAGTTCGAAATTCATTTTAAAGATTTTATGAGTTCATGTTATGTTTTTTGGTTAATATTATGAAATTGTTAGAAGTGGATTTCTGCCTAGAGAAATCATTTTGATATTAACTACCATTAAAAATTAACATAAGATTTTATGTATACGAGTGGTATGTGCAATAATGTTTGTTTTGTTGATTTCAGTATATAGATAAAAAGAAAATTAAAATGAGATTTAACTAGCCGTTATTATTTTTAGCAAAGTAAATAACTTTATATAAACTGATTTGAAATTAGTATGATGAATTTTGTTACTGTTAAGATCAGGCCTTTATTATAAATCAGCATATATGTATATTTGAAGTCTGTATTCAAAAGGTAGTTATAAATATTTAGTAATGTTTATTGGCACCGAGTTTCTTTTTTCTGTAGTTAACATTTTTGTACAGAAAAATGTTGCATTTTTATAATAGAACAAATGTTCACTTGGAATAATATAATCTGTGAAATTGGTAAAAAGCTGCTTGTTGCACAATGAATGTTCAGGTGATACAGACTAATGTTTATCTGTTTAACTTCTCAACTGCTGGGTTAATAGCGCCTGTGTGTGTGTCCCCCGTGCTGAGTTTTTTTCAACTATGCTATAGCTTTTGAAATATGCTTAAATACTTAAAGAAAAGTATTCCCCTATTCGATGAGTCAAAATTATAAATAACTGGATCAAAAGGATCATTAGTCCAGATATAAATTACCTGTCAACATTTTTCGTTAACCTAGAACCTAGGCCGACCTTTTCCTTTTTTACATCTTTGTTTGGTCAGAGGAGGTTTGGATCTCAACTCTCACTAGTGCTTTCACAATCATTGTTCATCCTAATTATTCACAGGATCATTAGAGTCACTATTATCAGAAAATAAATCATCGTTCTCTGATCTAACGCCAAATAAATCTTATTTCCCATTACTAACATGTGCCCAAAGTCCATTACCAGACACCGTTTTTATGTCTCTACCAAATGTAAACAAGTAGACAACAGTTGGTACAATAGTCATTCTGTGGTACAATAAACAAGACAAGTAGTTCACCAAATCTTGTAATAAAGTCACAGATGTTGTGATTACTTTATTACAAATAAATAATCATTAACAGCTTCATTCTTTAGAAGCTCACCGTGTAGTGACTACTGAACGACTCAACTCACTCGTAGCACACTACGCAGGCCAATCAAAAATGACTACAGTAGTTAAGAAGTTAACAGCAGTTTTAAAAAATCTTCACTAAAATATTGCCGTTCGGTTTGAAAATAACTCTCAGGTTTATTTCAGAATTAACATTTTCCTATTTTTGATGTCTAGACATTGATTCGGGGCTTTCAGTTGCCTCAACAAACTCTGGACAACTTTAACTTTTATAATTTTCTTAGTTGTTAACTTCACAGTATCATTACAGTCGAGCAGGAGTCATTTTTCAATGAACTGTGAAGAGCCTAGTTTAATTTTCTTGATTCATTCTGTCCGTAGCTTTGTTCTCTATGTTAAATGAGGTTATATTTAGATATTTTAGTATTAATTTGTTCCTTGTTTATGATATTTTATTAGTATTGTATGAGTTTTATATGTGTTCACTTTCAATGTGTAATAAGAGAGGCTTATTAATCTGAAAGGCTTTTTAAAATAAAGCTGCAAGAGATAGATATGTTCAGTTTAAATAATGCTTAAGCACTTGTATTTATGATCTAACTTTCTCATTTAGACATATCTTAAATTCATCATATGATTTACATTTATGTGTATCGTAGGCTTAGAAATTCCTTGGTAAAACAAACCAGTATAATCCGTTTCTGTTGCTGTTTATTAAGAAGCTGGTCCTGGTAGGCTAGCTGAAATGCCCTATCTAATTAAAATCATCAAAATAATTCTTGTGAAAATTAACTACTCACCATATTTACATCAATCCTAATATCTTCTTGCCAATTAGTCAATGAATCTGTTATGAGCTCTCTCTTATTACTTGTTTAAAAAATTAATGAGACTGTGATATCACGGTTGTTTTGTATAATTTACAACCAGAACAAGTTAATATGAAACAATGTTTATGAATGTAAATTTTGTAAGATTATAAGTAATGTTGATGCTTTTTACCATATATTACATCACAGTGCATTAGTAATTGCTCAATTACCATCAATATATATAATGTTCATTAACTTTTTCTGGTTTCCAATCTGTAGTCTCTGTAACTTTGAACAGTTACTCATATATTATTTTGTGTTTATCTGCATTTAACATACTAGCTAAAACTAGACTTTTCAGTATAATTTGAACTATGCTATGAATTATGTCTTAACTTGTTTCATTATTTGAGTACTTTTTTATCAATAAAAAAATTTTATGAATTTCTTTGCCTTCTTAACATTATTTTTTTCCATTACCACCAAAGTAATACTAACAGATGTTTAAATTACATGGATTTTGGGCAGTTAATTATTTATTTAGTACTACGAGAACCGTAACGTATTCTGACATGTGTCTCACTCTCGTGGAATATTTTGTAACTGCTTGAGGAGCATTAGCGATGGAAATAAGCGATTCTCGCCCGTATTGTTTCTCACATGGAGCGGGAACGAGCGATTCTCGACCGTATTGTTTTTATTGGTAACCGTATTGGTTCGCCAACTTCTCGAGAAATATCTTGAGCCTCGTCAAGTTAAGAAGGGTGGCCGTCCATCTGGGGATAACCCGACTAGACTTACAATGAGACATTTCCCCTCTTATATGCCTGCAACTGAAAAAAGGCAGTACCATGCAGACCTTGTGTTGTATGCAAGTTCACTCAGAGGCGGGAGAAAGAGAGACGTGAAACCAGATACATTTGCGATGAATGCCAAGTAGCGTTATGTGCAGCACCAAGTTTTGCTGAGTTCCACGAACTCAAAAATTACTAAAACCCTCAGAATAAACCATAAAATAGTGTAAATAACGTAGAAGTAAGTTAATTATAAGACATCCAACTCTCCTGACCTACTGGGTGGTTATGAAAAGAGTAAAATAAATTGATAAATAAGAGAGTAACAGTTTAATAAAGATCAGTAAATAGTTAATAATATATAAACACATGGATTGGAGACATGGGCAATAGGGAGAGAGAAAAATGTTAAGTTCAGGCTTTTGAAATGAGGTTTTTGAAGGAGCAGTTAGGCTCCACTTTGTATATTGGCTGACTAGGCTATAGCCCAGAGCGCCGAATTTAAAACAAAAAATTTGTTTACATTATTGTTTTGATTAGTTTTGTAGTAGTGTTCCACTCTAAAGAAAAACTCAATTTGGAAACAAGAAAAATGCTACTCTGCTTTCTTAAAACTTATTCTGTTTCGGTACAGTGAGCGGTCTTACATCCTACACACAGCCGTAATTATTCCTGTCACACACCACTTTTATCGGAGTCACAAGAGTTTCCCCGAAATATAAATTAGGCGAATGACATCTGTTTGAGACAACTAGACGCTCTCCTCCCCTTCCACTACTTATCACCTCCTCCACTGTTTCCCTCTCCCTTCCTCTAAATTGGATACTGAACTCTTTTTCCTTTTGTCTAGTCATCAGTCCATCGCAAATGGGCTAGTCCAGTATTGGTTATGTTTGCGTGTTGAAACTGAGTTTTGTGTTTTGATCTCTGCGCCATGACTGTTATACTCTTCAGATTGATCTAACAAGTTATAAAATAACAATGAATTAAAAGTGCAGAATTGAAGAAGAGAGCTGCGAAAAGACTGAATGACGAAAAGGAACTATTAAGAAAGTACCGAAAATTGGTTGTTTTTTTAAACACCTTCGTCTCTACCTCCGCCCAAGTCTTTCTGTGAGGAACCCTAGTACTGTAACCTCTGCTAACAGTGAGAATGTTTCCTATCTCCTCCATGAAATTGAATCACAAACAACCTTGGCAGAAATAGACCAGTATGATTCCGTTTTACCTACTCAATCGCAGTTTATAGATAAAGAACTTAGTATTGAACAGTCCAGTCTAGTTCCAGGAACTGTAAACCTGTTGTCTAATGAATTTGTACTCGAAGACCCTGGAACTTGGAAAACTTATTATCCTCTGATTATTGGAAATAATGTTAAAAAATCGAAACAAAACTTATTGCAGATTTTTCAAAGTCTGAGTTCGTTTATGCCGAACAGAATTGTATTTTGTCTCTGAAATTCTTCAAATGTGTGCTCCCTAACGGAGAGACATATACCAGCGACTGGTCCTTGTTTTTCCCATTGACTGAAGTTTTATCTCCTGCTGTCTTTTCCAACCAGACAGGAAGAAAATCAATTTTTGTTTTGGTTATTGACCGGAAGCATGGCCAAAACCTAATCAAACACCATGAACAGTCAACTGACTACGGATTTAATATGCTCACATTACTAGACAAAAAAATTACTGTCAATATACGTCGGCTCTGGTGGCGCAGTGCTGTAACCCAGCTTCTAGAGGACAAAGTGTTTGGGAGTATAGGTAATAGGTTCCACCCTCGGTCCTCTTAATTCCGACACGGCGTCCGCTCAATGGTTGCCATCGACGTGGACACTTCCAGAGAAGATGGGGTATCCATGTGGGATGGTTAGTCAAGGATCAGATGTTGTGTAGGGAAGAGATCTGAGTGTCAGACTTGTCAGTTAGCTGAAAATTAGACCAACACTATGTGGTTCGGATTCCACGTAAAGCTGTAGGGCCCATCGTTGCCCTGGCTATTGGGCTATTAATAAAAAGTCCTTTCTGAGATAAAGTCGAACTCAGATGGTAACATTGGCTACACTCGTTCATCTACACTCATTCCAAATCCATATTCGCCCATATCTTGACGATCAGTGTCTTAAGTATAAACAAATATGCTATCGGCACGGTACGCAGAAGAAGTTAAATATTGGCAAAATGTTTTGTACTAGTTTTATTTATCAAATTTCTAGCTGTAAGAGGGTTACCTTACTTTAGGATGTGAACACGAAAAGACAACGAAACTTTAGGATATGATACCTTCTTTGCTCAATACATAAAAAAGTATGAGAACAAAGGCCCGGGACATGTCTCATACTTATCTGCGAATACTTGTAATGAATTTATTGATGTGATGGGGAATATTGTTCTAACTATTCTGAACGAGATCAGAAATGTTCTTTACTGCTCTCTCATTGTTGACTTTACTCCTGACTGCTTCCACACAGAACGATTAGCTATTGTTTGGTCACTCCATATTTGGCTGGGAAGGTTCTGGGGTCAGTAGTGACCCCACGATAGTAGTAGGTTATGTTAGACTTTGCTCTTTTTTTGAAGATATGAACTATTTGCCAGAGGAAATGTCAGGAACGTTCAACTTAGTGCGTTATTTGCAAAAAAGAGAGTGTGCAAAACCCATAGCAAAGTGAGTATTAATTAGAAATGAAGATTGCCAATAAGGGATATTGGACAAGAAGGAATCGCCAACTTTGGTAGAGGTATATTTTACTTTAGCAGTTATGTGGCCAAGTACTATAATTTCTTATAATACATGTCTAGTTGTAAAAGAAAATAGATAGTTTTGATTTTTATAGCTGTACTGAGGTTAAACAACTATTTTTTTGCAAAATGTGATTTTCAAAAAAATAAATTTGTATCATGAAAGAAATTTAAAATAAAAACACTTTTATTTACAAAATAATAACCCAAAACTATTTCTATTTACAAGATAGAGAGGGTTATTATCATTTAAGTTATTAAAATAATTTTGTTGAGGGTTTTAATGTTGTTCTAAAAATTGGGGTCGGTTTTGACCCCACAATAGTACTAACGTTAGTCAAAATAAGCATAGTAGTTAAAGAATTTGTAATAAACTGGCTTTCTATATTCAGACTATATATTAAGTATTTGCGAGGTTAAAGTTTTGACAATGCTTCCAACAGGATTAAGCAGCACAACCCACTAGCAGAATTTGTTCCTTGTGCCCCTTTCATTGAACCTTGTTGGTTCTGCTGCTGTTGAATGCTGTACTGAAGTCGTCAAATGTTTTTCTTTCATACAAGAGTTGTACAATTTTTTCTCCATGTCAACTCACAGGTGGGAAGTTTTAGAAGAGCACTTAGACAAAAATCATACTCCTGTAGTTAAGTCTATCTGATTGATACCAGATGGTCAGCTCGAGCAGATGCCCTGAAAGCTGTGGTGAAAGGGTACAAAGAAATCTCTGAAGATCCCATAGCAAAACCTGGAGTTCTATTAGAAGCACAAGCTCTTGAAAAACAGTTTTGAAACTGCTTTTTTATGCATACTATGGAATAACATTCTTGAGAGAGTTGAGAAGTGTAGTGACAACTTACAAAAGCAGATCATGCTTCTTTCAGCGGCAACGAATCAGATTCACACTTTAGAAGTATTCATTGATGAAAAAGAAATATGAACAATCCACAACTGCTCTTCTTGGATGTGAAACTCACACTTATTCCAGAATTAGAAAACGCAAAATATTTGCCGATGAAACAAATAAGAATGAAGTTGAATTTGATGGAAGGTCAGCTTTTAGAATTAAAGTTTACCTTAAAATCATTGATTTATTGAAATCAAACTTGAGTAGACGAAAAAAAGTGTTATCAGACCACTTTGAAGTTTTGTCACTTCTGGTGTAACCGTCAAAGGAGTCTTCAAATGAATCTATTATGAAGGCTGCAACGAAGTTATTCAGTTATTCAGTGTTATTAAGTGTTATTCAGAGTATATCATTGAAGAATTTGTGAAAGAGTGTTACAAGTACATAACAAGTCACAAGCTGTTAACCTCTTTTCCCAATTTTGAAGTAGTGCTAAGGATTTTCTTGACACTTCGAGTCACCAACTATTCTACCGAAAGGGGGTTTTCAGTTTCATTTGGAGTGAAAAATGCCAAGAGATTAACTCTTCGAGAGGAAAAACTGAATGCACTGGTGTTTATGTGATCTGAAAATGATAATACTCTTAAAACTAACTAAGAAAATAAAACTGTCATTTGTTTTGTTAAGGTTTATTTAACTTATTTCTTTACTGAAGCTCGTGTACTAAAATTTTTATTGATGTTGAATAAATCTTTAAAGCTCACAACTTTGGTGTCCTTATTAATGGAATTTGCTTTTGCTATTTCAGACCCCTGGTAGGAGTGGGTCAGAGCGGTTTGCTGCCCAGGGCGCTATTCACCCTAAATCTGGGCCTGGGAGCAGTGTTGGAGTGAGCACAAGAGACAGAATAAGAAATGAGACTTAGAACAGAAGTGGGAGAAGAACCACTCCTACAGAGAATTAAGGGAAATAGACTGAGGGTTTGGGTTTGTTTAGAGGATTGGCACAGATTTCCAAGAAAGTTCCTTGAGTGGAGGGGCGGAGGTCAAGGGAAAGACCTAGACATGATACACAGGAACAATGTGATGTCTTGTGTATGCAATATCAATGCCGTATCTATATTTCATTTATGAGTTGGGACGCACGCAGACCCAGGCCTACAGAATACACTTGACTAGTCAACCGAAAACTATATACAGGGATGCCATGATGTCTTGTAATAGCAATGGAAATGCTGTATCTATATTGAGTTTTCCAGTAGCAGGAGCACAGAGACCCAGGCCTACGGAATACTCTTGACTTGTCGATTGTATCATTAAACATGGGTCCTAAACTTACTGCTGGTGATTAAGACATGTAGTGAACCATCAAATTTGTGTAGACAAAAAAGAATTATTGGAATCTATGTGCGAAAACCCCTGTTTACAATTGTTGATGTTGTTTAATGTTGATTATAATTTATTTCAGTACTAAACCATCATTAAATTAACAGAATTGTCAAAGTTTGCTAAACTTATTTTATTTATATTTTTTTGTATTTGTGTCAATATTTATATTTACTGTGTTTCCCTCATACATGTTTATTTAATGAAAGTTAATGGATTTCAAAATTAAATTGTTTAGTGAAATATATTTTTTTATTTAAATATATGCCATTGTAAGATGTTAAAAATATTTGTTCCATATGTATTTCTTTATTCAAGCTATTCCAAACCCATCAGTATGGGTTCATTATATATATTATGAACATGGCCGCCACAAAAGAATGTATTTTTTTTTTTTTTTTTTTTATTTAAAAAACATTTAGAACAGCATCAAGGCTGGTTGTGAACGCCCGTTAGAGCAATGGGGAAGGGTAGTTGTAGTCAATTGAGGCTCTCCAACGAACAGGGTTAAGGCCACTAACGTGGCCGTTCGAGCAACGGGGAAGATTAGTTGGTGGTCAGCTGTGGAACGAATGGCCACTCGTGAATGGTGATTCGAGCAACGTGGCAAGTCTCCACGGTCATCGAGTTATGTGGTCAACTCTTCTTTTTTATCTTTTGCCCCGTAAAGGAAGCAAATGTTTGTTGTTGAAAATTGGATGAATGTTTGAGAAACACCCATAATTCTTTATTTTCTTCTTGAACCTCCGACCCGAGAGGACGAGTGTTCAGTGAACGTTTGGCGGAATGTTCGGCTTTAAACATTCGGCCGTATTGTCAAATTTTGTTGGACGTGTTTAGGGAGTAAACAGCGTCAAGGCCGCTTCTGAACAGTTGTCAACCGTACGGCCCCCGACTGAGTCAGATATCTTGATTAATCACATTATCTTTTAGCTAGAATATGATCATTTTTCAGGTTTCTAAAATAAATTTGTCAAAAAAATTAACGTAAATATAAAGAATTATTAATTCATTTCCAACCAATTTCAGAATGGTAAAGAACATTTAAGATTATCTAATACAACAACAAAACGTTGAAATGAAATAGAAGCTTAACCTTTTATTTAGTTAAAATTACAAGATTATAAATGTAAATCAATAATCACACCCACATTTTGACAGATGTTTAAGTAAAAATATTTTTCTGTTATTTCCACATGTTTTTTGATAACTGCTCGAACTTAATGGTTTTTTATCCTAATCATGACTAAAAATGTCATACCGTATTTTAAAAGTAATTCAATACAAAAATATTTTAAAATAGCACATTTTTAGCCTGGTAAAGTAATAGTCGTGATTCGCAGTTATTTTAAATATTCAATCAACATTAACCTTCTTTGTTCTATTGCAATGGCTAATAATAACCAGTCAATAGTCGATGGTTCTTTAGGTCACTATCTGACCGCGATTGTAATGGCATGAGTCAATACAATAAAACACGCCGGTTGATTGTATCGTGTCGATAGGTTCCGAGAGAACAGTAGTGTTGCCGGACAGGCGCGTCATGTCCGGTTCCCATCCACTCTGTAAGTACTGCAAACACCTGACAGTTGCTTGACGCCCCATTCCATTAACTAGGCTAATCATGACCGTTGCTTGACGCCCCATTCCATTAACCAGGCTAATCATGAATGTTGTATTGTTTCTTGCTATTTAAGTATAGACTAAAGTAGAATTTAACGTTCGTTGTTTATTAATCTCCATATAGCTATGTTTATAATAATCTTATTTTGTTGGTGTTTGATGATAGAGCACATGTTGAGGCTTCAGTTTACTCATCGACGCGCGGACATATTTGAGATTTTGCTTTCTTCAATAGTATTACACCGTATGGTTCGGGGCTTTAGTAAATGGTACAGAGATGAACAGAGTATTAATCATTCAAAAGAAGGTATTAAGAATCCTTACTAACTCCGATCAGAGAACTAGTTGTAGGCCCCTTTTTGTCTATGTTATATTCACTAGACATTAATTCTTCAACTTTCAGTACACGACACTTGTGGAGTTCTCTACCACCCGACTGTTAACATTCCAAATGATACTTAAGGTTGATTGGAAGATTGGACTTGTTAGTCCTAACTCCGCCTTTCAATAAAGACGTTCTTTCATTCATACTTATACGAAAGAGGATATTTCTCGGAATGAATATGACCGAGTTCAAACTGCCATATCCGCAGTGCAGATACTCGGTATTACTTTTAGATAAGATTATAACAAACTTAGTCTATGGTCATAACCAAATAATAAATACAAAATAATATAAAATGTATACTTTTTTAAACTGTAAATGTGTAGGCCTACTATCAGAATGCTTTCTATTGGAATAAACGTTGAAGTCTATGTGTCTGTCACGCCTTTAATATAATTTATTATCAATTCAAATTACAAAAATCTGTTTAAAACTTACCCTTGTAGCTTAGTAATATAAATAAAAAACATGATAAATATAAACATTACAAATATGTTTAGTTTGAAAAATCGAACGTTAAAATCGTGTCTTTTAATTTGAAAAGATTATTTTCAAAATGCTCTTCTTATTGGGACAATATATCATTTGTAATTAAATGTTCTTTCAATAAATAATTGTTTTATTTGATGAAGCCTTTTGTTGTCCAAGATAACATTATTAGACAATATTGTTTTTGACAAATATATTCGCAGGCAGATCATGTTATCTTGGAAAAAAGGCCCCATTAAATACAATGAGTTTCTGATGTGCACGCTCGATTTGACTGGAGCCAGAAACTCACGTCGAACATTTGGCGGGAAATCGAACGTCCGGCATGAACGCTTGGGCTTGAACTAAGGTACATTGATTATTATCATTATCATGGTTTTTATTCCAACTTGATTACGTCTTCACGTTCATGACCCGCTTGGTCTTGGAAACCATAGCTGGAGAAGTCCAGCGGGTGTCAGTACACGAAAGCTTTTCGTTGAGACACCCCATTTTAGCTCCAAATTGTATAACCTGAAATACTCTAATTTTATTGTGGTTTGTTAAAGACTAAATAGTCCTAACTTTGTCATGTAATTAAAGAATATTTTCATTTCTTTCTCAGATCAGTCTTTACAAATAGGCATTTTAAAACAGGAATTGATGGTGTACAAATAGGAAATGGTATCACATAAAATTACTTTAAGAACAAAAATAGTACTGACTACCGATAGATCTTTTTACAAATAGTTATATATAAGCACATACATACTATGGAAATTCATAAATGGCCCACTACGTGTGATTTAAAACTCACACTCAGCTAATTGAGATGTTTTAACTTCTCTAAGCTAAGTAGGTTTAACTTCAATATGTCCAATATTTCTAGATATAAAACAAAAAGCAATGTCATCATAGTTGAAAGTATAACATTCTGATGACATGGATGATCACTTCAATAATGAAGTGTAGTAGAGATTGTTTGGAACACAGAGTGTCTTGTCTGGTATACACGTACATCAAGACTGTGTTGGAACACAGAGTGTCTTGTCTGGTATCGTACATCAAGACTGTGTTGGAACACAGAGTGTCTTGTCTGGTATACACGTACATCAAGACTGTGTTGGAACACAGAGTGTCTTGTCTGGTATACACGTACATCAAGACTGTGTTGGAACAAAGAGTGTCTTGTCTGGTATACACGTACATCAAGACTGTGTTGGAACACAGAGTGTCTTGTCTGGTATACACGTACATCAAGACTGTGTTGGAACACAGAGTGCCTTGTCTGGTATACATGTACATCAAGACTGTGTAGGAACACAGAGTGTCTTGTCTGGTATACACGTACATCAAGACTGTGTTGGAACACAGAGTGCCTTGTCTGGTATACACGTACATCAAGACTGTGTTGGAACACAGAGTGTCTTGTCTGGTATACACGTACATCAAGACTGTGTTGGAACACAGAGTGCCTTGTCTGGTATACACGTACATCAAGACTGTGTTGGAACACAGAGTGCCTTGTCCGGTATACACGTACATCAAGACTGTGTTGGAACAAAGAGTGCCTTGTCTGGTATACACGTACATCAAGACTGTGTTGGAACACAGAGTGTCTTGTCTGGTATACACGTACATCAAGACTGTGTTGGAACATGTATCCCAAGGTACATGTTCTAACCCTCATTAAAGATTGAGTTGGATCAACTCTGTGTCAAGACATTGTGAACATTGTTGATGATATAAACACTATGAAGACACTATTATCATTGTTGATTATGTCAATGTATACCCGAGATTCACCCACGTCACAGATTGTGTTGGAACAAGACATATACCTGGGGTACACCCACATCACAGATTGTGTTGGAACATGTTTACCCAAGTTTCACCCACATCACAGATTGTGTTGGAACAAGACATATACCTGGGGTACACCCACATCACAGATTGTGTTGGAACATGTTTACCCAAGTTTCACCCACATCACAGATTGTGTTGGAACAAGACATATACCTGGGGTACACCCACATCACAGATTGTGTTGGAACATGTTTACCCAAGTTTCACCCACATCACAGATTGTGTTGGAACAAGACATATACCTGGGGTACACCCACATCACAGATTGTGTTGGAACATGTTTACCCAAGTTTCACCCACATCACAGATTGTGTTGGAACAAGACATATACCTGGGGTACACCCACATCACAGATTGTGTTGGAACATGTTTACCCAAGTTTCACCCACATCACAGATTGTGTTGGAACAAGACATATACCTGGGGTACACCCACATCACAGATTGTGTTGGAACATGTTTACCCAAGTTTCACCCACATCACAGATTGTGTTGGAACAAGACATATACCTGGGGTACACCCACATCACAGATTGTGTTGGAACATGTTTACCCAAGTTTCACCCACATCACAGATTGTGTTGGAACAAGACATATACCTGGGGTACACCCACATCACAGATTGTGTTGGAACATGTTTACCCAAGTTTCACCCACATCACAGATTGTGTTGGAACAAGACATATACCTGGGGTACACCCACATCACAGATTGTGTTAGAACATGTTTACCCAAGTTTCACCCACATCACAGATTGTGTTGGAACAAGACATATACCTGGGGTACACCCACATCACAGATTGTGTTGGAACATGTTTACCCAAGTTTCACCCACATCACAGATTGTGTTGGAATTCCAGGGGTACAATTACATCACATCATCTGAAGGCTCTGTAGCATTGTGATATATAAATATGCTTGTCTGAAGATACTGTTAGTATTGTTGATGATATAAACTCTCCTGTAAGCCAACATAAACATTGTTGTTGATGTAAACTTTTGTCTAAGACACAGTTAACTTTGCAGATTATGTAAATTTTCACTTGAGGATACCATCAACACAGTATTGTAAAATCCTTTCTGAAAATTCTGTTAATGGTGTACAGTAAACATTCATTTGAGGACACCGTTAATAATGTTGATGATATAACATTTCTTCCAACGATACTACTAATTATGTTGATGATGTTAAATTTCATGGAGGGGAACATTTAAGAAATGTTGATGATATTAACTTTTATGTGAAGACACAGTTAACAGTGTTGATGATATAAACTTAATGTTAAGACACAATTAACATTGCTGATGATATAAACTCTTTGTATGATGAAGAAACAGCTAACATAGTTGATTATATAAACTCTTTGTGTGAAGAAACAATTAACATTATTGATGATATAAACTCTTTGTGTGAAGACACCATGAACATTGTTGATGATATAAACTCTTTGTATGATGAAAAAACGGTTAACATTGTTGATTATATAAACTCTTTGTGTGAAGAAACAGTTAACATTGTTGATGATATAAACTCTTTGTGTGAAGACACCATGAACATTGTTGATGATATAAACTCTGTATGATGAAGAAACAGTTAACATTGTTGATTATATAAACTCTTTGTGTGAAGAAACAGTTAACATTGTTGATTATATAAACTCTTTGTGTGAAGAAACAGTTAACATTGTTGATTATATAAACTCTTTGTGTGAAGAAACAGTTAACATTGTTGATGGTATAAACTCTGTGTGAAGACACCATGAACATTGTTGATGATATAAACTATTTGTGTGAAGAAACAATTAACATTGTTGATGATATAAACTCTTTGTGTGAAGACACCATGAACATTGTTGATGATATAAACTATTTGTGTGAAGAAACAATTAACATTGCTGATGATATAAACTCTTTGTATGAAGAAACAGTTAACATTGTTGATTATATCAACTCTTTGTGTGAAGACATTGTGAACATTGTTGATAATATAAACACTCTGAAGACACTATTATCATTGTTGATTATGTCAATGTTTACCTGACAATACCCATCAACACAGTAATGTAACAATTTCACTTAATAGGATACTGTTAATAATGTTGATTAGCTTTTACATAAATAAAATGAGTAAGGCAGGTCATAAATGGCTCGATGGATTGGACTTAGCTTTGTGACATGAGATCACTTTACATTTTTATTTTTATTAATATATAACTTGACTTTTGGATCTTGATCCAGATCCAAATATATATGTCACTTTTTTTTAAATTAATAAATGGTAGCTGACTACAAACCATATGATATATGTAATATTGATTTTATATATATATATATATATATATATATATATATTTATATATATATATAAAACACTTCTGACGATATATTTAATAATGTTGACTATGTAAACCTTTTAGTGGCAACATCGTTAACAGTGTTGAAGATGTAAACCTTTATGTGGCAACATCGTTAACAGTGTTGAAGATGTAAACTTTTTGCAGCGACACCGTTATTAGTGTCAACGACGTAGATCTTTATATGACAACACCAGTAACAATTTTTACTATATAAAATTTCTTCTGAAGGTATCAGTAAAATAAAAAAAATATTTGAAAAACTCTATTGAAGGTATCAGTAAAAAAAAAAAAAAACTAAGATTAGAGATTAGAATAAAATTCTTTCAAAAATTATATAGTTCTGGAAGCTAAAAAAAATATAAAAAAGGTACATTTTTTAATATTTCAGAACTTGTGCCCAGCTTTACTTTCCAGCTTCTTATCTCATGGTATCATATTGCCATAAAGATTAATTTTGCGGTGTCCTCTTGGCTTAATCTGCCTCAAGTGTGCAGAACCTACTCCCTACTACTCTTGGACAGACTGGACTGTGAAGAAACTGTGGTGTTTTTAGAGAAGCTAGAAAGTATTTTGAAGTGGCTGTTTATTTCGATTTCATGCATGGAGATTCTCTCACTCCAGCACTTGAAATGATTTCATGCCAAATAAATACATGAATATGACCCTCATGCACTCACTTATTTATTAAAAATTATAGTATTACAGAACAGCTGTTTTGATGTCAGTTCTTCTGACTTAGTTTTAAAATGCAGTGTATCGTAAACATAAACTTGAAGGCAATCAAGACAATCCACCCTATAAAGGTCAAACAAATTGTTTGTTTGATTTAAATGAAAACAAACTTAGTGAATATTTATTGAAACTCTTAAATTGTTTATGATAAATTGTAGGATATGTTATCGTTGAATATGGAAACTATGAAAACCGTTCAGTTAAGGAAGTAAATTCAGTTACAATGTTGATGAATTCAAACTTGTTAAATTACATTAAGTTAAAAAGGCAATCAATAAAGCCCTGATTTAAAAAATTCTCTTAATGATGTAGGTCTATTATATGAGAACTATTTTAGACAAATTTGAGTTGTTAAACAGATAAATGGGATTTTGATAAAAAGATAATTTCTATTATAAAATTATGTGTGATGATGGTTCTTTATTTATTAATTAATTTCTAACAGCAATTCTATTTCACACATAGATTAGAAGGTAAAATAAAAACAACAATGTAGTACCACAAATATGTGTGTGTGTGTGTGTGTGTGTGTGTGTGTGTGTGTGTGTGTGTGTGTGTGTGTGTGTGTGTGTGTGTGTGTGTGTGTGTGTGTGTGTGTGTGTGTGTGTGTGTGTGTGTGTGTGTGTGTGTGTGTGTGTGTGTGTGTGTGTGTGTGTGTGTGTGTGTGTGTGTGTGTGTGTGTGTGTGTGTGTGTGTGTGTGTGTGTGTGTGTGTGTGTGTGTGTGTGTGTGTGTGTGTGTGTGTGTGTGTGTGTGTGTGTGTGTGTGTGTGTGTGTGTGTGTGTGTGTGTGTGTGTGTGTGTGTGTGTGTGTGTGTGTGTGTGTGTGTGTGTGTGTGTGTGTGTGTGTGTGTGTGTGTGTGTGTGTGTGTGTGTGTGTGTGTGTGTGTGTGTGTGTGTGTGTGTGTGTGTGTGTGTGTGTGTGTGTGTGTGTGTGTGTGTGTGTGTGTGTGTGTGTGTGTGTGTGTGTGTGTGTGTGTGTGTGTGTGTGTGTGTGTGTGTGTGTGTGTGTGTGTGTGTGTGTGTGTGTGTGTGTGTGTGTGTGTGTGTGTGTGTGTGTGTGTGTGTGTGTGTGTGTGTGTGTGTGTGTGTGTGTGTGTGTGTGTGTGTGTGTGTGTGTGTGTGTGTGTGTGTGTGTGTGTGTGTGTGTGTGTGTGTGTGTGTGTGTGTGTGTGTGTGTGTGTGTGTGTGTGTGTGTGTGTGTGTGTGTGTGTGTGTGTGTGTGTGTGTGTGTGTGTGTGTGTGTGTGTGTGTGTGTGTGTGTGTGTGTGTGTGTGTGTGTGTGTGTGTGTGTGTGTGTGTGTGTGTGTGTGTGTGTGTGTGTGTGTGTGTGTGTGTGTGTGTGTGTGTGTGTGTGTGTGTGTGTGTGTGTGTGTGTGTGTGTGTGTGTGTGTGTGTGTGTGTGTGTGTGTGTGTGTGTGTGTGTGTGTGTGTGTGTGTGTGTGTGTGTGTGTGTGTGTGTGTGTGTGTGTGTGTGTGTGTGTGTGTGTGTGTGTGTGTGTGTGTGTGTGTGTGTGTGTGTGTGTGTGTGTGTGTGTGTGTGTGTGTGTGTGTGTGTGTGTGTGTGTGTGTGTGTGTGTGTGTGTGTGTGTGTGTGTGTGTGTGTGTGTGTGTGTGTGTGTGTGTGTGTGTGTGTGTGTGTGTGTGTGTGTGTGTGTGTGTGTGTGTGTGTGTGTGTGTGTGTGTGTGTGTGTGTGTGTGTGTGTGTGTGTGTGTGTGTGTGTGTGTGTGTGTGTGTGTGTGTGTGTGTGTGTGTGTGTGTGTGTGTGTGTGTGTGTGTGTGTGTGTGTGTGTGTGTGTGTGTGTGTGTGTGTGTGTGTGTGTGTGTGTGTGTGTGTGTGTGTGTGTGTGTGTGTGTGTGTGTGTGTGTGTGTGTGTGTGTGTGTGTGTGTGTGTGTGTGTGTGTGTGTGTGTGTGTGTGTGTGTGTGTGTGTGTGTGTGTGTGTGTGTGTGTGTGTGTGTGTGTGTGTGTGTGTGTGTGTGTGTGTGTGTGTGTGTGTGTGTGTGTGTGTGTGTGTGTGTGTGTGTGTGTGTGTGTGTGTGTGTGTGTGTGTGTGTGTGTGTGTGTGTGTGTGTGTGTGTGTGTGTGTGTGTGTGTGTGTGTGTGTGTGTGTGTGTGTGTGTGTGTGTGTGTGTGTGTGTGTGTGTGTGTGTGTGTGTGTGTGTGTGTGTGTGTGTGTGTGTGTGTGTGTGTGTGTGTGTGTGTGTGTGTGTGTGTGTGTGTGTGTGTGTGTGTGTGTGTGTTGTGTGTGTGGTGTGTGTGTGTGTGTGTGTGTGTGTGTGTGTGTGTGTGTGTGTGTGTGTGTGTGTGTGTGTGTGTGTGTGTGTGTGTGTGTGTGTGTGTGTGTGTGTGTGTGTGTGTGTGTGTGTGTGTGTGTGTGTGTGTGTGTGTGTGTGTGTGTGTGTGTGTGTGTGTGTGTGTGTGTGTGTGTGTGTGTGTGTGTGTGTGTGTGTGTGTGTGTGTGTGTGTGTGTGTGTGTGTGTGTGTGTGTGTGTGTGTGTGTGTGTGTGTGTGTGTGTGTGTGTGTGTGTGTGTGTGTGTGTGTGTGTGTGTGTGTGTGTGTGTGTGTGTGTGTGTGTGTGTGTGTGTGTGTGTGTGTGTGTGTGTGTGTGTGTGTGTGTGTGTGTGTGTGTGTGTGTGTGTGTGTGTGTGTGTGTGTGTGTGTGTGTGTGTGTGTGTGTGTGTGTGTGTGTGTGTGTGTGTGTGTGTGTGTGTGTGTGTGTGTGTGTGTGTGTTGTGTGTGTGTGTGTGTGTGTGTGTGTGTGTGTGTGTGTGTGTGTGTGTGTGTGTGTGTGTGTGTGTGTGTGTGTGTGTGTGTGTGTGTGTGTGTGTGTGTGTGTGTGTGTGTGTGTGTGTGTGTGTGTGTGTGTGTGTGTGTGTGTGTGTGTGTGTGTGTGTGTGTGTGTGTGTGTGTGTGTGTGTGTGTGTGTGTGTGTGTGTGTGTGTGTGTGTGTGTGTGTGTGTGTGTGTGTGTGTGTGTGTGTGTGTGTGTGTGTGTGTGTGTGTGTGTGTGTGTGTGTGTGTGTGTGTGTGTGTGTGTGTGTGTGTGTGTGTGTGTGTGTGTGTGTGTGTGTGTGTGTGTGTGTGTGTGTGTGTGTGTGTGTGTGTGTGTGTGTGTGTGTGTGTGTGTGTGTGTGTGTGTGTGTGTGTGTGTGTGTGTGTGTGTGTGTGTGTGTGTGTGTGTGTGTGTGTGTGTGTGTGTGTGTGTGTGTGTGTGTGTGTGTGTGTGTGTGTGTGTGTGTGTGTGTGTGTGTGTGTGTGTGTGTGTGTGTGTGTGTGTGTGTGTGTGTGTGTGTGTGTGTGTGTGTGTGTGTGTGTGTGTGTGTGTGTGTGTGTGTGTGTGTGTAAACTAAAATCAGTAGTAACTAGCATTCGATATTATGTACTAAAAAAATACTGCTGATTATAAAAAACTTTCCAAGGAAACTAAAAAACAAATAAAACAGAAAAACAATACAATATAAAGATATAATAAAATAATCTAAGTAATTTACTCATACCACTAATATTTAAAGTTATGTAAAGTCTAGAGGACCTATTTTTAAATAAGACAACAAATTATACTTAATGGGAATAACAACTGATAATGTATAAGAATAACAATAATAAATGTAAAAAATAACACATATAAAAAAGTGTGATGTAAAAAATAAAAACATTGAAGCATGGACTAAAGCCAAGAGTCAACCTAATACATCAGGTAATCTGAAGTCTATCTAACGAACTACAACATTCATTTTGTATAACCACCTGATGCTGGTACAAAATGAACAAGGCGGGTATTCCACCGAGGTTTGTGGCATAAGTTTGGTGCAATTATTAATGTGCAGGTTACTGTAACATCATAATTCATTTTAATTGTGATGTTCTCAGGAATGTTAATGAGGAGAATGGATTAGTAAGTTTGCACAAAGAGATAAATCGCTGCTCTACCCCTGTTAATAATAATGTAAGATATATTACTAAAAAATGGATTAAGGATGTTCCTTTTAAGGAAATGGTTGCTTCAAAGCGGAAAAAAATCAGGAAGCACCTTTACAGTTACCACTACTCACTGGTAATAAACATTTACTCTGATAGCATGGGTAGATACTTGTCAGATGCTGTACAAAATGTAGCTAATAAATATAACACCTCTGCTAAGGTATTTGGCTTGGAGTGGTTGTGGCCAGCATGAAACAGTGTAGGGAGACTGTGTTCAATGTCATTATGGGAGCCAGCATGAAACAGTGTAGGGAGACTGTGTTCAATGTCATTATGGGAGGTGCTAATGACGCCGCAGATGGGAACGTCGAAGCACTATCATCTGGCTTGGAGCTCCTCTTGGAGTGGTTGTGGCCAGCATGAAACAGTGTAGGGAGACTGTGTTCAATGTCATTATGGGAGGTGCTAATGACGCCGCAGATGGGAATGTCAAAGCACTATCATCTGGCTTGGAGCTCCCCTTGGAGTGGTTGTGTCCAGCATGAAACTGTGTTCAATTTCACTATGGGAGGTGCTAATGACGCCGCAGATAGGAACGTCAAAGAAATATCATCTGTTCTGGATAAACAACAATACAATTCTGTAAACCTAGTAGCAACAGTGCCATTTCACTTTGATGTACCATACTGGCATCATTTTAATATGAAAATTTGGGAAGCCAACTGATTTATAAAAGAAGTTGTTGCAAGATACAAATCTAGTCAAATTATCAAGTTATTGATTTGCAAAACTAAAAAGATGCCATTTTACAAGACAGGGCTTCCACATCAATAAAAGAGTTAAAAAGGCTGTTGCACAAATTAAGGTTGGATCCAAAACAGAACGTAGTTCGTTCCTGAGACTATATTCTCAAACTTTAGTAAACAAACAATTGGATCTACAAAATACCTGAATCAAAAATTGCTACCTGCAGATGCTGGCTGGAATTGCAATACCCCAGAAGTCAGATTTGAACAGCCCAAACAAAACAACCAAATTATCAGCTCTACAGCCAAAGCAATGAAGTTGAAACAACAAGGGCATTATACAGGAACATATTTATTGGGAACAGTGGGTCGTATTAATCTGTTGGAAGCCAACATGAAAACAGCTATAAGAAGATTTCAAAATGACAAATATACAGCTTTTGCTCATTGTATTTCTGCTGATTTCAGTTATGAAAAGCAAATCAGTGGATGGGTTGTAGTTATCTTTAAAGAGACATTTGGCAAGCCACATCTCAGTGACCACATAAACACAAACCTTACACTTCAAAATAAAAAATTGGAGCATTCATTTATGGGTTGGTAACTAAACCCAATTATTTTTTCAAACCATCTGACCACAGTCATAACAATGCATTCAGACAATTGATTGGTCATGTTAAAATAATTTATTTCAACAAACTGTTTTGTTCTCTATTGGGATGCATCAGGGATAGAATACCACCAGAGCTAATTGTGGCAAACTTAGTGGAGCTTCAGTTGCAAACTGGATTTGAAGTGAGTATTCTCATTTATAGGAAATCATCAGGAAAGATTCTTTCTTAGAAACGGCTTAAAGTACGCTTATTTGGACTATCTCAGCCAACTATGACAGTAAATATAACAATCAAAGTAAAGTATTTCCTCTAAATCAAGATCATGCTCTACAACAGTCCACAATGACATCAGTCTTGCATCCCATCAGTCAACAACCCATCTGAACAACAGTTAGACAGTTCCCAGTACATATTATAATTCTTTTTTAGGAAATGGAAATCTGAAAAAAGTCATAAACAAAACAGCACACAAAAATAGAACTTTCATAAACTCAAACATAAAAGGAAAAACAATCACCCTTACAAAATAAACATATTACACCAGAAAATCAGGGGCCTATCAAAAACGTAGAAAGGCTAAACCACTTTCTGGAATTCACACAACCAACAATGCTAATCTTAACTGAACATGGCCTGAACTCGGATAAACTAAAATGCACAAAAATTACTGACTATAGACTCGTAATATACTACAGCAGGCAGGACCATAGGCTTGGAGGACTTGCTATTTATATCAAAGAAACAGCAAATTTTAAAATTGAGGCACTTGATATAAGAATCCTTTGTCAGGAGTTTACACTTGAAGCTGCTTTGACTAAAGTCAGCAAAAAAAGGAGTCTTTTCACTTACAGTGGGAACACCATCTACCACAGCTTCCACCGACCTCCTGGAAGTAAAGCTAAGGAAGCAATAAAGGCCATGTCAAACATCCTAAACGTGAGTTTGCAAAGTTAAGCAAAACAATTAGTCCTTATGGGTGATATTAAATCTGAATAGACTTGATCTCATAAACACTGCAAGCAACTTACTTGAAGATGAACTACTAATTTTTGGAATTAGAAGACTTCCACTTCCTGCCACATGCATAACAAATACAACCAAAACATCTATCGACTGTATTTGTACAAATCTGTCTGAAGAAAAAGTAAGCTTCACCATTATTCAGGGTGGACTGTCCGATCACACTGGGCAGATATGCAACATTATAACTGAAGCTACAAATATCTACAAACAAACCAGCTCATTCAAAAGAATTATTGTCATCAAAGGAAACCTTGACAGCTTAAGATGTGAACTTGCAAGATAAAGCTGGGAACAGGTATATGAAGCTCACAATGCTGAACAAGCATATAATGCCTTTTTTATAATTATGACCAACACATTAAACTACACATGCTGAAACAAACTAATAATGCCAAGACCAAAGCCAAAACGAAACATATTATATAATGAAGAGGCAAATATGTTAAAAGAAGAGTTTCTTAAATCCCTTCATATGTATGAGCTCACAGGAACTACAAAAGACAATGAAATAATGGTTGGAAAAAGGTCTATGATCTAAAACTGAGAAATCTAAGACGTAATGCAATCACTGAACACAGGAAAGTCATAAAATAAATCAAAAGCACTATGGAACATCATCAACGCAGAGAAAAGGGAAACACTCCTCCACCACTTGATTACAATTGGAAATAGAAGGAAAAATATATGAAAACCCAGCCCTAATTGCTGATCATTTCAACAACTATTTTCACAACATAGCAGATTTTACTTTAGAAGAAAATAAAAAACAGTTTCACAATGTGGAAATAACCTGTGCAAATATGGTTTCTGTACAATGTAATTACTTAGTCAATCTAACATCAACTGACGAGAAAGAAGTATTAGAAGTCATAACAACACTGAAGCTAAAGCTCTCCTGTGGTATTGATGAAGTTCCATCAAAAGGGGTGAAGCACTATGCAGAACAGCTAGTTTCGCCTTTGGTTAGTGTTAGTATAAACAAATCATTCAGCAATGGACAGTTTACATCACTATTAAAAGTTGATTCCAAAATAATTGAGAAAATTGCATTAAAAATAATGCTATTCCACCTGGAAAGCCAAAACTTAAGTGACGAAAAATCAAAATGGCCTCCTAAAAGGTTTCAAGATGATCTACCATAACTGCCATTACAAGTCTTGTAGAACACATAACAGATCAACTAGAAGAACAAAAGTATGTCTCGGCTATTCTCCTTGATTATAGCAAGGCATTTGATTGCCTAGGAGATGATCTGATAATAAATCAGCACAGGGTTTTCAAGGCATGTCCAAAAATGGATTGTTAGGTACCATCAAGAGAGCAGTCAAATTGTTGAAATTCAAGCCACTGAAAAAAGAAAAAATCAACATATAGATCCAATCCACTACCAGTAAATAGAGGAGCCACAGTGATCGGTCTTGGGTCCCTTCCTGTTTGAATTATTCACAAACGACCTCCCAAGTTATATTGGCAATAACAACGTGAAGACGTGAATGATGTATGCTGATGATACAACTATCATCATGGCTAATGATGATGTACATACAAGATTCACATACATACAGTACATTCACAAATTTTATCGTCAACTGACAAAGCTATTGGATATTGCCTTCAGAACACCTTAGCTATAAATCCATCAAAAACTATTCATATAAATTGTAGTAGAAGACATTACCCTTTAACAGAAGTGCCCAGATGCTTATCAAGAGAAAAAGGCAAAATTATTAGGAATAACTCTCTTTCTTTACAAAAAGTCTAGAAATTGTCTGCGATCTTACTTTGTCCAGACAAGGCTGTCAGCTCACATTAACAATGTGTGCAAATTATTAAGTACAGGGGTTTTTGTAAGAAGAATGATGTGGATTGCAGGGTTAGAGGTGGAAGGGCAGCTTATTTTGCATTGGTTGAATCTCACCTGAGATATGGACTTGCTGTGTGGGGAGGAACATCTGAATACAATTTTAACAAAATGCTGGTAACTCAAAAAAAGGCCATCAGAACACTTGCAAGTTTAAATCCACTTGACAGCTGCAGAGAGGCCTTCAAGTCTCTAAAAATCCTAACAATAACAGGTTTATACATGCTATCAGTAGTAACATATTCAGTTAAAATTGTAAATAAAAAGGGAGAGGACGTACATACATTCAACACCAGGAGAGTTACACATTCATACTTCACCACACTACCGTCTACAGTAAAAAACCATCATACATAGGATGCAAGATATACAACTCTCTGCCACAGCACCTGAAAAGCCTCAGAGTGAATAAGCTCAAGAATCAACTGCATGACTGGCTGGAGGAACTACCCCTATACACAATGAAGAAATACTTTCAATTAACAAACGCTATTTTTTAAAGCAAGTAACATGAAGATACATAATTTTGTAATATTGACACCATTGTACTTCTTGAAGAATGAATAAATAAAGAAATTCTGATTCTGATTTAGCCCCTAGCACTCTCATATCCAATATACCGGGATATGATGTCTTCCTGTACCACTCTGGTTAAAAGTGTCGGCTGCCTGTCTGTCAGCTCTCATATCCAGCATTACTGGCTAACCCTAGTTTCCTCTACAGCTCTGCTATGTGGTCACCTGATCTGCACATTGCACCCTGGTGTTTGTTTACTATTACATTTGTAAAACTGTTTAAATAAACATTTAAAGGTCCAGGTATTTAAATGATATATATATATACTAGTACTACAAACCTAATTTTTACTTTTTTTCACTATTTGGTTTGTTTATTTTATTGCAATTAAAACTCGTTGTGCTGCAAAATTGTTTAGTATTATTAAAATATTTTTAAGTAAACTCTTACTAAAGGATAGTTTTTAAAAATATTTGTTTAAAGAAGCTGGTTTTGTAAATGTTGTTTATTGTTAATATATATAAAAATGATATAAATAAGATAAAATATTAAATACAAATTTGAAATGTTAAAAAAAATCTTTGAATAGCTTGTAAAAAAGTCAAAAGTACACAAAAATGTACCTTGACAATTAGGTAAAAAATAAACTTGGATAAAAATAAAACGTGTTAAATGAAATATTTAAATTACTTGGGGTCTGGCAGCCCTGGACACAGTGCATCACCTTTATTTTCAATTTGTATCCATTTGGTTGGACTGGAATGACGGAATAGCTTACCACACAACTCAGGACAACATTTGTCTTTCATTTTTAGTTAGTTGAAATAAAAAATAAAAATAACTCTAGTAAAATATGTTTGTTTAGTACAATGTCATACATCAAGAATTTTGAGCTAGCAAAGCTATTTTTATTTACCAATATAACCAAATTTTATTACTAAAAAAGAGTTTGTTTTGATTCTTATAATAGTTCTGAGGAACAACACAGGAAACACAATGTACTAGTTACAGTAGAAATTAACAAAAAATTAAATAAACCTTGCATAACAATATCCAGTGATAATGGATACAAGAGGGTTCAGGATAAGTGGCATGCAGCTATAACATAGCAATACAGGATATGAGAGTTGACGAGCATGTCTATACAGTTTCTTACAAGAGTTGTAAAGGAAATTACAGATAGCCGGTAACACTGGATACAAGAGCTGATGGATAGAACAAACAAATTTTCCAAGAGTGTAAGGGGTTACTATTTTCTTCTTGTCATTTTCTATTTTCTCCTAAAATTCAACAAAATCAAATTCATAATTATTCGGCTTAGTTTCCATGGTGGAATTTTCATTGTGTTAGTTGGACGTTAAGGAGTGTGTATGTGTGTGTACCCTGTGACACTATAGATCTGAGTTGAGGGCTTCGACTTTGGTACCAAGGTAATCAATCTGCTTCTAGTTGAAGGAACTACTACCAGGGTTGTGTCAGTTGAAGGTTAAAGTACGGTACATAGTTTCACGGGGTATGTATACCCTGTGAAACTATGGATCGGAGCTGAGGGCTTTGTCACTGGGATAAAGAAAAACTGCCTCACGTTGAAAGAACAACCGCTAGGGGTTAGTTAGTTGGCGGTTTAGGAGTATGTTTTTTATCCGGCGACACTATAAATTTATGCTGAGAGCTTTGACATTGGGTCTCTAGTTGCAAGAATTACCACCAGGGACCAGAGGTGTGTCAGTTGGAGGTTAAGTAGCGTACATGAGTACTCTGTGATATTATAGATCTGAGTTGAGGGCTTTGACATTGGGACCAAGATAAAGTGCCTCTAGTTGAAAGAACTACTGTCAGGATGTGTCAGTTGGAGTTCAAGGAGTGCGTCTGTGTATGCTGCGACAATATCTGAGCTGAGGGCTTTGACATGTGGACCAAGGTAAACTGCCTCTAATTGAAGGAACTGCTACCAGGGGTGTGTTAGTTGGAGGTTAAGGAGCGTGTGTGTGTCCTGTGACACCATATATCTGAGCTGAGGGCTTTGACATTGGAACCAAGGTAAACAGCCTCTAGTTGAAAGAACTGTCGGCAGGGGCGTGTTTGATAAATCTGGCAACAATGAGCCCCTATTCCCGAATCAAGTAGGTGTAATTCAGTTGTGTTCAGTGGAAAGGCTGGTTGGAATTGGCGAGCCATTAATAATGAATCTAGGCGTGGATCCATTCGCATTAAAGATGTATGGTGTCGTGCTTTCAGCTCCGCTTGGTGTTTTGCACTCACCAAGCATTCTCATCAAAATCTTATGTTTCAACAATCTAAAGTGTTTTTGAGTGTGACAGTAACTAATGAGTAAAACTGTTTATCATTATCAATATATGTAAGTAGAATTTGTTTCTTGTTATAATATTGTTGTAGTTTGTTTTTGTTGGTCTACAAATTTTAATAACTATGCATCGTTACACAATAATGTTAGTCCAGTGTAGTATTAATGTTATAAATGCTATCCATGTATAATGCGGTAAAATTGTAACTATTATTATAAAAAAATTATGAATTTCTATACAGCAATCATAAAAGAATTGTTATATTTAGAATTCACAATGCTGTATATCTTTACGTTTCTCACACCAGAGAATCGATCTACGAGTATATCTTATTTCCGTGGCTGTGGGTAACGCTAGCATCATTAACAACTGTCCGGTGTTCGATTATTTATATGCGTGTGAAGGCTATTTTGCGTATTTCGATCTTTGAAATTCACCTCAAGGATTTGTGCCTACGGTCTCACATAACAAAGCTCAGTAAATAAATTGTACACAATATTTATGAGCTTTATAATTCTCTGGCATCATGATCTGAAGGAAATGTATGTTTTTTTTTAATTTTTAGTGTATTTGCGTTATTTCATTTTGTTGTGGTTAAGTTATTTGATTGTTGACATCCTTTTAATTTTTTTTTCGTTTTCCAAAGGCAAATTCTTTGGAAAGTTCCAGGAACGATGATTCCGAGGAGTGAAAAATGTTTATAATTTTCAATCAAATAAACAACTAGAGTCGTTGTGTTCAACTCTCACTTGGGCTAGCTCTGAACTATTTGATATTTTCTATCTCTAAGGTTTTATTTATATGTATTAATCATTAATTGTCATTCAGCCATACGTAACTGTTAATGGTATTTGTGTTTTACCACAGGTCTACACCTCCAATACCATTTCAGGTAGGCTACTTGTAAAGTTGATACTCTGCGAAGACCGCTGTCTTGAAGGCTAAATCTCACCTAACTGTCAACCAACAATTACACCAGAACTAATTCAATATTTGTTTCATCTGTTTTCCACTTGATATTACTAATTCCAAATCACATTATAAATAGACGTTGTGTTTCCTTCAACGACGTTTCAGAAAAGAAAAACAATCCTCATTGACGTTCTGTGACACAAGGTTTAGAGGTGGTTTAGATTGCATAAAATATAAAATTGCCTATTGTTAATGATTTTCGTAGTCCTTGAGGACTCTTGTTGACTGTTCCTGCAGATCAATAAGTGGGAGGGGGGACATGGGAATAAAACCATGTGGGATACGTCTGTGTACCTGGAAATATGTTTAATACGATTGGAGTTAAAACACTTTTTCACTGGCATATATCTAACTAACATTGAGTATTACAGTAACATTTAACTATTGATTTCTTTCTTGATAATTAAAATTTACTTAAACATATTATTTAGCAGAAGAAGTCAATGATCGATGAAAAAGGCATTGTTAATTCAAATTTCCAATTAAAAATATTTGTACTATCGAACAAGAGGATCTACAAATGAGTGCATAGTTTCCCAAAACAACACACGTTTCTATTGTTATCACAACATTTCATGTACTGAACAAATTATGTAAAACGTGTCTGTTAATGACATATACTTTGCGTAGCGACAACAGTTTACATTGATGTCACAACATGTCATAACTAAAACACATTCTGTAAAAGCTGGTTTTTGTATGTAGGCGACATTGAAGTACGGACAATACGTTACCATTGATGATGTACATGTCGAAACTAAAACACATTCTGTAAAAGCTGGTTTTTGTATGTAGGCGACATTGAAGTACGGACAATACGTTACCATTGATGATGTACATGTCGAAACTAAAACACATTCTGTAAAAGCTGGTTTTTGTATGTAGGCGACATTGAAGTACGGACAATACGTTACCATTGATGATGTACATGTCATAACTAAAACACATTCTGTAAAAGCTGGTTTTTGTATGTAGGCGACATTGAAGTACGGACAATACGTTACCATTGATGATGTAAATGTCGAAACTAAAATACATTCTGTAAAAGCTGGTTTTTGTATGTAGGTGACATTGAAGTACGGACAATACGTTACCATTGATGATGTACATGTCGAAACTAAAACACATTCTGTAAAAGCTGGTTTTTGTATGTAGGCGACATTGAAGTACGGACAATACGTTACCATTGATGATGTACATGTCATAACTAAAACACATTCTGTAAAAGCTGGTTTTTGTATGTAGGCGACATTGAAGTACGGACAATACGTTACCATTGATGATGTAAATGTCGAAACTAAAATACATTCTGTAAAAGCTGGTTTTTGTATGTAGGTGAGATTGAAGTAGGGACAATACGTTACCATTGATGATGTACATGTCGAAACTAAAACACATTCTGTAAAAGTTTGTTTGTGTATGTAGGTGACATTGAAGTGTAGACAATACGTTACCATTGATGTTGTACATGTCGAAACTAAAACACATTCTGTAAAAGCTTGTTTGTGTATGTAGGCGACATTGAAGTAGGGACAATACGTTACCATTGATGATGTACATGTCGAAACTAAAACACATTCTGTAAAAGTTTGTTTGTGTATGTAGGTGACATTGAAGTGTAGACAATACGTTACCATTGATGTTGTACATGTCGAAACTAAAACACATTCTGTAAAAGCTTGTTTGTGTATGTAGGCGACATTGAAGTAGGGACAATACGTTACCATTGATGATGTACATGTCGTAACTAAAACACATTCTGTAAAAGCTGGTTTTTGTATGTAGGCGACATTGAAGTACGGACAATACGTTACCATTGATGATGTACATGTCGAAACTAAAACACATTCTGTAAAAGCTGGTTTTTGTATGTAGGCGACATTGAAGTACGGACAATACGTTACCATTGATGATGTACATGTCGTAACTAAAACACATTCTGTAAAAGCTGGTTTTTGTATGTAGGTGACATTGAAGTACGGACAATACGTTACCATTGATGATGTACATGTCGAAACTAAAACACATTCTGTAAAAGCTGATTTGTGTGTAGGCGACATTGAAGTGGGGACAATACGTTACCATTAATGTTGTACATGTCGAAACTAAAACACATTCTGTAAAAGCTGGTTTTTGTATGTAGGTGACATTGAAGTACGGACAATACGTTACCATTGATGATGTACATGTCGTAACTAAAACACATTCTGTAAAAGCTGGTTTTTGTATGTAGGCGACATTGAAGTACGGACAATACGTTACCATTGATGATGTACATGTCGAAACTAAAACACATTCTGTAAAAGCTGGTTTTTGTATGTAGGCGACATTGAAGTACGGACAATACGTTACCATTGATGATGTACATGTCGAAACTAAAACACATTCTGTAAAAGCTGGTTTTTGTATGTAGGCGACATTGAAGTAGGGACAATACGTTACCATTGATGATGTACATGTCGTAACTAAAACACATTCTGTAAAAGCTGGTTTTTGTATGTAGGCGACATTGAAGTAGGGACAATACGTTACCATTGATGATGTACATGTCGTAACTAAAACACATTCTGTAAAAGCTGGTTTTTGTATGTAGGCGACATTGAAGTACGGACAATACGTTACCATTGATGATGTACATGTCGAAACTAAAACACATTCTGTAAAAGCTGGTTTTTGTATGTAGGCGACATTGAAGTAGGGACAATACGTTACCATTGATGATGTACATGTCGTAACTAAAACACATTCTGTAAAAGCTGGTTTTTGTATGTAGGCGACATTGAAGTACGGACAATACGTTACCATTGATGATGTACATGTCGTAACTAAAACACATTCTGTAAAAGCTGGTTTTTGTATGTAGGCGACATTGAAGTACGGACAATACGTTACCATTGATGATGTACATGTCGAAACTAAAACACATTCTGTAAAAGCTGGTTTTTGTATGTAGGCGACATTGAAGTAGGGACAATACGTTACCATTGATGATGTACATGTCGTAACTAAAACACATTCTGTAAAAGCTGGTTTTTGTATGTAGGCGACATTGAAGTACGGACAATACGTTACCATTGATGATGTACATGTCGTAACTAAAACACATTCTGTAAAAGCTGGTTTTTGTATGTAGGCGACATTGAAGTACGGACAATACGTTACCATTGATGATGTACATGTCGAAACTAAAACACATTCTGTAAAAGCTGGTTTTTGTATGTAGGCGACATTGAAGTAGGGACAATACGTTACCATTGATGTTGTACATGTCGAAACTAAAACACATTCTGTAAAAGCTGGTTTTTGTATGTAGGTGAGATTGAAGTAGGGACAATACGTTACCATTGATGATGTACATGTCGAAACTAAAACACATTCTGTAAAAGTTTGTTTGTGTATGTAGGCGACATTGAAGTACGGACAATACGTTACCATTGATGTTGTACATGTCGAAACTAAAACACATTCTGTAAAAGCTTGTTTGTGTATGTAGGCGACATTGAAGTAGGGACAATACGTTACCATTGATGATGTACATGTCGTAACTAAAACACATTCTGTAAAAGCTGGTTTTTGTATGTAGGCGACATTGAAGTACGGACAATACGTTACCATTGATGATGTACATGTCGTAACTAAAACACATTCTGTAAAAGCTGGTTTTTGTATGTAGGCGACATTGAAGTACGGACAATACGTTACCATTGATGATGTACATGTCGAAACTAAAACACATTCTGTAAAAGCTGGTTTTTGTATGTAGGCGACATTGAAGTACGGACAATACGTTACCATTGATGATGTACATGTCGAAACTAAAACACATTCTGTAAAAGCTGGTTTTTGTATGTAGGCGACATTGAAGTACGGACAATACGTTACCATTGATGATGTACATGTCGAAACTAAAACACATTCTGTAAAAGCTGGTTTTTGTATGTAGGCGACATTGAAGTACGGACAATACGTTACCATTGATGATGTACATGTCGAAACTAAAACACATTCTGTAAAAGCTGGTTTTTGTATGTAGGCGACATTGAAGTACGGACAATACGTTACCATTGATGATGTACATGTCGAAACTAAAACACATTCTGTAAAAGCTGGTTTTTGTATGTAGGCGACTTTGAAGTACGGACAATACGTTACCATTGATGATGTACATGTCATAACTAAAACACATTCTGTAAAAGCTGGTTTTTGTATGTAGGCGACATTGAAGTACGGACAATACGTTACCATTGATGATGTAAATGTCGAAACTAAAATACATTCTGTAAAAGCTGGTTTTTGTATGTAGGTGACATTGAAGTACGGACAATACGTTACAATTGATGATGTACATGTCGAAACTAAAACACATTCTGTAAAAGCTGGTTTTTGTATGTAGGCGTCATTGAAGTACGGACAATACGTTACCATTGATGATGTACATGTCATAACTAAAACACATTCTGTAAAAGCTGGTTTTTGTATGTAGGCGACATTGAAGTACGGACAATACGTTACCATTGATGATGTACATGTCATAACTAAAACACATTCTGTAAAAGCTGGTTTTTGTATGTAGGCGACATTGAAGTACGGACAATACGTTACCATTGATGATGTACATGTCGAAACTAAAACACATTCTGTAAAAGCTGGTTTTTGTATGTAGGCGACATTGAAGTAGGGACAATACGTTACCATTGATGATGTACATGTCGTAACTAAAACACATTCTGTAAAAGTTTGTTTGTGTATGTAGGTGACATTGAAGTGTAGACAATACGTCACCATTGATGTTGTACATGTCGAAACTAAAACACATTCTGTAAAAGCTTGTTTGTGTATGTAGGCGACATTGAAGTAGGGACAATACGTTACCATTGATGATGTACATGTCGTAACTAAAACACATTCTGTAAAAGCTTGTTTGTGTATGTAGGTGACATTGAAGTGTAGACAATACGTTACCATTGATGTTGTACATGTCGAAACTAAAACACATTCTGTAAAAGCTTGTTTGTGTATGTAGGCGACATTGAAGTACGGACAATACGTTACCATTGATTTTGTACATGTCGAAACTAAAACACATTCCTTAAAAGCTTGTTTGTGTATGTAGGTGACATTGAAGTAGGGACAATACGTTACCATTGATGATGTACATGTCGAAACTAAAACACATTCTGTAAAAGCTTGTTTGTGTATGTAGGCGACATTGAAGTAGGGACAATACGTTACCATTTTTGTCACAACAAGTCGTCGACCCCAAAATTACTGTACTAAAAGATCTATGTATGACCATATGTAATATACCATTTAAAAAATCGTAGCTGACAAAAACCATACTATATATATATATATATGCCAACTAAAGAGATGGAGACCATTTTTTAAATTTAAAATGAAATAAAAGCTGTGTTATATACTTGGAAAAACTCCAAAAGTAACTACATATCAATACAAATAAACATGTATGATGTCATAAAGATGTATGACACCTGGCACAGAGCTAAATCCAATCCATCAAGCCATTTGAGACCTGCCTCACTGATTTTATTTACGTTAGCTAATCCCTCCGTAAAAAAGCGCAAGGGGCACTCTGAAACTATGTGATCTATTGTTTGGATAGACTCCCCGCAATCACATGTCTCATCTACTGTCAAACTCCATTTGTATTTCCAGTAGTTAAATCTGTCCACTCCAGTTCGGAGGTTTATCCGACCTACAGGTATTGACGGGTCGTTAATAAGGAACTTATTTCGTCCATAAAAACTGTTCCACACTATTGCCCAGCTAGTATTGGGCGAGAAATTTGATCTGCTCAACTGGAAAGCAGTACGTAGAGATGGGTTTTGAGATTTTAAGCGCTCTTTCTGACGTGGGAGATCCTGGGTAGTGGGGAGGTGCATTCAAGATGTTATTGAATTCTTTACGTAGTGCCTCCTGACGTCTTATTTCTGGAGGAGCTATATTGCACAGCACCGGGAGCCAAGGTAGTGGAGTTGCCATGAGAGTACCACTAATAGCTCTCATAGCTCTATTAAGTTGAACACCAAATGCTTTTGTACGTGCGCTGTTTATCCATACGGGAGCACTGTATTCAGCAGCTGAATTACCCAGTGACAAAGAAGTTGTACGCAGGACGTGTGTGTTGACTCCCCAAGCTGTTCTAGCAATATGATGTAATATATTTGTCCTGGTTTTAATTTTAGCTGCTGTTTTTGAAGATGGCCTTCAAACGTCAGCGATCGATCTAACGGTACTCCCAGGAACTATGGAGATAATTATGGTGGAGTTTTACACTCATTGATCACACACCAATATTGAAGTGGGGACAATACGTTACCATTCTTGTCTTGACACTAAGTAAACCACAAATAATATGTGCAAGAGTGTCAATGTATGAGAGCAACATACGACAACGACGGCAATACTTTTCCACTGTTGTGACAACATTGTCGTAGATCCCAACATTCTGTACAAGACTGTCTATGTGTGACAGCAACATTGAAGTAGACACAATACGTTTGCTTTGTCATCACAAAATATTGTTAACTCTAAAAATCATATACTCTAGAAGCAACTGGTTCAAAGAGTACTGACACCATCACACTGAATGGGATAGCAGATAACTTATTGTAGTTAAATCTGGTTAACAGAGTACTGAAACCATCACACTGAATGGGATAGCAGATAACTTATTGTAGTTAAATCTGGTTAACAGAGTAATAACACCATCACACTGAATGGGATAGCAGATAACTTATTGTAGTTTAATCTGGTTAACAGAGTAATGACACCATCACACTGAATGGGATAGCAGATAACTTATTCTAGTTAAATCTGGTTAACAGAGTAATGACACCATCACACTGAATGAGACAGCAGATAACTTATTGTAGTTAAATCTGGTTAACAGAGTAATCACACCATCACATTGAATGGGACAGCAGATAACTTATTGTAGTTAAATCTGGTTAACAGAGTAATGACACCATCACACTGAATGGGACAGCAGATAACTTATTGTAGTTAAATCTGGTTAACAGAGTAATGACACCATCACACTGAATGGGACAGCAGATAACTTATTGTAGTTAAATCTGGTTAACAGAGTAATGACACCATCACACTGAATGAGACAGCAGATAACTTACTGTAGTTAAATCTGGTTAACAGAGTACTGACTCCATCACACTGAATGGGACAGCAGATAACTTATTGTAGTTAAATCTGGTTAACAGAGTACTGACACCATCACACTGAATGGGATAGCAGATAACTTACTGTAGTTAAATCTGGTTAACAGAGTACTGACACCATCACACTGAATGGGATAGCAGATAACTTACTGTAGTTAAATCTGGTTAACAGAGTACTGACACGACCACCATTACATTGAATGGGACAGCAGATCACTTACTGTAGTTAAATCTGGTTAACAGAGTACTGACTCCATCACACTGAATGGGACAGCACATCTTTTACTGTAGTTAAATCTAGTTAACAGAGTACTGACACCATCACACTAAATGGGACAGCAGATAACTTACTGTAGTTAAATCTGGTTAACAGAGTACTGACACCATCACACTGAATGGGACAGCAGATAACTTATTGTAGTTAAATCTGGTTAACAGAGTACTGACACCATCACACTGAATATTACCCACCCGCCCACTTATACACGTACAGTGGCATTGACCCACCCACCCACCCATACACGCACAGTTATCTGCAGTCATATGACAGCAGATAACTTATTGTAGTTAAATCTGGTTAACAGAGTACTGACACCATCACGCTGAATGGGATAGCAGATAACTTACTGTAGTTAAATCTGGTTAACAGAGTACTGACACCATCACACTGAATGGGACAGCAGATAACTTATTGTAGTTAAATCTGGTTAACAGAGTACTGACACGACCACTATTACATTGAATGGGACAGCAAATCACTTACTGTAGTTAAATCTGGTTAACAGAGTACTGACACCATCACACTGAATGGGATAGCGGATAACTTACTATAGTTAAATCTGGTTAACAGAGTACTGACACCATCACACTGAATGGGACAGCAGATAACTTATTGTAGTTAAATCTGGTTAACAGAGTACTGACACCATCACACTGAATGGGATAGCAGATAACTTACTGTAGTTAAATCTGGTTAACAGAGTACTGACACCATCACACTGAATGGTACAGCAGATAACTTATTGTAGTTAAATCTGGTTAACAGAGTACTGACACCATCACACTGAATGGGACAGCAGAAAACTTACTGTAGTTAAATCTGGTCAACAGAGTACTGACACCATCACACTGAATGGGACAGCAGATAACTTATTGTAGTTAAATTTGGTTAACAGAATACTGACACCTTCACACTGAATGGGATAGCAGATAACTTACTGTAGTTAAATCTGGTTAACAGAGTACTGACACCATCACACTGAATGGGACAGCAGATAAATTATTGTAGTTAAATCTGGTTAACAGAGTAATGACACCATCACACTGAATGGGACAGCCGATAACTTATTGTACTTAAATCTGGTTAACAGATTACTGACACCATCACACTAAATGGGACAGCAGATCACTTACTGTAGTTAAATCTGGTTAACAGAGTACTGACACGACCACCATTACATTGAATGGGACAGCAGATCACTTACTGTAGTTAAATCTGGTTAACAGAGTTCTGACACGACCACCATTACATTGAATAGGACAGCAGATCACTTACTGTAGTTAAATCTGGTTAACAGAGTACTGACTCCATCACACTGAATGGGACAGCACATCACTTACTGTAGTTAAATCTAGTTAACAGAGTACTGACACCATCACACTGAATAGGACAGCAGATAACTTACTGTAGTTAAATGTGGTTAACAGAGTACTGACTCCGTCAAACTGAATGGGACAGCACATCACTTACTGTAGTTAAATATGGTTAACAGAGTACTGACTCCATCACACTGAATGGGACAGCAAATCACTTACTGTAGTTAAATCTGGTTAACAGAGTACTGACTCCATCACACTGAATGGGACAGCACATCACTTACTGTAGTTAAATCTAGTTAACAGAGTACTGACACCATCACACTGAATGGGACAGCAGATAACTTACTGTAGTTAAATCTGGTTAACAGGGTAATGACTCTATCACACTGAATGGGACAGCAGATCACTTACTGTAGTTAAATCTGGTTAACAGAGTACTGACACCATCACACTGAATGGGATAGCAGATAACTTACTGTAGTTAAATCTGGTTAACAGAGTACTGACACCATCACACTGAATGGGACAGCAAAAAATTTATTGTAGTTAAATCTGGTTAACAGAGTACTGACACCATCACACTGAATGGGACAGCACATCACTTACTGTAGTTAAATCTAGTTAACAGAGTACTGACACCATCACACTGAATGGGACAGCAGATAACTTATTGTAGTTAAATCTGGTTAACAGAGTACTGACACCATCACACTGAATGGGATAACAGATAACTTATTGTAGTTAAATCTGGTTAACAGAGTACTGACACCATCACACTGAATGGGACAGCAGATAACTTACTGTAGTTAAATCTGGTTAACAGAGTACTGACACCATCACACTGAATAGGACAGCAGATAACTTACTGTAGTTAAATCTGGTTAACAGAGTACTGACACCATCACACTGAATGGGACAGCAGATAACTTATTGTAGTTAAATCTGGTTAACAGAGTACTGACACCATCACACTGAATAGGACAGCAGATAACTTATTGTAGTTAAATCTGGTTAACAGAGTACTGACTCCATCACACTGAATGGGACAGCAGATAACTTACTGTAGTTATATCTGGTTAACAGAGTAATGACTCCATCACACTGAATGGGACAGCAGATAACTTACTGTAGTTAAATCTGGTTAACAGAGTACTGACTCCTTCACAGTGACTGGGACAGCAGATAACTTATTGTAGTTAAATCTGGTTAACAGAGTACTGACTCCATCACACTGAATGGGACAGCAGATAACTTACTGTAGTTAAATCTGGTTAACAGAGTACTGACACCATCACACTGAATAGGACAGCAGATAACTTATTGTAGTTAAATCTGGTTAACAGAGTACTGACTCCATCACACTGAATGGGACAGCAGATAACTTACTGTAGTTAAATCTGGTTAACAGAGTATTGACACCACCATCACACTGAATGGGACAGCACATCACTTACTGTAGTTAAATCTGGTTAACAGAGTACTGACTCCATCACACTGAATGAGACAGCAGATAACTTATTGTAGTTAAATCTGGTTAACAGAGTACTGACTCCATCACACTGAATGAGACAGCAGATAACTTATTGTAGTTAAATCTGGTTAACAGAGTACTGACTCCATCACACTGAATGAGACAGCAGATAACTTATTGTAGTTAAATCTGGTTAACAGAGTACTGACTCCATCACACTGAATGGGACAGCAGATAACTTATTGTAGTTAAATCTGGTTAACAGAGTACTGACACCATCACACTGAATGGGACAGCAGATAACTCATTGTAGTTAAATCTGGTTAACAGAGTACTGACTCCATCACACTGAATGGGACAGCAGATCACGTACTGTATATAAGTGATCTGTCTCATTCTGTGCTACAGTAGAAGGTAACATTTGGAAGATAATGTATGAAGTGGTGTGTGACATAAATCACCTTTTATTTTAATGGGCGCTGTTGTTTTTGCGACTTGTAGATGGTTACAGTACTTCATGTTTACAGTGAAGTATAAAAATTACATTCATGTTTTTTATCTACGTATTTTACTCGTGTAGACCCCAAATATACTGTATAAGAGTGGCTGTGTATGACAACAACATTGCGTGGTGACAATAAGTTTCCATTGTTGTCTCAACATGTCGTACCTGTTATTATCGCTATAATTATTTCCGTGCATGAATAATAACAATGATGTCTAACAATTCTACTATCTCTGCTATACACTACTAAATGATAAACTGTTTTGTATATTTTTAACATTTTTCGGATGATGCTTGGCTTAAATTTATTTAGTATGTTTTCAATCCATGCACATTTTATTGGTTATAGCTACTAAGAAAAAGTTATTGTCTTCAAGGAAAAGTCCCGAGCTATCTACAGTGTAAAGTTGTTGTCTATTTGTGAACTGTCCGTGTGATTTATTTATTCCTCTTATACATATTATATGTAGACCTTTCGAGTTGACATAAATAAATATTTCAAGAGGCTAAAGAGCCTTAATTTAATATTTTAAGGGAATGGACAGGAACGGAAAGGTCGATAAGATTGATATTCGCGTGCCTTCCATTAGCGATTAGTGTGCGTTGGCTGGCCGCTAGGCGTGCATGCACAACGCCAAACTATCAACTGTGTTATCGATTTTAGGAAATGATCGCATCTCTATTACAGCTTTGTCATTGTTGAATACAAAATACTGGGTAATTAACTTTCATCGGCACTTTTACCTGCAAATCTAACCAGAATGTACCAATATAAAATAAAACTTATTGTAACATAAAATACTAAATTATATATTAGTTAAATGTATCTTTAAAAATTAATAATAATAGTAATACAAAGATCATGAATGTGTATGATACACTGTCTGCGTCTGAATAACTTCTCATGACAAATAATAAACTTAAACCGTGGCAACAAACAGCGTACCAACCAGCTTAAGTCAATATTATGAATGAAAATACCAAAGAATAATTATAATAAATTTTTTATTTTATCGATCAAGCACTTTAAACATGACAGTCATACACATACAACCTGACTGTAATATTGTTTTTCACTGTAATCATGAAGCATATAGATATGTCTACAAGTTGCAAAAAGGATAGCGTCCTTTAAAAAAAAAGTCACACGTGCTTTGTCATTCTCTACTTTATACATTAACTTCCAAATGGTACTTTAGGTATACCTTCTACTATGTCACAGGATCTGAGACAGATCACTTATCTACAGCATGTGATTGTACTTAGCTGTCTCAGGTGTAACTACAGTAAGTAATCTGCTGTCCATTCAGTGTGCAGGTGTCAGTACTCTGTTAGACAGGTGTAACTACAATATGTGATTTGCCACCCTTTCAGTGTGCAGGTGTCAGTACTCTGTTAACCAGGTGTAACTACAATATGTGGTTTGCTGTCCTTTCAGTGTGCAGGTGTCAGTACTCTGTTAACAAGGTGTAACTACAATATGTGATTAGCCACCCTTTCAGTGTGCAGGTGTCAGTACTCTGTTAGCCAGGTGTAACTACAATATGTGATTTGCTGTCCTTTCAGTGTGCAGGTGTCAGTACTCTGTTAGCCAGGTGTAACTACAATATGTGAGTTGCTGTCCTTTCAGTGTGCAGGTGTCAGTACTGTGTTAGCCAGGTGTAACTACAACATGTGATTTGCTGTGTTTTCAGTGTGCAGGTGTCAGTACTCTGTTAACAAGGTGTAACTACAATATGTGATTAGCCACCCTTTCAGTGTGCAGGTGTCAGTACTCTGTTAGCCAGGTGTAACTACAATATGTGAGTTGCTGCCCTTTCAGTGTGCAGGTGTCAGTACTCTGTTAGCCAGGTGTAACTACAATATGTGATTTGCTGTCCTTTCAGTGTGCAGGTGTCAGTACTCTGTTAGCCAGGTGTAACTACAATATGTGATTTGCTGTCCTTTCAGTGTGCAGGTGTCAGTACTCTGTTAGCCAGGTGTAACTACAATATGTGAGTTGCTGTCCTTTCAGTGTGCAGGTGTCAGTACTCTGTTAGCCAGGTGTAACTACAACATGTGATTTGCTGTGTTTTCAGTGTGCAGGTGTCAGTACTCTGTTAGCCAGGTGTAACTACAATATGTGAGTTGCTGTCCTTTCAGTGTGCATGTGTCAGTACTTTGTTAGCCAGGTGTAACTACAATATGTGATTTGCTGTCCTTTCAGTGTGCAGGTGTCAGTACTCTGTTAGCCAGGTGTAACTACAATATGTGAGTTGCTGTCCTTTCAGTGTGCAGGTGTCAGTACTGTGTTAGCCAGGTGTAACTACAACATGTGATTTGCTGTGTTTTCAGTGTGCAGGTGTCAGTACTCTGTTAACAAGGTGTAACTACAATATGTGATTAGCCACCCTTTCAGTGTGCAGGTGTCAGTACTCTGTTAGCCAGGTGTAACTACAATATGTGAGTTGCTGTCCTTTCAGTGTGCAGGTGTCAGTACTGTGTTAGCCAGGTGTAACTACAACATGTGATTTGCTGTGTTTTCAGTGTGCAGGTGTCAGTACTCTGTTAACAAGGTGTAACTACAATATGTGATTAGCCACCCTTTCAGTGTGCAGGTGTCAGTACTCTGTTAGCCAGGTGTAACTACAATATGTGAGTTGCTGCCCTTTCAGTGTGCAGGTGTCAGTACTCTGTTAGCCAGGTGTAACTACAATATGTGATTTGCTGTCCTTTCAGTGTGCAGGTGTCAGTACTCTGTTAGCCAGGTGTAACTACAATATGTGATTTGCTGTCCTTTCAGTGTGCAGGTGTCAGTACTCTGTTAGCCAGGTGTAACTACAATATGTGAGTTGCTGTCCTTTCAGTGTGCAGGTGTCAGTACTCTGTTAGCCAGGTGTAACTACAACATGTGATTTGCTGTGTTTTCAGTGTGCAGGTGTCAGTACTCTGTTAGCCAGGTGTAACTACAATATGTGAGTTGCTGTCCTTTCAGTGTGCATGTGTCAGTACTTTGTTAGCCAGGTGTAACTACAATATGTGAGTTGCTGCCCTTTCAGTTCTGATCATTACATTTAACATGTTTTTTGAATAATGTACACAACTTCGAAGTCCTGACATATATATATACTCAGTTATGGTTGACCTTGAAAACGTATAATTCCAACATTATAAAACTCATCCAAGTAATAGAATGGGTTTTCCAGAAGCCAATTGTATTGCACTTGTTTAAATTTTTGGGTAGGGTAAGATTTAATTAAAGGTTCTAATTTATTGTAAATTTTAATAGACTGAACAATATGACTATTTTGTGTTTTACTAAGTCTGTGAAATTCCAACTCAGCATTATTTTTATTTTGGGTGTTATAGTTACGAATATTACTATGGAAAGTTAACAAGTCGGATTTTTAAATATATAGACAACTAGGTCATATACATACAAATTTATTACTGTTGTAATTTCGAGTTTCATATACATATATAATGGTTTACAGTGGTCTCTTGGGTCTGCCCTAACCATGGCCCTCACTGCTCTTTTTTGAAGGATCAGAATTTCATGAATCCTGAAGCAGTTACCCCAGAGTATCAGGTCATACCTAATTATGGATATTGAAAGTAGAAAAAGTATGCTGACCTTATGTAATTTTTAGGAATTAATTTGTTGAGACGATTTAAAATATAAATCACTTGCGATAGTCTAGTACTTATGTAGCCTAAATGTGTGTTCCATGACAAGTGATTATCAATTAATATTCCCAAGAACTTGGATGACTTAAGAAAGTCAAAATCAGGTAACAACATGTGTTTTAGAGTGAACAATATCTCTTGGGTTTTTTCCTTATTTAATATAAGCCATTTGCATGAACCCAGACTAATGCATCAGCCAGTGTTTCTTTGGAGAGATCTTCTAGTCCTTTACCAACATTCAACAGTGTGGTGTCATCTGCATTAAGAATGGTTTTTTATTTTAATGCTAGTGGTAGATCATTAATATAGATAAAAAAGTAAGGGACCCAGGACATAGCCTTGAGGACACCCCATTGCACCACAATTTCCCTAGACCACCTTCCTTTTGCTCACGATTTTCCATATAAGATTCAAAAAAGCTAAGCTGGGAGCCACGAATACCATAATGCTTCAGTTTCGTCAAAAGAATATGACTATCTACACAATCAAAGGCTTTGCTCAGTTCACAAAGAGTGGCCTGAGCAAAAGCCTTGTCATGAAAAGCTAAGTGAATTTGTCTTAGAAAACCATCTAATGCATCAACCCTTAATTTACCTGCTCTAAAGCCATGTTGAGAACTACTAATAGTAATAATATTGGTTTTTTTCACAGAAAGCATAAATTTGCTTAAATACCAGTAATTCAATAAATTTACCCAATACTGGCACAATTGAAATTGGGCGGTAACTTTTCGGCTGCTCCCTATGGCCTTTCTTGTAAATAGGACAGACCCTAGACATTTTTAAAGCATCTGCGAAATTCCTTCCTTCAAGAGGTAATTTATGCATATTGCAAGAGGATCAGCCAATCCGGTTATCATATACTTTAGCATGTTATTCGACATATAGTATAAATCAAGACTATTAGATCTATTCATGTTATTAACAGTAGTCAGGACACCATCTGGGGTAACATATTCCCAGTAAAATCTTTCAGGGTTATTACTGGTGTTTTGTTTTAAAAGCTCAATTGCAGATACATTAGGCACAAGGTAATCAGCTTTATCTTTTATGTCTTTAACAGATTCTACAAAATACTTGTTAAAAGTATCAGGTTCAATATTTAATTTATCTTTATCCATAAATTCATTATTACTTTTTATCAAATTCCAGGCCGCTTTAAATTTATTGTTGCTATTTTCTATATAATTAATATTATTCAACCGTTTAGCATTTTTCCTCAACAGTTCATACTGATATTTTGGTTTTATATATTTATCTTTAATGTCTCATTACTGTAAGATTGTGGACATTTCATTAGTTTATTTAAAAACAACAATTTCTCCTTCATATATGCCATCTCCTTGCTGCACCATTCCTTCTTGTTAGTGTTTCTCATTTCTTATTTTTTCTTGACTTTAGTAAGTGTTCCACAATAGTTTAAGTTATCAGTTAAAATACTAAAGAAAAATTGAAACATTATTTCAGAAGCACTGCTATAAAAAGCAGATAACATGTTTATCCAATCATAAGATATTAAATTTAAAGTTAATTTCTGCCAGTTTTTCTGTGGGATGAAAAATTTAGACTGGTCACCAGAAAAATGAATAGTTTGGCCTTTTGAACTTTTTAAGTTATGTTTTTTACTAAGATTGACTGGTACACCATCATGGTCAGAGAAAAGGAAATGAAATATATTTACACAATTAAATATTAGCAGATTTTTTACAGACAAAAACATTATCCAAACAGTTTTTGCCTTTTGTTATTTAAATGATAGAAGTTGTATTGCTTAAAGAAGTTAATTAGTTCTCTTGAAAATTTACTATTTATTACTATTTATTATTATAGTATTTATTACTATTTATAAATTACTATTTAGTCACATCAAATTTTATATTTATATCACCCCCTACAACAATATTATAAGTAGTCCAATGAGTGATAAACAATAGAAACTGTTGAAGAATATTCAATATCTCATGTGGGTTCCCACTTGGTGAGTGGTACAAAGAGATAATGATAGCTTTTATTTCATGAACAAAAATTGCTGATATTTCAAAATCAAATTCTTTACAGAAATTGGAAACATCACATACCCATGCTTTAAACTTGTTGTTTAGAAATATAGAATTACCATCTCTGATGTGGTCCTACAGTAAGCTCCTGCCAAGTGATAGTTATGAGGAAAAGAGCGTTTAATTTCATCTTTCCCCTCCAGTGTTCTGAGAGATTATTTATTTGAAGAATTGATACTTTATTTTTAAGCCCCTGAATGTTGAAATACAAAATACCTAGTAGATGCTTGGCTAGATAGTGAGGATATTGCATTTTGCTTAGAGCTAGTAAAGCAAGTACTAAGAGACGATATGTCAAATATTCAAATCATTAGTGACCTGGAAAGGAGATAGATATATGTTGTTTGCCCTACATGAACCTTCATACAAGTTGTCAAGAGACAAAAGAGCTATTACAGGCAGTGTTATTTGATTCTATAGCTAAAATATTATTTACATTTCTTATATCTACACTATTTACAACACCCGCACAAGAAGAGGCAACAATAGGATCTTCATTTGCCAATTGACTTTCACCAATACATTTACTCTGCTTTTTAACTTTTTTTAACACTTCACAATTTTCATAGCTCAGCTTTACGACTTCATTGAAATGAAGATGGCCAGGAATAATAGTAGGGGTGGCAGCTCCCATAGACTGAGATGAGATTGTATAATTTGTGGGTATGTTGATTCTTGAGCCTTCATCTGGTTGGTAAGTATGCTGTGGAGTAGGCCAACCATGCCAAGATGAAACCAGTGAGTTTGTTGACAAATCAACTACTGCTGTTTGTAGTTGCGTGCCAGGAGATTGAGATTTGTGCGCTGGTGTCAGTACTTTGTTACCAAGTTATAACTACAAATGTGATCCCCTCTCTATTTAGGGTAAAGGTGTCAGGTATTTAGTTAACCCGGTGTAACTACATCTGCTGTCCATTTAATGAGCTGCTGTCAGTATTCGATTAACCAGGTGTAATTACTGTACCACATTTACCATCTTCAGACCAGAGGGATTCTCAAAGGAATGACTTATTAATAATACTACAGGACACACGCTTATCTGTCATATAGTTGTTGACAGCGCAACAGTCAAAAGTAACATCTGACTTAAGTTAGGTCTCAATCATAATTTCCTTAATCCACGCTTCCCTTGACTTTCAGCCTTGGTCCGTCATTTTCAGAGGCCAGAATAAACCCTCTGGGTTGCAAAAACATAGAAAACATATTTTTTATGATCTAATGAGATAATGGATATAGTAGCTATTAATTTTTATACAGTAAAAATATTGTACAGTTAGAAATAGATAAAATAAATGTCTCTTGAGAATAAATATAATATTCAATGGTTTATTTTTACAATTGGGCCAATATATATTTTATAAACTTTGAGGAATTCTGAGCATGCACTAATGTATATATATTGGCAGGTAGTTGGGCCAATATCACCACATGAATGAATAGGTGGGTATACCTATTGATGATGGCTTTCCTAATGTTACATTTTTTGTTCATTTGATAATTTAACATTGTTTTGTATTTTTCTTCATCTCCTATTTCACTCAAGTAACATTTGAGTCATTTTTTAAAAGATATTTGAACTGTGGGTCAGAAGAGTTCAGCCTAATGCTTCATGAGGGGATTCTGACAGTGTCCATTTTAGAGGATATCAGGTTTTACCTTACATGGGAGTTTGGTTTGCAGCCTCATAAGAGGATTTTGTATATGGCTTCAGTTTATGCTCTTAGCCTTTATCCTCATGGGAGAGCTTGAACTATGTCTTCTGGCAACTCAACAGGTTAAGTTTTTAAAAACTTTAGAATTAAAGAATAGATTTAACAGTTAAATCTCTAAAGCATTCTAACGGTTAAATGACTTTGATATGATAGAACTAGTTTGCATAAGGATCTTCGAGTGCAAATAAACTTTGAAGAAAAAATATGCATGTTGAATGCACACTGATAACCTTTTTCAGACTTAACTAATTTGAGTGTGTAAAAGGTCACATTAAAAAATGTAATCCACTAATGTTCTCAAGTTGAAACAACCAGCATATATTTATGACAAAAAAGAAAAAAATTAAGATTGGAGGTATTGAAAATTCAACCATTAAAATCATTCTGAGTGAGGTTCTCACAATAAATGTACATACAAAATAATATTTAAATATTAATTAGTTGTGAATGAAGAAAGTTAAATTAAAAAGCAATGCTTGATATCAGATTTGTGCATTAATATGTTAAAAACAAAAAAAATAAGTGTTCGACTTGATAGAAAGCCAGATGGACTTTTGAACAGATTTAATTGATTTTATTTATGAAAACTGTTATTTAGGTTCACAATGAACTATTTTTTATAATAACCGCTAATATTGTAATTAGATTTTCAATCTATTATAAAGAATAAAAATAAAATAAAATTGAGAATTGTTTGCTGAATCCATTGTACAATTTCCAAGAATTCTACCTTGAAGTCATTGTTTCTCTATGTTTTTCAATATTTTTAACATCTTCCGCACCTCCTCATTACTCAGGATCTCCCACGTCAGAACAGTTGTTTAAAATCTCGAAACCCAACTCTACATATTGCTTTCAAGTTGAGCAGATCAAATTTTGGGATGAACCTCCCTCGTAGAGAGTGGACATTGTTGAATCGGTTCCAAACTGGAATAGGCAGATGTAACTACTGGAAATACAAATGGGAATTGACAGTAGATCAGTCATGTGGTTGAGAGAGTCTATCCAAACAATGGATCACATAGTAACAGAGTGCCCCTTGCGCTGTTTTATGGAGGGAATAGCCAGTATAAACAGAATCAGTGAGGCAGGTCTTAAATGCTTGATAGATTGGATTTAGCTCTGTGATAGGAGATAACTTTTCATTTTTTATTTCTATTAATATCTCGTGAATTTTGGAATTTTTCAAAAATGTTCCAAAAAATGTATACAAAGTTTTTATATACTTTTGAAGTTAAAAAATGGTAGCTGACAAAAAACCATATGCTATAAATATAATATTTTAAATCAAATATACAAACAAAATATATATTACAATGCAGTTGAATCCAACATTTGTCGATAGCTACTATTGTTTACTGAGCTGATTACAGCTGTAAATTTTTTCATATCATGTATAAATTAATTTGTTTTCTAACAGCTGATGGTGATGGCAGAAGAGAGGGCTCCAGGAAGGGGGCAGAGTCACTTCCCATTACCTTAGGAGTATCAAGGCGTGTATCCTTTGAGGAACGCTGGAGGCCACTGTCTGCGGGTGAAGCCTTGCCAGGCTGCATGAGTGCTGACAAGACCAACAATCCAGTAACATTTTCCCGCTCTTACACTTCAGAGCTCCACCACTATTTTGGTAAGTTTTTATAATCGCTCAATATTATTTTAGAGCTAATTATTTTTTTCTGTTGCTTATTTTTAAGGATATTTATAGATAATAATAAATAGTATCATATAATTCCTTTACTTTTCTTATATGATTGTTTCCAGAGGGTTTTTTAAAAAAATTATTTCTTTATTTACTTTATTGTGGGTGTTTTGTCGTAGCTTTAAGCATTGATATATATACTAATGGATCACAGACTTGTCTATGGAGGCTGAGCTGATTTTCGCTCACTTAGATCTAAAATTAGTAAATCTACTGTCGGCCCAAGTTTATGTGCACCCAAATTTGAAGGTACTAAAATGTAAGAGGCCTATGAAAATTGCAATGACACCATTGTTTTTCTTGTTTAATTCTACGTTATGCTATATGCATTTTAAAATTTAATTATAAGTTTTAATAATTGTCATCCTAGTTGGAACAAAAAAAGTACTGGAATTTTAACTATTTTTCACTGTGCACCAACTTAAACTTTTATTACTCAAACACCTGTTAGTATATCACATTTATATTTCAATAAATTGTTGACAGGAATGTATTCTACAAGTTTTATAAATTTTAGAATTTTAAATTTTCAAGAAACAAAATTCTTATCACTTTCCTAAAACAACATTATTGTTTATAAAATTAATTACTTGGTCATGTTGTAATCATTATTAAATGTATAGTTACAATAGACTTCTTTTATGTGCATAAGTAAATGCATTGGCTTCTAATCAATTTAAATTGATCAATTTAAAATCATAGTATTTATTTACGCATATAAAAGTAATGTATCGTAACTACTTTTCAATATAAGCCAACTTTTTCCAGACAGAAGTAGCAGGCTGTCATCTGCAAAAAGAAACAATTTCCCGTTTAATTGAATTTTTGCAATATTATTTGTATAAATTAAAAATAAAATAGGCCCTAAAGTGCTGTCTTGAATCACGCCATATTCAATCGGGTAAGGGTCGCTATTCCTTCCACAAATGGACAATACCTGTCTCCTACCACTCAAATAACTCTGGAACCACGACAGCGCAATGTCAAGGTCCCCAATTATCTGTAACTTATTCAACAAAATGTAGCGATCCAGAGAGTCAAAGGCTTTCATTAAATCCAAAAATATGAGCATATATATGTTATTTTTTTAAATATTGTTATTTAATCCTTTATTAATATCAAACAGATAATTATTTACACAGTTATCCTGTCTGAACCCATACTGACAATCTATTTATATTTAGTTGTTTTGTAAATATAAAACCAACTGATCCTTGAGTATGTGTTCCAATACCTTTGAGAAAACACTTAATAAAGCAATTGGACGAAAACTATTTTTATCTGTAAAATTATTAAACTTATGTAGAGGAAAACTGTTTGCTAGTTTAAAATTATCAGGGAATACACCAGTAGTTATGCTGAGGTTAATTAAATGCGAAAGAGGTTGAGATATAATGCTAATATTTTTCTTGAGATGTTTTGCCATGATGGCATTATTTTCTTGCAATTTATTTTCTTCATTATTTTCAGAATAAAAAAATGTTGAACTTGCTGTAAACATTTGCTGTACTTAAAAGTAGCCTTAGCCTGAAGTGCCTCGCTAGTCTTAAAATAACAATAATCAGTAAAGTTTGATGACGAAATTTCCATAATCTGAATGGTATTTCGAAATCGGTACTGATAAATCCTTCTTATTCAATTTCACACTAAAGAAAAAACAAAGATATTCCATTTTGGTTCTGGATTCCTTTAAGAATTAGTGTACATTAATTTATTTTTTGTATAAACTTGGTTTTAGACATTTATTTTAACTGTCTACTTGTTATATGAATTTGTAAAATAAAGTTTAATGTTTCCACAAGCATTTTTTACCAAAGGTAAATTTTTCAGGATGCAATTAAATTTTTCAGCAAATTTAATTGCATAGAAAGTTATTATCACTTAGGGCTTGTCTCTCAACTGTTATGACATGCCACTTAAACCCAGGCCTATGACAGGAGTCACCTTTATTAATTTAGAACAAGTTAATTGGGAGGTCATTAACAACCTTTAAACAAACACTTCCGCCAAGCACTCTCAGAACGTAGTCATTCACCATGACATCAGGTATTTTACAGTTGTTATACTCTAATACTGTATATTACATTAATGTTCTATATTAATTATTGCTGTTATTTGATTGTGTTTATCATCACAATAATGTATGGATGTTCCCCAACCAAACTTATAATCCATTGAGTAATCAACTTCAGCTACTGAACTATACAGTTATGTTTAGAAATAAGAACAATATGATAAATGCAAATTTGGAATTTTTATATTGGTTATTTAGTTTAGATTTGGGATGATTTAAGCTGAAATTTTTCTTAGCTATTTAGAACTGTAAGAAATAAGTAGAACATTTACACTTACAATTTATAAGTACCGTACATAAAATATTGAAAATGTATGTGTTTATGATACTTTTTTGCCTGTATGTTCTTTTTAGTTTAGTATTAATTCATCAAATTTTCATATAAATTATACTTTTTTAGTGCATCAGTTGGTGGTTTCTGTTAATGTCATCTTTACCTAACATTTCTGAAAGGCATATAATGCAGTATTTTGGTGATTGATTCAGGTAAACCACCTTATAAACCACCATGACTCAGGTAAACCACCATATAAACCACCATGATTCAGGCAAACCACCATATAAACCACCATGATTCAGGCAAACCACCATATAAACCACCATGACTCAGGTAAACCACCTTATAAACCACCATGATTCAGGTAAACCACCTTATAAACCACCATGATTCAGGTAAACCACCTTATAAACCACCATGACTCAGGCAAACCACCTTATAAACCACCATGATTCAGGTAAACCACCTTATAAACCACCATGATTCAGGCAAACCACCATATAAACCACCATGACTCAGAAAACCACCTTATAAACCACCATGATTCAGGTAAACCACCTTATAAACCACCATGATTCAGGTAAACCACCATATAAACCACCATGATTCAGGTAAACTACCTTATAAACCACCATGATTCAGGTAAACCACCTTATAAACCACCATGATTCAGGTAAACCACCTTATAAACCACCATGATTCAGGTAAACCACCTTATAAACCACCATGATTCAGGTAAACCTCCTTATAAACCACCATGATTCAGGTAAACCACCTTATAAACCACCATGATTCAGGTAAACCACCTTATAAACCACCATATAACAGTGGTGGTCACCATATACCATTCCTTTTCAATTATCATAAAATAATTATTTTTCAGAACCTCAAAGGGAGAGAAGGCGTTTTTCCCATGCTTCCGTATATCCTACTGCCAACAATACCATTTTAGAGGCTTTTGGTATGTATATTGTTTATTCAACTAAGGGTAAGGGGTGGCAGTCATGGTATAGTATTATGTTTTGAAATATAAAGCTAACTTCCATGTCAGAGTGACCTCTTGACTATGTGAATGTAAAAAAAAAAAACTGTTTTCTGAAAGCACTGTCAATATGACTGTCATCATTGATCATCAAACAATTGGTTGGTATAGTTTCTTCAAGCCATAACAAAATTTATGATTTACTATCAACTGTTTTGAGTTTCAATACTTGTATAATAATATATATCTAAACTTAAGTTGTATCAAACACTCACACACTCAATATGTTTCTTGATAGAGCATACCTGACTCATTAGTCAGGTATGCTCTATCCCACACATACATACAGGTAGCTCCTTTGCCTCGGTACTCTGATAGCAAATGGTCCCAGTCGTAAGAGTGTAAATGGAGTGATATATCGTTATAAACCGATTTTGGAATAATGAATGTAGATTTATTGGCAGAGAATGTGGACGTTTTAAGACCACCCGCCAAACCCATACACGTACAGTGGTATTGACCCACCTGCCCACCCATATACGTAAAGTGGTATTGGCCCACCCACCGAATCCATACACGTACAGTGGTACTTTTCGGGTCAGGTGGTTCAATTACTAAGGTTTCAAACCGTGGAGTGCAAGATCCTAAGTTTGATTCACTACTGAGCTCAGCACTTTGCTTATTAAATAAAATTTATATATTGGCCTGCAGTCTTATGTGATCAGTTTGATGATGGACAATGGCAGAATTCTAACCATAAATACAAATAGGTAGTTCTTCTATTTCATACTTGCTTCTATTTCTTCTTTTCAACTTATTGGCTTTATGGTTATTCCTGGTCTTATGCTTTTCATCTTATAAATGAACATTTATTTATTAATTTATAGGCTTTTCTCTAACGCAACTGTATGTTAAATTAATGGCTAAATACATTTTTTTAAAACTAAACTATAGTTAACAAAAATATAATACACAGTCATTTTACAAGAACATCAGTAAACCTTGTAATTGTAGTCCCATAATCACAAAATATGGTGTGTCTGTGAAATGTGCATTAGGTTGGAGATTGCGCATGAATGCATGTGTGGGTGGGTGTGTGGAGATGTATAACAATAAAACAAGGTTGTTTCTGTGCATGTAAGTGAACACATGCTTGTGAGGATAAATGTATAAGTTTTTACAAGGGAGATTGCATGTGTGTATATTCATGTAAGTGTGTACACGATAGTGTATGGTGACAATCAATGTCTCAGTGTGAACTTACTTATAGGCGTGTGAACGATAGTGTATGGTGACAATCATTGTCTCCGTGTGAATGTACGTATAGGCGTGTGTACATGATAGTGTATGGTGACAATCAATGTCTCTGTGTGAATGTACTTATGTGCGTGTGTACATAATAGTGTATGGTGACAATCAATATGTCCGTACGAACGTACTTATAGGCGTGTGTACACAATACTGTATGGTGACAATCGATGGCTCCATGTGAACGTACTTATAGGCGTGTGTACATGATAGTGTATGGTGACAATCAATGCCTCTGTGTGAACGTACTTATGTGCGTGTGTACATAATAGTGTATGGTGACAATCAATATGTCCGTACGAACGTACTTATAGGCGTGTGTACACAATACTGTATGGTGACAATCGATGGCTCCGTGTGAACGTACTTATAGGCATGAGCACAGACCTGAATATGTCAACTTGTCTCCAGGCATTTAGATTTTGGTAGATTACATTAGCTTTATAATAGTTTAATGTTAGTTGTTGTAGCTTCTATGTCATTAATTTAGTTTATAAAATCTAATTCTTTGTATTTATTTTTTTATTTTAAGTTAATAATTTTATAGAATACAGGTTTATTTATATTCTACTCTGCAGTTTATAGTTTTTTATTTCTCTACCTCTGGCTGGTAGTGGCTCACTCCTCTCACACAGGCACGTGTCCATGAGGGAAATTATTTCCGTCAGTGTCCTAGACCACTCGGACTCATTCATTTAAAAACCTGAACACACAAACATTCAAGATAAAGTTACAGGACTGGCCAGAGGAGCAACCTCTCTGATGAATCCTTCACCATAATGTGTACTAATCAATCCTTATAATTGTAAAATAAGAGATATGAATACAGATTTCTGTATAGACATGAATACGTATTTACTGTATAGATCAAACTACAGATTTCTGTATTTTGACACTATTATTTTGTTTTTGAAATTGTAAATAAATAATTTGTATTGACAAATAGTGCATACAATTACTCATAAGCTGAATTTTTTTCCATTTCCAGCATTCTCTCCTCTTGCCTCACTCTTTTCCCTTCTCTTGTATTATTATTGTCTCTTTGGATCTTTCTGAAACATATAAACTTGTGTCATTTTACTCTTAATAATGCAATCAGTCAGTTATGTGTTTTCATATATGATAAGTTGAATATTGTCATCCAACTACGAAGTCATTTATTTACTCAATGCTTGTGTAATATACACTTCCTTAAAATACCATTATGTTTATATGTATTCTATTATTATTTATTTTATTTTCACTTAATAATTTATTACTGTTATTTTCTTCTCTTCATTCTATTTCATTATTTATTTGCTTTTGATTTTAGTAGGCTATATTTTTATTTACTTACAATTCTGAAACATTTTCTATTTATTATTTCTGATATTAAAATAATATAAAATGTTTATTTAATATGTACAAAAATACTCTTCAATCATAACCTTGCCATGTAAACAAAAATACAATAAAGTGTTTTCTTCATTTCAAAGATTTAATTTCACTTCAAGATTCTCTTTGTCAACAATTTTCCTTTTTCTACCAAGTGTAAAAAAAGGATGTGTTTAATTTGTAGAATACCATTGAACTTTTTAGGGTATGTGACTGATATAGATAATTCAATTTTGTTGGTGACACAGGGCCGTTGACTGAAATTGGTCATGATGGAGTGGCCAACCTTCCCGGTACGCCCCTGCCAACTACACCCATCTACTCTGAAGATGTTAACATTCCTCTGGAATCTAGTACGGAAGAGCAAGATGAACACAGTGCCAATGAATTGGAAGATTCAACAGGGGGCCTTCCATGTTTCAAAACGCCTCAGGTAAGATCAATATGTTCATTAACCTCAGTAAATTGTAGCTTGGGTCTTGGTACATTAAATGATTTTGGTAAAACTGAATGTTCTCTCCTATTATAAATTTGAGGCAAGAAAACCACCATTAAAACACAACATTAAAATTCAACAATGAATTATAAAGTTAGTTATACAGTAAAATATGTTTAAGGGTATCGCTCTCAAACCTCCGTAATTTGCCTTTATAGAGTTTTTACACTTGAAAAAATTGAGAGAAAAATTGAGGGCACCTTGCCAGGCTGACCTACCTCTGCGAGGAAACAGCTGACAATCCCACCACCACCTTGCCAGGCTAACATTCCTGGGAGAGGTAACAGCTTACTATGCACCCACATCTTGACAGGCTGACTTTCCTGGGAGAGACAAAAGCTGACAACACCATCCGCACCTTGCCAGGCTGGCCTACCTGGGAGAGGTAACAGATGACAACGCCATCTGCACCTTGCTGTTTTCCTGTTTTCAAAGCTGACTTTCCTGGGAGAGGTATCAGCTTACTATGCCACCCACACATTGACAGGCTGACTTTCCTGGGAGAGATAACAGCTGACAACGTCATCCGCACCTTACCAGGCTGACCTACCTGGGCAAAGTAACAGCTGACAATGCCAGCCGCACCTTGCCAGGCTGACTTTCCTGGGAGAGGTAACAGCTTACTATGCACCCACATCTTGACAGGCTGACTTTCCTGGGAGAGATAAAAGCTGACAACACCATCTGCACATTGCCAGGCTGACCTACCTGGGAGAGGTAACAGTTGACAACGCCACCAGCACCTTGCCAGTTGTATCTTTCTGAGGAACAGTCAACTTTAGTTAGTAACAATGACTACACTCGTTCATCTACTCTCATCTTGCTCATTTGCTCCTCATATTCGCCCACATTTATAAAATCGGTGACTTAATGATGAATAATAATGAATAACTTCAACAGTTATAGGTCCATGGAACTATTTTATCTATAGAGAGGCATCTATTAAAGAGGTACTTACCCTTATTTACAAAGGTTGACCAATGTTTCAGGCAGACTCAGAAACTTTATTCTTCCGTGATGGTCGGCGACGTATAGACCTGGTATTGGTGTATGAGGAAGAGGACATGAGCTTGGGTGTGCTTGGGGAGGCTGATACATTGCGTCAGCAGTATCGAAAACAATTCCTCAACAGCCTGCTGCAGGAAGGACTTGATCTTGAACTGGAAGACAAAGAGGTAATACCTACAAGAAGCAAATGGTTCATGTAAAATTTCTTAATATTCTAACTAATTTTGGTGAACTAGCTCTGTAAATATTTAGTATACTATTTAATTCATTATACTTTCTTATCGTCACAAAACAATCTATTATATGTAATTAAGAATCCCAACTAAGAATTAATTTGTTTACTTTTATTACAGGTGTCCTTTGATAAAAAAACTTTCTTCTTGAAAATCCATGTGCCTTGGAAAGTGATTATAAGATATGCTGGTGCTATGAATCTCAAGAAACCCATCAAGGTAACTGGAGTGGAATATAAACATTTAAGTACTTACTCTTTTCATTTTTAGTTTATCATAGGTTTCCCTGGTTAAGTGTTATAGGAAGCTTCTTAACCCTCATTCCTCAATTGTGCACTGTCTCTACTCCCTTTCATAGGCCAGCTAACAAACTAATAAAATATTTTATTACACAAATAAAAAATATTTAAATAAAATAAAAGCTACAGTACAAAGTACTTGTGTCTTGGTGTTTAAATATTGATCTCCCATCACAGAGCTAAATCCAGGTTTCTTAACCATTCAACTCCTGCTTCTCTGATTGAATGAAGACCAGCTAATCCCCCTGAAGAGAACAAAATAGGCACTCATTAACTATGTGATCCATAGTCTGAACTTCATCTCCGCAATTGAACTCTTAGAAGTGCCTCTTTGCGTCTTATATCCGGAGGAGCTATGTTGCACAGCACTGGAAGCCATGTTTAGAGGGGTTGCAATGAGGGAGCCACTGATAGCCCTCATCACCCTATTTTTTTGTATACCAACCTCTCATATATGTGTACTGTTAAGCCACACAATATTCAGCAGTGGAGTAAAGCAGAGACAACGCAGTAGTACGCAGGACTTGTGCGTTGGCTCCCCACGATGATCCAGCAAGTTGCTGCACAATGTTGGTTCTGGTTCTCTGATTTAGCTGCTGCTTTCTGTAGGTGACTTTTAAAACAGAGAGATCAATCTAAGCTAACTCTCAAGTAGGCCTACTGTAGGCCCATTGTGTTTCAGCCTAACACAATCAAAAAAGATGTACAATTTCTGACTTGCTAGTCTACTACTCAGGTGAAAGAGGTTACTTTTGACTTTGTTGGATTGGGCTTTAGCTTCCAGGTTCTAAAACAATTATTGAGGGTAGCTAGATCAAGTTTAAGCGTTCCTTCTGTTTTTGACATGTTTTGGTGTTGAGTTGTGAGAGCAATATTATCTGCATATATGAATTTTCTGGACTGTGTGGCGGGACTGTCAGCAGTGTATACATTGAATAAAAGAGGAGTAAGAACAGATCCCTGTGGCAGTTCATCGTTCAGGTGTCTGTGACCCAGGCACACTTTAATTAACCTGTTGCTGAGGGTGGAATTCAGAAATCACAACAGTCAAGGACATGGAATCAACTTGTAACATTTTAGTAACAGGCCGTATCTCGAGACTATTTCATAGGCTGCTGAAAGATTAAACGAATAGAATAAACAAATAGAATAAATTGTTATTTCCTTCATTTTTTACAAATACAAAATAGAATACAAATGGGAAATTCTGTCATCGATTTCATGTATATGATCTACAAATGCTGCTGATGTTTTCTTTTTCTTTTCAAACCCATTCTCAATGAAAAATGTCAAATGCAAACAAAAAAATTCTCCATTTTGGTAGTAAAAAATACTAAAGAAGTTATGTTTAGAAAATGACAAAAAATAATTTGTATAGTGTCGGCCCAGATATTATGTGCATTCGAGTTTGAAGGTTGTTTACTAAGAAAGTAAGAGGCCTATGAAAATTCCAATGACACCATTGTTTTCCTCGTTTAATTGTACATTATAATAAATGCATTTTAACATTTTATTATATGGTTTAATAATTTTTATCCTTACTGGAACAAAAAAAGTACCAGAATTTTAACTACGGTAGTTTTCACTGTGCATCAACTTTACAACTTTTTAACTCAAAAACCTGTAAATGTATTGCATTTATATTTGAATACATTGTTGACAGGAATATTTTCTATAAGTTTTATAAATTTTAGAGTTTTAAATTTCATAAAACAACATTATTGGTTTCTAGCGGTTGTAATATTAATTACTTGGGCACGTTGTGAACCTTATGAAATGTGTATTTACAATACACTGCTATTATATGCGTAAGCAAATGCAGTAGTTTTTAATCCATTTTTAAATTGATCACTGTATTTACTTACGAATATGAAAGTAATATATTGTAACTATACATTTCATAAGGATTACAATGTGACAAAGCAATTAATTTTACAACTGCTAGAAACCAAGATAATGTTGTCTTAGGAAATTGATAAGAACTTTTTTAATAAAAAATTTTAAATTCTAAAACTGATTAAACTAATAGAAAACATTCCTTTAAACTACAAATTAAAATATAAATGTGATACATTAACAGGTTTTCGAGTAATAAAATTGTAAAGTTGATGCACAGTGAAAACTAGTTAAATTCTGGTATTTTTATTATTCCAGCTAGGATAAAAATTATTAAAACTTTTAATAAACTTTAAATATTCATATGTTATAGCGGAAAATTAAGCTAGGAAGCAATGTTGCAATTGGATTTTTGATAGGTCTCTTACTTTCTTAGTAAACAACCTTCAAACTTGGGTGCATATAATTTCTGGGCCAACGGTAGTTATTGTATTACTACAGTTACTATATTGGTTACATAAAAACTATATTATTATTTATTAACGCCATAACATCAGTCTTGAAATGTAGTCCAACTATATGCGGACAATAATACAATATTTCTACATATCTTTGATACAAGAGACCATTTGGGATCTTCCATCATGAATTGATCCAGCCAAAAACAACCACATTTCACCAGTGGCGGATCCAGAGAGGGGCTAGGTGGGGCTATAGCCCTTCTTGGGTATCAAATTCACACTGGATAAAACAGTGATTTATTATACAATTTTATTTTTTTTAATAAAATAATAATGATATTATGTTGTGAACATTCTGGATAAATTTGTAAAATAGAAAATAAAAGTATTAATAAATATTTACTACAAAATTATAACCTGTGGCCCACCCAGAAATAAATAGGTAGCCATATTATTACATCAATGCTTCATTACTAGTCGCAGGCGACGCAGAGCGGACCCCTTCAGGGCCGTTTTGCTCCACGAAAAATGCTAAAAACATGGGTTTCTGTTTCAATAATTCGGCCCGTAATAATTATCGTATCATAAACACTTGATGTGTCATTTGATAGATGAAGACCTGATCTAGTGGACCATTAGTTGGTTTTTGTAAACAAAAATAGAGTAATTTTATAATGTTTTATAGTTGAATATGTGAAACTTTAAATGTTATTCTCGGCAGTTTTAAATTTAAAAAACTCTAAATATCAACTTATACCCCACTAGATCAGGTCTCCATCTATCAAATGCCACTTCAAGGGTTTACGATACGATAACTATTACGAACCGTTCAGTTGAATTAGAAATGCATGTTTCAGCTCGTGGAAGACTTGCTGCCATTGGCAGCCCACTGTGAAGCAATGATTAGTAACTTTTACAGTGCTGCAATTACGCCTTTTAGGAATTTGGTCTCAGGAGGATGAGACTGCTTGCCACACATCCAGACACTCATGACATTTTTACGTCAGTTGTTTCTGGTATATTTGATTTCACAATTTGATTATGTTCCGTGAGCTGCACGATTCTCAGAACCAATAATCTTACGTATGACTTTTGGCTATTGGGTGATCTGAATAGTTAATTTTTTGTTGAAGCTCCCAGATATAGCTGAATTTAAGAGTCTGCAGAGGCTGTTTGTCTTGTTGGTTTAATCCCATAAGGTTATTTTCGAACCGTACATACGATCACGCGTATTCTAATTAAACAGTTATTTTTAAACAAATTTTTCCAAATAAATTGCATTTGATCAAGAGTGAAATTGTGCATTGCAATTGCTTTGGAAATTTCTAATTAGTTTTATATAAATAATAGAAAAAGATATATTTTGTTTGAAGTTTTTATTGCTTTCATTTTCACCTATTTTATAAAAATATGCATGTATTCAAAATATCAAAAGCAAACCCATTGCGCAGTATGAAACTTCATACACAACTTTTGGTCAGTAAATAACGAAAAATATGGATTCACAAATAAAAAATATTGTTCTTACGGATTAAAACCAACATGGCCGACAGCCACACAGTTGGCTAACTTATGTTGTGTTAGCCAACTATACCACACAGTTAGCTAACTTCGTATCTTAAAGATCGGCACCAGTGTGAACAAATCTCAAATGTAACTTCAAATAAAAATAGAATGACTCATGGACCCCCAGGGTTCGATCCTCGGACCACTTCTTTTTTTATTTTATGTGTGCAGATTGAATACAGTGATCCAGAATGAAGAACTGATTCAATATGCTGATGATACGACTCTCTGTATTAAAGGAAAAACATCCACAGAAGTAGAAATCACAGCTTTTATAGAGCCAAGTTCTTGCATTCAACATTTTAGTGAACTAATCTAAAATCAAATCAAACCAAATCCAACATAATCAGTTTTTGTCTCTGTCAGCAGGAGCTCCAATCTCAGCCTCATGTCTTCGTGGATGACACTCTTTTAGAGGTGGTAAATTCCACAAAATTTCTTGGAATGTTCCTTGATAGAGGACTGACTTGGGACGACCATATTGACCACATTTTTGGTAAAGTTGCTTCAGGCATATATGCGTTGCGCAATCTTGCAAAGTTTTGTGCGCCTAATGTCTTACTCTTGGCCTACAATGGCATGGTGCATTCACATCTGACACAGAGTGATACTTCACACCTACGGAGTGAGACTTTGGGGAGGTTGTGCAAAAAGCAAAATTGAAAGAGTTTTTTTTAAACTTCAAAAAAAAGGCTGTCAGAATAATTGCTAAGTTGAACCACAGAGAGTCGTGCCAGAATTATTTTAGGGAGTTAAAATTGCTGATTTTACCTTGCCTTTATATGTATGAGGTGATACTATACTGCAGATCACGTTCTTCCTTGATTCGTGGCAGAAACGTTCACCGATACTATACTAGAGGCAGGGACACCTTCGAACACAGCAACACAGATTGGCACTATCAGACCACATGCCACATCAGGTTGGTGTCAGACTAATCAACAAACTCTCTGAAGGATTTTCAATTAACAGCCAAACTCAATTCAAAACTCGACTTAGACAGCTCTTGGTGTCTAAAGCTTTCTATTCTGTGGATGAGTTCATGATGAGTCGCTGGGAAGATTAAATAGCAGGGCAGGAAGGCAGTATGATTGTGGCTGTATGAATGTTAGAAATTTATTTGAATGTGGGGTGAATGGACCATTTGTTGTTTAGTTTTAGAATTTTAATACATTTTATATATTATATTTATATTATGTTGACTATTGCATGACATGTTAAAAATTGTCACTACGCAATAAAAAGTGTATTTATTTTTTTCTAGCCTCTACAGACTCTTAAATAGTGCATTAAAATCAGGTTGCTGCTACTCCTTTACCAATGTTACAAAAAGTACAGTAGGGCAACGATTTTTGAAACTTTGGCCCTGGCTCGCGTGTATTAGCCTGTATGATAATACGGGGCTGGCTGAACAAAACATCATTTCGTTCCCAAGGCCATTCGGACATGGAAACTAATTTTGAAGTATACATATGGTATACCATATTTTACAGGAAGAAACGACGATTACAAAAGTACCAAATTGTCTTATTTAATGTACAACTACGAATTTACATTAGCGTTTTTTTGAAAACGTTGTTTTCATCCATCAACAATTTTAGCATGACTAACAATTTTCGATATGCTAAGATTTTTTTTGGTCAGGGATGTTTTACCAATGTAAACTAGTTTTGTAACTAACCAAATTATTTAATAAATCAATAACGAAACCTCTAAGATTTATAGTTTTCTTGCAATAGAGCTTAAAATTTTAATCTTATAGGCATTTTGTACGTTGAATCAGGTCATTAACATTGTGTGTATCCGTTTTTTTGACGTTTTGACCCCCATCTCCCACCCACTGCTAGACCTTAGGAAATTTTGAGACTCTTTATCTAAGTCTGCAAATTTTTACGAAGATGTTGAGACTGTTTCCTGCTTATTTCGTTCATAGAAATTTTGGGACTCGGAAATTTAAGGACGACACATCATTACCCTATATCGGCTGTTGCTAGTAGTGCAAAAAAGAGTTGATTTCTTGTCAACAAATGTTGACTATTCTAGATATTCACTAACATTTGGTTTAAACACAGCTTTACTAATGTATGAAGTAAATTTCAAGTAAGACTATCATGTTTCTTTATGACATGTGAAGAATAGCCATTTGGCAAGATTATTATTATTTTTTTTTACTTGGGTTAAAGATTAATGAGGGAACTGGTGAGTCATCCATTATACTTAATAGTCTGCAGAGGCTGTCAGCTATGTTGGTTGTAATCCCATAAGAAAATGTTATTTGCGAATCCATACTTTTTCGTTATTTATTGACCAAAAGTTGTGTATGAGGTTTCATTTAAAACTTTATCATACTGCACATTGGGTTTCCTTTTGATATTTTGAATATATAAGCCAAGTGTTGAAAAATAGGTGAAAATAAAAACTTCAAACAAAATATTTTTTACATTTTTCTTAAAAAACTAATTATGAATTTGCAAAGCAATTCCAATGCGCAATTTCATTCTTGCTCAAATTCAATTTGTTTGGGAAAAATCTGTTTAAAATAACTGTTTGATTTGAATATGTGTTATTGTATGTCCGGTTAAAAAATAACATTGTTCTTAAGGAATTAAAACCAACGTAGCCGACAGCCTCTGCAAACTTAGCCCCCCTTGGCTAAATCCTGTATCCGCCACTGCATTTCACTGAACCTCAGCAAAATAGTAGCTGTGGATTTGTTTCACTCATAAAACTATTCCACTAAGTAATTCTTGTTTATTTTCAGTGCTAATAGTAGTCATAAAAAGAGAGAAATTCTTAAAAGTTAATATTTTATTTAAATTTTATTAAAAAAATAACAAAACCTTTTTTAAATAATTTTTTTAATAAATTTTTAAAATTTGGATTACTCCAAAAATGTTTGTGATGGAGTATTTATTGCTGTATTTCTTCCCCCTCAGGAGCACATCTGATTGAACACACATTCGGGAAATGTGGTATGGTAGATATATTTTTTATAAGTCATCATATTTACACCGTAGAATATTAAACAATTACCAGAAAAAGCTTAATCACTATTTTTCTCTGAAGTAGATATCAGTTCCCTTGAAAAGCAGCATAAATTAGGTTTAAGTAGACTTTGGGATTTTTTATCTTGGTTTTCAATTACCACTGTTTTAACAGATATATTTTGATCGAAATACAAGCTGACATTTTTGTTAAAATTTTTAAAACAAATTTGTTAATATTTATTTCACTTATTCCAGAGATTCCTGTCCATATCAGTAAAGGCTTGGGTAAGTTGTTTTAAAGATTTGCCAATTATTTCATACATTTCATTTCCCCTGAGGATGAAGACATGCTTATAAGAATAAAATGTACTCTCTTTTTTAATTAAATTTAAATCAGCGGGTAAAAATATTGTCACAACCTATTGTTAGGTTTTACTATAATATAAATTTCAACCACTGTAATTTTGCTAAATGCCTTGATTGTGGCTGATGAAGCATAAAAAACGTTGGGGCCAATCGTCACAACCATGCTCTGCTACCAAATTTTGAAACATACTTCCCCAGAGAAAAATTTAGAAACGGTAAATAGACAGAATTACTGAAGGCTCACACTGAATTTAGCTTGACCAATATTTTATTAAATTAAATTGATTTTGAAAAGAATCTGCCAGCACCACGATCAAACCTACTAGCCTTCAACCACCACAAGCAGGCTCTAGCCACGATTCAAGGCTATCTGGTCAAACCAGCTCTATTGAATACAAAGATGGTTTATTAAACGGCTCCTTGAAATGGTGAGAGTGAATAGCCACGTGCTTCAGTTCAAGAAAGAGCCTTTGGCCTGCCGACCAACAACCTATCAGTTACAGCCTATAATATCACGGACCACTAAATAACAAAGTTCAATAGTGAACACTGAAGCTCAACTATTCAATGAAGATGAAGCTCAAGTTAATCAAGAAAATTAAATTTTAAAGCAGGTGCTTCAGGTTAGCGGCTAATTAATTATGATTGTATCAATATTTTATGTTCTATTGTAATCAGTTGTTTATTTTACAGTCAAACTAGCTAGATTCAATTTTCTTTTTAATTTTTAGTTAAATTAAGTTTGTCTTTCCTAGTAGCCACATTACTAGCAATAGTGGCTACTCAATTTCCATTTTTTACTTTGTAAAAGAAAAAACTTAATACTACATGTCAGATATTAAAGATTACTGTTGAAAGTCAAAAGTTCTTAAAAAACTATCACACATAACATAATTATACAAAATATAATACACAATATGAAATACAAAAGAAATGCAAAATATGAAATCAGTCAACAAAACACAGAGCAAGTTATTAAATAGACCAAATACTCAAGGACATACAAAAATAAATGCAAAATATGAAAAAATCAACAGAGCATAGATCAGGTTATTAACAATCTATATAATGTTGTTGCATAGACATATCATGAACAATCCAATGCTAATAAATAACTTTCAAACAACAAACCACTTAACATTATTATGCCTTGTAATTTAATTATATTAAGCATGAACACATCTAGCATGTAATATAGTATTGTATATAGAAGTCTTAAGAGATCCCAGTATACATAAGTTTTGTGCTGCACTGCCCAAATTATAAATGATGTGTGAATCTTATAACATTTAAATTTATAATTTGAGGTAAGGTAAATATGCTAACAAAAACAAGACTTCTCAAGGTTCTAAAGCACTGATGCTAAGGGGTACTGGATAGGGAAGTCAACTGTACTATATTGTACAAAAACAAGACTTCTCAAGGTTCTACATCACTGATGCTAAGGGGTACTGGATGGGGAAGTCAACTGTACTATATTGTACAAAAACAAGACTTCTCAAGGTTCTACATCACTGATGCTAAGGGGTACTGGATAGGGAAGTCAACTGTACTATATTGTACAAAAACAAGACTTCTCAAGGTTCTACATCACTGATGCTAAGGGGTACTGGATAGGGAAGTCAACTGTACTATATTGTACGAAAACAAGACTTCTCAAGGTTCTACATCACTGATGCTAAGGGGTACTGGATAGGGAAGTCAACTGTACTATATTGTACAAAAACAAGACTTCTCAAGGTTCTACATCACTGATGCTAAGGGGTACTGGATAGGGAAGTCAACTGTACTATATTGTACAAAAACAAGACTTCTCAAGGTTCTACATCACTGATGCTAAGGGGTACTGGATAGGGAAGTCAACTGTACTATATTGTACAAAAACAAGACTTCTCCAGGTTCAGCACCACAGATGGTAATGGGTACAGGCCAGGTAAGCCTATTGTACTAAAAAATCAGTCAAAACATCATCTAACACTCTTTGGTTTCAGAGGCGCTTTACCCTGTTGATGAGTTTATTGAAAACAGCTGGGACTATAGAACACATACAATATTTGTTATGGCATATATGATTGATTAGAGAGTGTGATTAGAAAATGTATGCATAAATGTGGAGATTGACTAAATTTGAGGCCAAATTTGCGATAGACATTTGTGATGTAAAGTAATTTGTTTTGATGCAACAAAGAGATTATATTATTGTTATGTTTCATATTGTAACATTAGTAAATTATTCATCACATTCCATTGTCAGCAAAAGTTCCATTCAACTAAATTTTTTGAATTTAGTCTAATGTTACATTTTGTGAAGGAACGAGAGGGACGACTGATGGAAAGTCATAGTGTCAGCAACAGTTTAAGGAAATTGTTCAATCTGGATCCTGCAGTAATTGCTGAAGAACCATCCTTCTACAGTGCCACTCACAGCTCTGACAGAGAGGAACAGTGAGTACAGTAGCTACCGAGTTAAGTTTGTTCCATAGCATGCTGAACATGTCTACTCAGTGATGTGGGGCATCATTATTTGCATTTACGGAAAGGCATAATACCTCCAGATAATTAAGAAACTTAAAATTTGACTGTTTATAAAAAGTTAATTGGAAAATGTTAACATTAAATTTATTTTAATTTCATACTACAGTAAAGCCTTGTTATCCGACACAGAGTTAATTCTGTATTAACTGACATACTCATCCCAAAAAATACTGTATTATTCATTTTCTGAAAATAATATAATGTATTAATGTTCTGAAATGACAAAAACTGTATGTTCCTGGTGATGTTTTACCAACTAGCACACTGTTTTGTTGTTTACTGTATTTGACTTTATGTTAACGTTGACTGTACTATGTAAACAGAGTACATCACTTTTGACAATTCGTTGGTGCCTAAAAATAATGGTATTTTTTAGGACAGACAGTGCTTGTAAGTAGGGGGAATAGAGTGACTCATGAACTCGTTCAGTAGTTTCCTGACCGGTTTTACGTATTAGTTTGTTGTATTACTATACAGCATTTAATACGGTAACAAATTTCAATATAGCAACATATTAGGATAGTTTGTTTTTGAAAGATTTTCATAGTAAATTGATTGTTTGTGCTATAAAAAATGAACAAGCGCTATTGTTTATGCAGTACTGTATTACAAATCCTTAATAACATTCATTTATTACTATTATTTATAGTTTTTACTAGAATTCCTTACTATCCTAAATTTTTACTCATCTAACGTCATCATACTCATTTTTATGTAGGATAAATGATGCTCTACTGTATTAATACAAGCCTAATGAAAAATGTTCAAAACCCACAATTGTAGAACATGATACATTAGTTAACATTAGTTAAAGACAGTACACAAATCTATAGTTTGTGACATGCGATTTTGTTCACTCAGTTAACTTGCTAAGCATGTAAGAGGTTTGAGTAATCACACAGTCACAATTAAAACCTGTTGCTAAACTGCTTGACAAACTTGAATTCCATGTTCTTGGCCAATGGCTTGGATCTTTCCTGAATGACAGACAACAAGTCATCCGAATCTCAAATAAACTCTCTGAACAGATTCACCTGAGATATATGGGATCCCTCAGGGATCAATACTCAGTCCGGTTCTCTTTTTGGTCTATGTCAATGATATTGGGTCATTACTAGGGTACGGTAAACTTGTACAGTATGCTGATGACACAACGCTTTGTTTTAACATCAAATCGAGAGCAGATCTGGAACAGCAAACTTTTTTGACACCAACATTGTGTCCAGTATTTCAACAGCCTCAATCTGAAGGTGAATTCTTCAAAATCTAATGTCCTGACTTTCACGCTGAATCAGGAGATCCAAGTGACAAGCCGGCCATCATATTGGATGGCACCCTGCTGGATGTAGTTAACTGTTCCAAATTCCTGGGAATATTCCTCGATAGGGGATTGACTAGGAATGTTCATATAGACCAAGTTTGCTCAAAACTTTCTTCAGGAATTTTGTTTTGAGGTTGTTAGCAAAATATTGCCTTACTAAGGTTCTGTGGCGTATTATGGCTTAATTTATCCCCAACTTACCTACGGTTTGGTATTGTGGGAAGCCTGCTCAAACGGTCAGTTTTTCAGAGCTTTCAAATTGCAAAAGCAAGTGATTTGCATAATTGTGCGGTTGAAGTTCAGAGAATCTTGCAAGGAAGCATTCAACGAGTTCCAACTGTTGACCCTGCCAAGTCTCTACGTTTTATAGACAAACTTATTCTGTATGTCTAAATGTGCTATTACCAGTGGTCGAGACATTCACACATATGACACACGAGGCAGGAATACCTACTGAAATAGGAGACACAGGATGGGGGTTTACGAGCACTTTCCCTCACAAGCAGGGGGCTTTTTTTAAAACAAAATGCCCAATTCAATAAAAAGTGCCCTGACGCCCAAGGTGTTCAAAACTCGTTAGAAATGCTTTTTAGCGTCCCAAGCATTTTACAATGCTGACGAGTTATGGCATACGACTTGGTGACCGCACAATCAGAAGACTGACAACCGGCGCTGGAAGTGTGTAAATTGGTAGAATGAATGTGGTGTGAATGTAAACACTGTATGTTTGGCTGGAGTTTCTATGTGGTGTGATTGTCAAAATTTTAGTTATTATTATTTCTATGACAATTGCTGTATATATAATATAATGTCCTGCAAAATAAATGATTTGATTTGACCTTATATTTATAATTATTCTAGCATGGTAAAACTTACACTAATAAAAATGATTAAAACAACATAAGACAATACTACAGTAAATGCAATGTTGTATAAATACAACAACAACAAAATACGTTCAGAACTATTATATTAATATTGAATTAAGTTCAATATTAAATTTTAACAATAAAAATATAAGACAATACAAAAAATATAAAAAAATAATATATTTGAAGCAATAACAAAATAAAAATAAGATGCACAATAACTTTTAATAGGATTTAAATCCTCTAATTGACTATTTAGCACAATATCAAATTAAAAAAAAGAAATGATTATTAAGAATACAGAATTAAGATTCAGTACCTTTTTACAAATCTTAAGAATTTTATTAACTTAGATGAATTAAACTCTTAAACACTACAATTGAATTTAACAGAAGTATTTATCCCAGAATAACTTAATTCAACCAAATATATAAAGCTTTAAACTTTAAAATAATACCCTTAACTTAAATCTTTAACAAAAATTTTAAACAATTTACTTAAAAAAATATTTAACTTTCAATAAAAATATGAACAGTCACTAAGTCTTTGCTTGGAAAACTGCCTTGTTTTTTAGGAAGAAACTATCGCAGGTAGGGCTGCCAGAGAAGGCTTAGATAATTGGTATTTGGTACAGGTGTTGCTACCTCCATGCATTCTGCTGACTGTCAGCTGAAGTCATTTACTAATTTCACAACTGGAATGAAGCAACACTTGAATAAGTCTCAAAGTATCGGGCATTTACAATCTTGGAAATAAAATAATATAAACAGTTATAAATTACTGCATAAGTGTATGTGACATAATTTATAAAATAGAGGAAATATATAAAAATGACTAAATGTTACAGTTAAAATGAATCAGGTTGATTGAATGTTCTTTTACAAAGGTCTGTTTGTAACAATGTTTATAAGATAGATATACACTCTAAAAGATACTGTATATTGAACATGTTACAAGGTTTTTATTCATTTAAAATGATACTTAAAAAAACTATTGTTAATCAACTACGAGCTTGTACTTAACACTTCCTAGCAAGTATGAAAATAAGAAAAATTACTTCAAAATATAAAAGAATCGTTGATGTTCTTAGTTCCATGTTTAGATATGATGGCATTACTTCAATATGGAACAGTAAAAGTGAACTTTTATAAGAAAAGTCAAGCTTCTTTACTTTGGGATGTATTTTTTTTCATCCCGCAACTGATAATAAATATAAGTGAAACCATTTCTTAATTTTGTAATTTAAAATTCAAATTAAACTTTATTAATAATTAATTTTACAACACTTTTTATAGTTAGTCTGTTAATTGTGTTAATTCTGTTTACTCCAAAGTTTTAGCTATCAAGATGTTTTTATTCTGTGCAAAATTAGCATTCATTAAATAAGCTTACATTTACAACTATAAATCTGATGTGCAATTTTATATAACAGCAAAACCTCCTTGCTAAAGTTAGATAATAAAAATCTGATTCTTTGGCGATATTATCAATCTACTTAAATTAATTTAGCAACTTAATCATATTCAAAAATCAAACAAAATATTATATTTTCTTTTCTAATCCAAACAATTTTGTAATCTACAGTACCATATCGTTAACGAAAGAAGCTTGGTTGGTGTCATCTACGCTTACTATTTGAAGTTGGTCATACCTGATGAAGTTGACCAAGTTGGCAGTACTGAGAGAGGGATTAATCTGAACTTACAATTGATTAATCATTCTGCCTTTAAACCAGACATATTCATCAGAAACCCACTTGACTAGGTCACTACGACAGGTCACAGACTCACCAGACGCCCACCACTCACCTCTTATATTTGCGCATCTGTTTTACTTTTGATATTTCTTTGTGAGAGTTCTTTGATATATTATTTGGACATGAGTTCACTGTTACCAAGCCTCTGGAGGATACAGTTACAAGTCTACATTTTAATATTTGATCAGAAAAGCTTCGTACTTGTTATGTAGTAATAGAGACAAATGAGCAGCAAAGAGAGGTGTTGCTGTATTTTCAAACTGTCCACGTTAAATAACTAAAATAAAATGTGATAATTTCCTAAGATAGTTTGTTATTAGTGTTTTTAAAATTCTGTTTGGATTTCATTGAATTTAATTACAAAGCTTGCTTGTTTCAGTTTTAGGTACATATTTTGTATTATTGACTTTCAAATATAAAGCCTGCTTTTTTGTGTGTTTAATGTTACAGGTTTGTAGTCAAAGACCGTGAATCATTCTTTACCTCAGCCCAGAGAAGTCAAGTGGTCTGGCAAATCTTACTCAGAACAAAGTACGATGATGGTAGGAAGGTAAGGTATTCACATCTATTAACTCGACTAGTCAAGTTGGTTGTTAACTCTTCTAAACTATGCTCACATATATGCAAGAAACATTTGTTTTGCTAGCGTCCAAAAGGCACAGAAAGTAAATTTTGAATAAATATACCAAACCATCAGTGTTATTCAAACTATATGAGAATTAACCCTTATAGTGCCGGGAATCGCTGTCAGTGACGCCCCTTACTAGTGCGAGAAATGCCAGCGTCGCTGTGAGAGACGCGCTGTATTTGTTATAGTGCATCGTTATGTTTTATTAAATGGCTGCCAGAATAATACCAGACGCTTTGCCAATGACCGCTGCACGCAGTTTCGCTCTTGGACTGTGTCTAGATGACGTAACTGTTCCGTGACAGACACGTAACTATTAGGTTAGGTTATGTATGCGCCTGTATGTCGCTTAGCAACCAATTTGTAATGTTTTAGTTATAATTTTGTAAAGAGATAATTTTTGAAGTATAGTAAATGAAATTATATGTATTAGTTCAGTTTTAAATGCTCTATAAAATGCCGTTCAGGACAATATTCTGAAATAAAATTATAACTAACATATGGACCTTCAAACTTGAAAAAAAATAAAAAAATTTTTTTCTCAAGGTTTTTAGAAGAAAATAAAATTTATTACAACAAAAGGTTAAATATATATACATAGCTCTATAGACCAATTATTGCTCTTTCATTTAAAAAAGAATTTATATAAATATGACTAAAAACATGGATTCTATAAATTTTTACCTGGAACCTTACATTTTTGCCAAAATTGGCCTGGCAATTTTCGCATAGGAAATGCAAAAATGGCCCGGCACTATAAGGGTTAAAATCATTCTTTAAAAAAATCATTGCTATTCTGCTAATTAGTTAAATACAGTTCTAAAACTCTAGTTTTAAATAATAGGATGCTCTTTGTGAAAAATCTTCTTGTATCCGTTAGAAATAATAAGAATATTTTTGTGAATTTGAACATAACCTTGCAGCAAGAGGTAGATTTGGCTTTTGCTTTCAGATTCCTCAACTGAATAAAAGATTGGATCTCTCTAATTCTTTTTATATTGCCCATTGTATTTATACAAATGAACGACAATAAATTGTTGACATGGAGGGTAGAAGTGTTTCTGTGTATAAGGGTACTTTTTTGTTCTTTCTCCAGTTTATGTTTCAGAAATGTTTAGTATTATTAATTCCCTTAAGTGAAATTCCCTACTGGAATTGATTATTCGTCTACTCATTTGCTTAATTCATGTTCAGATGTTTTTGTTATTCCACTGGTCCTTACTTTCCTTTCAATATACATTCTTCAGGCTCTGATTTAAAAAAGTAACACTCTTATTCAATCACCACTAAGTAAACAGTCCGTTTACAGTCTTAAAAACATACATAGATTAAGTATCCCGAAACATAATATAAATTTGTTTACTCATCATTAGCGTTATAATGATATGTATTTACTCAATGCTCTCCAACCAGGTTGAAAACTGAAAACAATATTAAAATACTAACAAAATAATTTAAGATATTTTAAATTATTTTCAAACTGTCGAAGAGCATATTATTTGTTAATAATAGTTGAGTGTTATTTTAAGTAAAAGTGTAGAATATCGTTGTAATATTATATATAATTTGAAGCCAGCCAAAGTATGTATTTACTATGTTAAATGGCAATAAAGAATTGTTTGATTTATGATCAGTGAGTGACTATTTCAACTCAGCCTGGTTGATAAGGAGAACTTGCTCCAATATATATTTAAATATAGAATTATTATTGTCAACTCACTCTTGTAGTTTACAAACCGTTGTAACAGACAGTATAGTTAATTACTTACAAAATTCTTATTTTATTAATAATTATCATTATCTTAATATATAAAAATGAGTACCTGAAATTTGTTGTCATTCCATCTCTTGAAATGGCTTAACAGATTTCCTTCATATTTTTTAAAAGTTTCCTAATTTTTTGTAGAATGTTCCTCAGAAAAAAATGGAAAAAATCATGAGGAAATCGGAAAATTTTGTGGAAAACTAAGGGAGGAGTTAAGTTTGATTTGTTTACTAACAAAACAAATGAAAGGAAATTTTGAAACTTGTGATGTAAGTGTTTCTGCACTTATTTGTATTGGTTTATATAAACATAAGTTTTGTTTTATTTCTTATTGATAAGGTGGTTACTATAATAGACTTTTACATTCAGTTAAAAATTAATATGCTGAATGAAATATTGGTACATATATGTTAGCTTTTAACTGAATAAAATTCAGTTATGCCAATGCTACTTATATTATAATCCCATTTATCGTATGGGCTAAAAGTTGTAGAGTTCACTCCTTGGAAGGTTCCTGGTGAAGTTTTATTCACATCCGACTCTAGGGCTCCACCTTACTGGCCTTTAAAGTTGCAAAATTACTGTTATGGAGTTATTTTATTTATTTAATTAATCATTAGCTGTTAAAAAAAGAATTGAAACTCACCCAAGAGAGTATCAGGTTAAAGGTGTTTTCTCTTGATTCCTAACATAGCATCAGATTTTAGAAAAGACTGTGTTTGTGAGCTCCACTGCCCCAAAAATCAAAATTCATTGTGATAGAGTCCAAATGTCCCGTCAAGGCCGAGATCCACAAATGGGGCTGTACAGTGTCTTAGCGAGGCTTTAAGCCACAAAGCGGCTAAAGGCAGAGTTTCAAAGCGAGGATGCAGGTCGGATTTCCCTCACAAGCGCAGGGAGTGACGAGGTTGACACACAAAGCTACAATAAATAAGCTAAAACATTACTATTTATATGTTAATATTGTTATGTATAATAACCAGCGGGTAAACAGCTGGTTATTATACATAACAGTTATGTTAATTTTACGACATACATTTTATTTACTTTGCATATTATTATTTTTTTCTACATTACTACTCTGAGTTTAGCTCTTCTGGGAGTATAATAATCTTACAGTGTTGGTTTATTATTTTTTCACTGTTTTTATTTTTTTACCTGGAAGGTGAGGAAAGATCATACCCGGTAAAATGGTAAATTTAAGACAGAGAAACATACAACTCAAAGAACAGGTAAAATTTGTGAAACATTTTGTGGCCACTGGCCCCTTCCTTGGTCAATAGACAACTTGAACCGCATACACTAACAGTGACTCTTGAAGTGATTGACGAGGTATTACCAACTATTAAGTAATTGGACACTGTAATGTTTTCCACTTCTGCTTTCCACTCATTTAATTTTTTAGTAAAATCCAGTGGCAAGAACCTAAGGGTAGGTCCATGATACCAGGGGAGGGGGGTTAGAGGGTTGAAACCTGTGAGGGTCCAGTGATTTCCCCTGAAAAATTTTGAAATTATTGTCCCAAAAATGCGTTTTCAAACTATTCTTAAACGTCAAATTTGCAATTATTAATAAATTTTAGGTGCATTAGAATACAGTTTAAGTACTTTTTTATTGAAATAGTTGATACACCCCTTAATACCTTAATTTATATTGAACCATCCCAAATTTTTGCTAAAATGCGATTAAAAATTACTCAAGTTTCATCTAAGTGCTTTTTAATATTTAATAAAATTAATTTATTCACCATACATATAAAACAACTTATGTATATTCAGAATCATCATTAGCATATTTATTATATTTAGAAAAAAAAACATTGTCTGCGTCGGACCAGACGGGGGAAGTTATACCGTAGACCTTCTATTATCTATATATATATATATATAAAATCCAATGTATGTTTGTTTGTCTGTCTATCCTTTATGCGCTACCAAACCGTCCAGCCGATCACCATGAAACTTGGGGAAGTTGTTCTATATCCCCCAGGGAAGGTTTCTGTCCTATTCCCGTTTCTTTAATCCCTCAGGGCTCCATCCCTTGGACTTCTAAAGTTTCAATGTTAATCAAATAGCAGGATGCATAAAGGTATAATAAGTCAAATATAAAAAGAATATCAGCTGTGGGTTTTAAATATGTCAAAATTATACTGTTTATATTTTTATGTTTTGATTTCTTGTGAAGCTATATTAATTGATTGATTTATTTGATTAACAGCTGTTAAATAAAACAATCGATTAATCAATAGTTCTTAAAAATTTGTTCTTAATTTTCAGCGTGACGCGGTTTCTCGACCAACATCCCATCCCAAAGTGTCTAACGGGCGCAAAGAAGTATAACTTCAATAACAGCTGTTTTAAATTACTGATGTGGACCTAAGTAAATAAAATACAGTATTATTGTCAGTAACGTCATTAATGGCTGTAGTTTTACGTATAATTATTTTTTTTAGGTAGGGAGGGATATAATATAACTTTTAAGGGGAGATTTCTGGCCCTAAGCATCCCAAATGTGACTGGTAAAATGGCAGGCCTAGTGCCCTTAAAATAACCTGCTGATCTTTATTTAGAAGGTGCTGAGTTTCTTACTATTACTGCTGAGACAATCCTTGTTAATGTGTTCATCACAGTGCAGTCACTTATAAATGACTTGATCATTAATTTTGTTATGTGTGGCAGGTCGGCATCAGGAGACTCCTCAATAATAGAACTTACATAGCTGCCTTCCCACTGCACGAGGGCAGTTACAAGTCTGCTGCTAGCAATGGCTTCATATATGATCGAAGGGTATGTCAGTTCCAATCATCATCATCTACAAATTGATTACAGTAAAGCCTCACTTATCCGACTTAAATGGGCAGTGATGAAGTTGTATAAAAATGTTGGATAGTAGGGAGTGATAATTAAAATATTGTGTTAAGTTTGTCTTCCATAAACACTACAACTCTTTTACGTTTGGAAGCCATTTCACTACTATCAGTGCAGATATTATGTGCACCCGAGTTTGAACTTTGTTTTCTAAGGAACTAAGAGGCCTATGAAATATCTACTAACCCCATTGTTTTCCGCATTTGATTGTACTTTATAACATATTAATTTAAAAATTGTACTACAAGTTTTAATAAATATTTTCCTAGTTGGAACAAAAAAAGTACTGGAATTTTAACTAGTTTTCCCTGTACATCAAATTTACACTGCTATTACACGAAATCCAGTCAATGTATCACATTATATTTTAATGCCTGCCTGGTTGATATGAATGCTTTCTATAAGTTTTATAATTGTTTTATAATTTTAACTTTTTGAGAAAATTAGTTCTTATGAACACCCTGAAACATCGTTTTCTTGGCTCGTAGCAGTAGATAAATTAATTACTTAGTCTCGTTGTAATTCTTATGACATCTATAGTTACAATACATCACTTTCATATGTGTAAATACATGCAGTGATTTTATATTGATTTAAATCACTTTTAAGTTATTTTAAATTAATTTAAATCAATTAAAAATCACTGCATTTACTTGCAGGTATGAAATTGATATAACATAACTATACATGTCACAAGGATTACAACAAGATCAAGTAATAATTTTACAACCTCTAGGAGTCAAGAAAACAATGTTTCAGGGAATAGATAAGAACTTTTTTTCAAAAAGTTAAAATTCAAAAATTTATAGAAAACATTCATATCAACCATGCATTAAAATATAATATGATAAATTAACCGGATTCCGAGTAATAAGAGTGTAGATTTGATGTACTGTGAAAACTAGTTAATTTTTCGGTACTTTTTTTGTTCCAACTAGGAAAAAATTTATTAAAACTTGTAATAACATTTTTAAATGCATATGTTATATTCAGATTCCGATTTTGTTCACCAAAAAAGAAACATTGTTACAGATAATAGTCAACAAAACATAGTTTATACAACAAGTCTTAATTTAAGTAATACAATGCATACAGGGAAACAATCAAGTCATTTACATAAAAAGTCTTGTATGCAATAGTATTCACTTTGTATCAAGAATATTTTAAGTGTTCTTTTATATTGTTTAAATTGGCAACTGACTTTAAATATGGAGGCAGAGTATTGTACAGTTTAATGCAATTATACTGGACTTGTTTCTGAAAAATATATGATTGGTGACATGGAATATCTAAATAGTGATCATTTCGAAGTGAGTAAGAGTGTATTTTATATGAGTCAGAGTTAGTAAACAGGTGAAAATTTCTTTTTAAAAAGGTGACTGATTCCAAAATATAGATTCATGGGAATATCAACAGATTTTTCATGTGGAAGGTGTTTCGACAGGATTCCCTGGCAGAGAGGCCACAAATAATGCATAAGGCTTTCTTTTCTAATCTAAAAATGTGTAGATTACTTAGACTTTAAGCTCCCTAGATTGCCACCGGGGTTCTGTGGGGTATATCTGACTTTTTCCTAATATTATTTTAAGAATGGCTCTCTGTGTGACAGCAAGTGGCTCTAATACATTACTGGAGGCTCTTCCCCATGCCGTAATACCACACTGCAGTCAAGACATAAGCATAATGCACAGTCCTAATCTAGCCCACTGTCAAAACCTATCTAAGCTGTGTAAAGGCATAATTGGGCGTTCTTAGTTGCTGTTTCACATACTGAACGTGTGGAAGCCAACTGAATTTATGATAAAAATTAACTCTTAAATATTTATATTGTTCCACACGCTCAATGGTACCAAAGCTAGCAGATCACGGGTCAGCACAGGAATGCATTCTCAGGATCTGAGGACCTGGGCCTAAATTGGTATTAATGTAGATTGGAAGGCATTTCGGTTTTCCTACATTAACGGTTAGGAAGTTATGGTCAAACCACAACCTAAGACCTGCCTCACTGATTCAATTTATGCTAGCTAATCCCTCCGTAAAACAGCGCAAGGGGTACTCTGAAACTATGTGATCCATTGTTTAGATGGACTCTCCACTATCACATGACTGATCTACTGGCAATCCCCATTTGTATTGCCAGTAGTTACATTTGCTCACTCCAGTTCGGAACCGATTCAATAATGTCCACTTCCTACCAGGGTGGTTCATCCCACCTACAGGTATTGACGGATCGTTAATAAGGAACTTATTTCATTCATCAAAACTTTTCCACTATGGCTCAGTTAATATTGGGTGAGAAATTTGATCTACTGAACTGGAAAGCAGTATGTAGAGGTGGGTTTCAAAATTTTAAGCGACCGTTCTGACGTGGGAGATCCTGGGTAATGGGGAGGTGCGGAGCATTCAAGATCTTATTAAATTCTTTAAGTAGTGCCTCCTGATGTCTTATTTCTGGAGGAGCTGTATTACACAGGACCGGCAGCCAAGGTAGTGGAGTTGCCATGAATGTGCCACTAATAGCTCTCATGACTCTATTAAGTTGGACATCAATCTCCTTTGTATGTGCGCTATTTAGCCATACAGGAGCACTGAATTCAGCATCTGAATAAACCAGTGACAAAGCAGTAGTATGGTAGTATGCAAGACGTGTGCGTTGGCTCCCCAAGTTGTTCCAGCAATATGATGTAGTACATTTGCCCTGGTTTTAATTTTAGCTGTTGTTTTTTGAAGATGGCTTTTAAACATCAGCGATCGATCTAACGTCACTCTCAGGTACTGTGGGTGATCATTGTGGTGGAGTTTTGCGCCATTTAGAAAGACATTTAATTTTCCATTAGCTAGTCGATTACTTAGGTGGAAGCAGGGTACTTCAGTTTTTGACGGGTTAGGATTCAGCTTCCAGGTTCTAAAATATTTTTTGAGGGTTGAAAGATCATTTGTGAGTGTTTCTTCAGTAGCTGTGAAGTTCTTATGTTGATAAGCTAAAGTAATATCATCTGCATATATAAATTTTCTAGACTTGGTGATTGGGATGTCAGCAGTATACACATTAAATAAAATTGGAGCAAATACTGACCCCTGTGGCGGACCATCCTTCAGCTGTCTTGGAAGGGAAGGAGGCTGTAGAACTTTAATAACAAACCTTTGCTCCATACTGTATCATAAGCCGCTGTTAGATCAACAAAAGCTGCAGATGTTTTTAATTTCTTTTCAAACACATTCTCGATAACATACAACTACAACTTCGACCAGGGTGAAAACCAGCCTGCTCAACTGTAACATTAGAATCAAGAATGGGGTGATATTCTATTGTATAACAGTCTTTCTAGCAACTTATAACAAACACTAAGAAGAGATGTTGGGCGATAACTTTCCACTCGTTCAGGGTCTTTGCCAGGCTTCAGAACAACTACTACCTTTGAACGCTTAAATGCTTTTGGCAAGTTGCCTGTAGCTAGTATCTTATTGTAGACAGTTTGAAGGCATTGTTTCACTTTGCTACCAGCATGCATTAGAAATTCCGGAAAGATACCCTCAAGACCGGCTGCTTTCCCTCTTCCTCTGTGAAATTTTTGGAGACTTCCAGGGGTGCTCTTTTTAATTTCATTTAGCATGTAAAGAATATGTCTGTCAGAAGGATGGCGGGCTGACATCGATAAGCTGACTATCTGTTTAGCTATCTTAGAAGCCTTCGGGTGGAGCACTTCTCTTTGATTTGGAGATTTACCAGTAGAGAGTTTCTTTAAAAGTAACCACGCTTTTCTACTGCTGTGGGTAAAGTTTATATCTTCAGCAGTTTTAACCCATTTTTCTCTCCTGGCACTGTCTAGAGAGTGCAGCAGCTGACTAGCTATGTTGGATTATTGCGGTGGCGTTAAACTCTGTTTATAGGTCATCTGATTCCTTACTCCATCCTGGTATATATCCTTTCTGTATCCTCTCAGTATGTAAGCTTTAGCAATGGACAAGACAAGACTTGTAAAACAATCATAATTTCTTACGGTAGAGAAATGAACCTGATCTTTATCATCAAGCATGGTGGTAAAGGCCTCCCACTGTGCTTTATTGAAATTTCATCTAGGCCTGGGAAAAGATCGAATTTTGTGAATTTGGATTCCCAATGAAACCAGCATTGGCCTATGTTGAAAGTGGGGAAAAGCATCAAGAACTTTCCTAATTTTTTTTGGGCTTGATGATCATTCACACGAGCAGAAGCTCAAGTTGAGGGAGTAACCTCGACGCCAACGAGCTGAATAAAAAGTGGCAGAATCTTAAGCATCAAAGATCAGGAAAAGGTTGTTCATTTCAGCCCAGTCAGCAAGCTCTCTGCCATTCTCATCGTCGGTGTTATAGCCCCATTGGCCATGGTGACTGTTGAAGTCCCCCACATGGAGGACACGGTGTTCAAAACTTGGCAAAATCCTATCATCAGGCCACTGGATGTTGGGAGGCTTATAAACATTTACTATTGTAGTTTCTGACACTGATTGCCAGGATAAAGATGTCACCATCAGAGCTCTTATGGGTAATTGACACATTGTCCATGTCATTCTTTATATAATACCATACACCCTATGCCCAATGGAATCAACAAGTCTGTATCTAGGAATATTGCATCTTGCACTATTATTATCTTCGATATGGGTCTCTTGGAGAGCAAGGATAATATTTGTAATGGTCACAAATTTGTAATGGTCCAGCTACCAGGTTTGTTGCTCGTTTAGAACTACCCAGGGGATACGTACAGCTTTAAAGATTTGCTGTGGATGTGAACAACTTCATCCCCCACGCAATGTAACATATACATTAGTTAATATAACAGACTAATACGTGTGAGCGGTCAGGAAACTGCTGACCGATGACTATTCTCTCTTCCTAAAAGCGATGACTTAAGAGCAGATTTATAATATAATTTAGTAAAAAATATAATAAATATTTTACAGTTAGGTTACTTGTTTATAATTTTTATTTATTTCAATTTCTGTTTTGCTTTCATAGGTATTTTTGTTACATGATACCACAGAATCTCTGGAGTGGCTGTAGCCAAACAGCTGACTTAGGTTCGACTCTGGTGCCATTCTCTGCCCTGCCATTCCTGTGTTACTTAAATATGGTGGTCCCACGAGTGAAAGAGAATACTCTTCACTAAAAACACCTGCATAGAGATGGGTGGTCCATATATATCTTATGGCTTCCACAGGCCACCTACCAAAATAATAATAGTTTAAAAATTAGACTATTGAAAAATATCCTAATAAAATAAAATCTACAGTACAAAGTACTTGTGTCTTAGTGTTTAAATATTGATTTCCTGTCAAAGAGCTAAATCCAGGTTTTGCAATCATTCAACACCTGCTTAGAAGATCCTTCTTAATGATCCGTCAATACCGGTAAGTGAGAGGAACCTCCCTCATAGGGAATGGACACTGTTGAATCGGTTCCAAACTGGCGTGGGCAGATGTAACTACTGGAAATGCAAATGGGGATTGACATTTCATCAGTCATGTGATTACAGGGAGTCTATCCAAACAATGGATCATATAGTTACAGAATGCCCCCTGCACTGTTTTACATAGGAATTAGCTAGCATAAATATAATCAGTGAGGCAGGTATTAAATGGCTTGATGGATTGGATTTAGTTTTGTGACAGGAGATCACTTGATATTTTTATCTAATGACTTTTGGACTTTCCATCCAATTCATCTAACACAGCTTTGATATATTTTTTAAATTAATTAATGGTATATAACAAAAACCATAAGCTATGTACAGGGTGTTTCATGACTTTGACAAGCTTTGAGAAACAAATCCTTGGGTCATAACAAGGAAAAAAGGGTATATAAACATAGATGCTAAACTCATTCGATTCATATCTACAGCCAAAAATCATGTTTTTAGACTTTTTTATGTATTAAATAGAGTTTGGACCTCTATATAAATAATTATTGATGATTTTTTTTGTAAAACTTACATAGAAAGTTGGAGCAGAAAATTATAAATGTGAATCATTAATTTTTTGATTTTAAGTAAAAGACTCGGAAGCTGTACTTAAAACTAAAATATTGTGTAAAGAAATTTTGCTTAAATAATTATTATTCACTTTTAACAGCAACCACAAAGGGAAATATTCAAACAATGAGGTTACAAATATATCAAAAGTTGTAAAATCTCATCAGAAAAATTATAAAGTGATTTGGAAAGAAAGTCAATATCAAATGTTTTGCTCTAATGCGTTATATCCAGCCCCAAAGCTAAGCCATTTTTTTTTTCAAAACTATGTACCGGTTTCATCAGTTAGCAACGTGGAAAACCAGTCATCAGCTGATTAAACCCATTGTTGACTGTTTTTTTTTTTTTTTTTTTTTTTATTAATTAAGCTTTGTAACACTAACTTATTTTGTGAGGACAGTCAATTTTTAAGATGCTTACTAATAGTGAGTATGCTCATATGCACTTTGTGTACTATGGCTTTTTTAATGGAAATTCAAGAGCAGTGGTGGGTAAAAGATTTCCCAACAGGACTGTACCTAATAGACAAGTATTTACAGACTTACACAATCATTTGAGAGGGACAGGTTCGTTTGTTAAAAGTAAACCTGATGGGATCAATCAAACAGTTGATGTTGAAGAGAACATTTAAGCATCAGTTCAAGAAAGCCCAAATTCTAGTGTTAGAAGGCTTTCACAACACCATCTGGTATATAATACTAAGATATGGAAAATATTAAAGAAAGAAGATTTGTAACCTTATCGTTTACAGAAAGTTTAGGCTCTTTCCCCTGGCGATAATGTGAGGAGGTCTAAGTTTTGTCGATGAGTAACAGCAAATCGTAGGTACTTAAATTGATACTCTTTACAGATGAAGCTCAGTTCACAAGGAATGGTATTAACAACTTAAAAACTGTTACGTGTGGGCTGTAGAAAATCCCCATGCCATAGTTGAGATAAACTTTCAGCAAAAATGTTCGGTAAACATTTTGTGCGGAATCATTAATGACAAACTTATTGGGTCGTACATTTTGGATGGGGCACTGAATGGCATGACCTATTTCCAGTTTTTACAAGATATTCTACCAGAGCTTCTTGAGGAAATTCTCTTCTAAACCAGGACTTATATGTTTTACTAACATGACGGAGCTCCTCCTCACAGAACACGTAACGTAGAAATCCAAGATACTTGTCATTTTTTATGGACATGAACAATATATTTTTAATTCAAATAAAGTAGTCTTATAAAACTAACCATTCTTTCTTTGACTTATAATTTAAATTAAAAAAAAATGTCCCGAGTAAGATGGTTATGGTAGAACTGAGATAGTTAAACTAAAAGGTACAAGACATCATTTCTAGGCAAACTTTTATTTTTTAATTTCATGCTTTTTTACTAAAAATTACAGTCTGTCTCTGGTTTTTCTGATGATGAACAGTGTACGGCGGAAATGCGGCATACCTTAATGCCTGCATATGAACCATTAAAAAAAAAAGAAAATAGAAACATAACTTTTTTTCTAAATCACTTTATTGTCAGCAAGTGTGAAATTTTAAACTTATGATACATTTGCTGCCTCATCATTTGAATATTTTCCTTGTGGTTGCCTGTTAAAGTGAATAATAATTATTTAAGCAAAATTTCTTTGCACATGTTTTAAGTACAGCTCCCAAATTTAAGTGAACTTTTTTACTTTTAGAACTAATGATTCATATTTATAATTTTCTGTTATAACTGTCTGTGAAAGTTTTATAAAAATATCATCAATACATAATTCTTCAGAGGTTCAAAAATCCATGTATTATATTATAAAAAAGTCTAAACATATGATTTTTGGCTGTAAATACAACACAAATGAGTTTAGGACCTATGTTTATGTAAAATTTTTTCCTTGATTAACATTGACTCAAAGATTAATTTCCCAAAGTTTGTCAGAGTTGTCATAAAATACCTTGAATAAATTGACTAATTCAATCTAGACTTAATTCAATCTAGATTTAAGTAGCCCTGCACATTGTGGGATATCTTGTAAAATGGGGAGATTCGGAGTAGATAGGATCTTTTAAAACTCTCTTAGAAGTGCCTCTTTGCGTCTTATATCCAGAAGCCATGGTAGAAGCTTGCAATAAGGGAACCACTGATAGTCCTCATCGCCCTATTCAATTGCACATCAACCTCTCTTATACGTGTACCCTTAAGCCACACGGGAGCACAATATTCAACAGTGGAGTAAACGAGGGGACTAGTGCATTGGCTCCCCACGATGATCTTGTCAATTTAGAATTATCTAAGCTTTATGTACTTGTTTACTTACTGTTGTGAGGTTATGTTTTTTCTGCAGCTGTTGTATACAGAGTGGGCTCGTCCAGGCCGCTGGAACAAGAAACAGCCACTGTGGTTAGTTCGCAAATATTTTGGAGATAAAATTGCTCTCTATTTCACTTGGCTGGGATTCTACACCGCAATGCTAATTCCCGCTGCCATTGTGGGCTTTCTCTGTTTTATGTATGGAATATTGTCTATGGAGTCTAATGATAACATTCCAAGGTAGGTATTTTCATCTATTGTGTGTTGCAGTTATGTCATAATTATCATTAGAATTAGTTTTATAGGGATATTTATTTTTTTAAAGTGAGTAGGCATTTTTTTTTAATCATTTAAAATTTCCTAACTTTCTGCAACTCTCCTTTTAATTGTTTTCTTCCTTTGTATCCTAATATACTAGTAATGGCACAAACAAAATACTTTTATTTCAACTGCTATGGACCATTATGCCACATATGATACAATGCTGTATTTTCTAAACCTAAATATTTGTGATTTTCAAAATAGTTTTCTGTAGTTTTCAAAAAAACATTATTTCACAACAAACACATTTTATTCTGGATTTTGTCATGGGCAATACAATATTAGGGCTGACTTTATTTAACATTCCATCAGATAAATTACATTGCCAAATAAATTCTTAATATCACATATTAATAGATATTAGTTTAATAAGTAATCAGATACAGATCCATAATATTTAAAATTTAATTTATAATACTATTGTCTCAGTCATTAAGACCATTGATGTAAGATGTGATAAATAAGTAATCAGATACAGATCCGTAATATTTAAAATTTAATTTATAATACTATTTTCACAGTCATTAAGACCATTGATGTAAGATGTGATTAATAAGTAATCAGATACAGATCCGCAATATTTAAAATTTAATTTATAATACTATTGTCTCAGTCATTAAGACCATTGATGTAAGATGTGATTAATAAGTAATCAGATACAGATCCGCAATATTTAAAATTTAATTTATAATACTATTGTCTCAGTCATTAAGACCATTGATGTAAGATGTGATTAATAAGTAATCAGATACAGATCCGTAATATTTAAAATTTAATTTATAATACTATTATCACAGTCATTAAGACCATTGATGTAAGATGTGATAAATAAGTAATCAGATACAGATCCGTAATATTTAAAATTTAATTTATAATACTATTATCACAGTCATTAAGACCATTGATGTAAGATGTGATTAATAAGTAATCAGATACAGATCCGTAATATTTAAAATTTAATTTATAATACTATTGTCTCAGTCATTAAGACCATTGATGTAAGATGTGATTAATAAGTAATCAGATACAGATCCGTAATATTTAAAATTTAATTTATAATACTATTATCACAGTCATTAAGACCATTGATGTAAGATGTGATTAATAAGTAATCAGATACAGATCCGTAATATTTAAAATTTAATTTATAATACTATTATCACAGTCATTAAGACCATTGATGTAAGATGTGATTAATAAGTAATCAGATACAGATCCGTAATATTTAAAATTTAATTTATAATACTATTATCACAGTCATTAAGACCATTGATGTAAGATGTGATAAATAAGTAATCAGATACAGATCCGTAATATTTAAAATTTAATTTATAATACTATTATCACAGTCATTAAGACCATTGATGTAAGATGTGATTAATATGTAATCAGATACAGATCCGTAATATTTAAAATTTAATTTATAATACTATTGTCACAGTCATTAAGACCGTTGATGTAAGATGTGATTAATATGTAATCAGATACAGATCCGTAATATTTAAAATTTAATTTATAATACTATTATCACAGTCATTAAGACCATTGATGTAAGATGTGATTAATATGTAATCAGATACAGATCCGTAATATTTAAAATTTAATTTATAATACTATTGTCTCAGTCATTAAGACCATTGATGTAAGATGTGATTAATAAGTAATCAGATACAGATCCGTAATATTTAAAATTTAATTTATAATACTATTATCACAGTCATTAAGACCATTGATGTAAGATGTGATTAATAAGTAATCAGATACAGATCCGTAATATTTAAAATTTAATTTATAATACTATTATCACAGTCATTAAGACCATTGATGTAAGATGTGATTAATAAGTAATCAGATACAGATCCGTAATATTTAAAATTTAATTTATAATACTATTATCACAGTCATTAAGACCATTGATGTAAGATGTGATTAATATGTAATCAGATACAGATCCGTAATATTTAAAATTTAATTTATAATACTATTATCACAGTCATTAAGACCATTGATGTAAGATGTGATAAATAAGTAATCAGATACAGATCCGTAATATTTAAAATTTAATTTATAATACTATTATCACAGTCATTAAGACCATTGATGTAAGATGTGATTAATATGTAATCAGATACAGATCCGTAATATTTAAAATTTAATTTATAATACTATTGTCTCAGTCATTAAGACCATTGATGTAAGATGTGATTAATAAGTAATCAGATACAGATCCGTAATATTTAAAATTTAATCTATAATACTATTATCACAGTCATTAAGACCATTGATGTAAGATGTGATAAATAAGTAATCAGATACAGATCCGTAATATTTAAAATTTAATTTATAATACTATTATCACAGTCATTAAGACCATTGATGTAAGATGTGATTAATATGTAATCAGATACAGATCCGTAATATTTAAAATTTAATTTATAATACTATTGTCACAGTCATTAAGACCGTTGATGTAAGATGTGATTAATAAATCTACAACATTAATTTTCTAACCAAGTAAGTATTGAATTCTTATGTAATACTTTCCGGTGTGGTGACTCAGGGGCTAAGGCTTTGGACTATAGAGCAAGGTCCTAGGTTCGAATCCTCAACTGAGCTAACAGTCAGTACTTCACTTGTTGAATAAATTTCACGCACAGGCCTTCAGGCCCATTTATGAAGTTTCATTTTTAAATAAAAGTATTAATAAAGTATAAAAAGGTACTTCAACTCTTTTGTTCCATAAAACCAGCTGTTTGTATTATGCTCCAAAAAGCCCAGCGTCCAGTTTCTTGGATGTTTGGAGATAATATATTCAAGAAATATTCATAAAACTGAATTATCCTTGTTAGCTCTATGGAATGTTCTGGACAATATTTTTTATCAGAACAACATTATTTTTTGCCAATAATTAATTTTTATAGTATACTATTTGGTTGATTTGTTTTGTTTGGTCAGCTAATGTTTTATTGAGTCCAGGACCAACTAACAATGGGGGGGGGGCGATTAATGGCACAAGTGTGTCATCAGCAAAAATGTTGGGGAGGAATCTTAAACTTGGGAGTATTTTAAAAAGTGTTCTAGGATAGATTTATTGATTGAAATATTGTACTTCAAAGATAACTTTCTTTTCATTATTGTTATAATCGTGTCTAAATAAACATAAATGAATTACTGTATCTTGAAATGTATCTCAAATTTTATAAGCTTTTATCACTATTATGTCACAGGTAACAAGAGATATGTCTGTTCATCCTCAGACAAACCACCCTTTTGCATCATTATTTTGTGTTGGCCGAGAGATGAACTCATCCTTTACATATCCTCTAGACGGACTCACGTGATTTATTACTGAGTTTGCATTGTTTACATGTCAATATTAGTAATCAGAACAGCAGTCTGCCCGGGAGTCCTGTGCTCCTTTTTCAATTGTTTTGTTTCGTTTGATTAAGATTATAGCAGTAAATAATCCAAATTAGAAGAAAAAAACATTTATTTATATTTTAAAGATTTTGTTCATTAGATACTGACTTCTTGTTGGTCAAATTTTAGGTATAAAAACAAAATGTTGTCGTGAAAAATACGAAAAATATGCTTTCTTATACTTTACCCTACCTTTTTTTGAACTTAGTAAACTTTTTAAGTATTATTATTTTTACTGTTTATGAATGAAAATATCCTATTAAAACCTCTATACTGTATTGTATAATGGTATTTTTCAGTGACAATTTTGCATAGGATTTATATATTGAGAAAAATTAATCGGTTATATTAGGCTCGTATGTTGTTTTTTATTGGTTTTATAATTCTTTATATTTATTTTCCTTCTGTATACTTCTCAATTTCAGATAGATGCTCTGCAGTGCTATAGTGGCGCTAGGTTACTCCTCTTATCACTGCTTTAAATAATTACTATTTTTTAAGTACTTGTGAATTTGTAATGAACCTATTTATTTTAATATAATTTTCTAAAACAAATTGATGATGCCATTTTTAGGCATTAAGAAATGATTTTACTGCTTGGAGAATTACCAACAGAAGGTAACAACGCTATATTGTAGGTTATGTGATAAATATTATAATACGAGTTTTGGCTAGAAAGAAACTGGATTAGTATTGCAGTAGCCACAGAACTAATGCAATAAGGCTGAATATCGTATGCCTGGGTTCAGTGGCGTAACGAGGATTTTGGCGCCATGGAGCGACTCAACTGCTGGCGCCCCCCCCTCCCCCCCGAACACTATCATCAATCGGTAACCGACACCCACACCTCACTCTACCACGGTAAAAACGGTTGATCCCTCTGACCATATAAAATGTATGCTAATTACTGATAGATTACATTCTTCACAAAGTTTCATTCCTAGTAAGAAACCTAGTTTGAATTTATAACAAGAGAATTTAAATATAAATTGTATTGGATTCGGGATAAAAATAAAAACATGTTCCATATTTTAATAAACTTGTATTATATTTATATTATCTCTACTAACACAGCATAACAATAAGATGGTTAGACAGACTTGTTATTTTTAAGTTCAGTACATGTAAAACATGAACATAGTTACAAAAATAACTCACATCTTGCTGGCTTAGCTAATCTTCTTTCGTGACTTAACACTTGCAAACTCTGTTACTGCGTCGTCTAAGTCTATGTTCTTGGCTCTGCTGCGTTCTATGGAGATGGTTGTTAAGGAACTCAGACGCTCTTGAGACATGGTGCTGCGAAGATAGTTCTTTATCAGTTTTAGTTTTGAAAATGATCTCTCTGCACTTGCGGTTGTAACAGGTAATGTCAAAAAAATTAAACAAGCATTCACAACATCTGGAAAGCTGGAACCAACTTGAGCACGCACTATCAAAGTATCAGCAAGTTCCCTTATACTTTTGAGTTTTTTTTATGTGACTTGAAAAACAAGTTTTTAGCCTTACAAGCTGTAGACCTAGGTTAGGAGAGACATCATATACGTAGTTAAGTACCAAGATTTTGCTTGATTCTAAGATTTCCTCGTCACTTGCATCAACTAAAAAAGAAGGCTTCAGACACTGGAAACTCGTGGTGATGTGAGTAACAGCCTCAAAACGCTCTGTCAGCTGTATTGTGATTATGTCGAGGCTACGGTTGAACACCTCAACCCGGAAACGTTTCTCCTTGTCTATAATGGGGTCATCAACTTGCACTTCATCAAACATTCTTTTCTTCTTTTTTGTTCTTGATTCAGTGAAACGTGGTACAACTTTCCATTTTAAGCAAAGTTTAGTTGCATCGTCTTTAACTATTTGCCACTCACTTCTAAGTTTGGTGATTTTTGTTTTAAGATTCAAGAGCATTTTTGTTGCGTGCTCCAAGTCTTCTTCGGTACTTTGAAGTTTTTTGGAAATTATGTCCATAGTTTCAAGCAGCACACTTTCCATTACAAACAAAATGACTGTCGGAAACTGCTCAAAATATTTTAAAAGTGATTTAGCTTGGCGTTGTTCTTCTTGGTCTTTACCTTCTAATGTTAGGAAAGTCAGTACTTTCATTATGTCAAAATAACCGCAACGAAGGGTGTCGACGGCTTGGTTTATTGAGCTCCACCTTGTTGGACATACTTTATTCAAGGTTTTTTCCAACATAGTCGATTTGGTCAACAATGACCATCGTGATATGGCTTTAAAAAATACATATAGACTTTGAACGTTGTCAAAGAAATTCCTGATTTCATAAATATTTGTTACTGAGTCTTGAATTACCAGGTTAAGTGCATGAGCACAACAGTGAATATACTTAGCTGCAGGATTTTTACTTTTTATTCTTGCTTGAAGGCCTGAGTAAATACCACTCATATTAGCGGCTCCATCGTAGCCTTGCCCTCGAACTTTAGATATATATCTGAGTATTCTTCTATAATATTTAATACAATATTTACTAAGTACTCTGATTTCTGGCTTTCTACTTCCATAAAGCCACCGAACGCTTCTTCTATAACTAGTTGTACTGGCCTTTCATCATTGTCAGTTTTTATCTTTACATAACGAAACACTGTGCTCAATTGATCTATTTTTGCTATATCTTGAGTTGTATCAAAGATAATAGTCACATAAGGGCTTTTCTTCATTTCTTCCTTTATTTCTTTTTTTATCTCGTTGGAAATTAGGTTGATCAGCTCATTTTGAATTTGAGGGCTAAGGTATTAAGCTACCCAAACGGTACGTTTGGGTAGCTTAATTAAATCTGCTAGGACCTGGTCATATCTTGCTAGCATATGTACTATCTCAAGGAAATTTCCTTTCGACTTAGTTGCATCATCAGTTAATCTATGTTCTCTCAGTGGTAAGTCATTTGTAGCTAATGTAATAATGACGTCTACAACTCACCTTAAAACTTGTCTCCAGTAATCAGTGGCTTTTTTAATCTCTTCCAGACTCTCACTATCAACCGTTACGCCTAACTGCCAGCGGTAATATATTTCACATGCAATTGCATGACTTTGCGAATTTTCTTCATGATCTTTAATGTTTCGTCCCAAATGTGCCTAATCAGACGTACCTTTCGAAAACCCCACATCACTACATGTCATATTGAAAAGCCAGCATGGCTGGCAATAGCAAACATTGAGAATTTTTGAGTAGCATAACCAATTACGTTTTATGGTCAACTGGTTTTCTTTGTTCTTTTGAAAATACCACTTCTCGTCAAACCCTTTATTTTTATTTCTGCCATCTTTTTCTCTTGGGAACTGCCCTTTAGGTTGGTGAGGGCCTAATTTAATTATTAATCGTTTTTGTTCAGCTGTAAGATCACCTTTAAAATTACCCTTGTCAGAAGAACTTATAATAGCTTCATTAATCTGTTTTTCTGAACTTTCGCCCAACTCTTCTATTATGTTTTCAGGCTCTAGAACAATATCAGAATGGGTCAAAAGAATACCTGGGTCTGCGTGTTCAGGTACAGGTGTTTGCTTCAACTCCTCAACGCTTGTAGGTTCTTGTGAGCTGCAACTGGGTCCTTGAAAAACTGCAGGTTCCCTCGAAAAGTATGAAGATAACTTCTTTACTTTCTTAAGTTCTTGATTTTCTGCGTCCTCCTTCTCTTTTTTTCGTTTCCGATACTCTGCACCACTTAGTTTTTTGGACATTATTTACTAAAGATTGTCACGATAATTCTTAACACATACACTAACCTACAATATGAAGATCAATATATTAATAGTTAACATAAACGTATTTAAAAATCAGTACTTTGCAAATCAAATAGAAACAAAAGTAAGACAATGACTCGGTGGGTATGCACAGACACTTCACTGTCTCAGCTCAGGTCACTAAACTAGACTGAAATTACTGAAAGAGTGAAGAGTGACGAAAACAATGCACGATGCGCGTCGAGGGTGGTGGGGAGTGGGAGGGGTGCTTCCCGCGCGCCACTCTGTGTAGTCTTGTTCTAAAATTAGCGTTTCTGGCTTCTGGAACTTCCCGCCCCTCACGGCGCCCACCCTGCCGCCCGCCCTGGAGCCGCCGCTCCACTCGCTCCTCTGTCGCTACGCCACTGCCTGGGTTTCTTGTTATTGATTTTCAAGTGATCAAATAGAGAAATCTGTTCGTTCAGCTGATTTAGTCTATTCTGACATATCATTAGAAATAGTTGTTGGATTTTTAAAAATACAAAGTTTTTAACATAAGGTTTACATAGTTTTTTTACAAAAAAATAAAAATAAATAAAAATAGGGATTTCCTATATTCCCACATTAACATTGCAATAGCATATCATCATTCTTTTAAACTGAAATAATTTTATTCGCTTGATTATTAATTAATTATGAAAAATTATACACTTAACAAAATGTGAGTATATTCATACATGTTAGATATATATAAAAATATGGACAGAAAGTATATAATAAAATAATTTGTTGTCAGTAAAGAAATCTGCAACATGAGTATTGCTGGCAACATCATCCTCTGCCCTCAATGTGACAAGGTATGTGACTACCAGAGGCTAGGAGACTCGTGTGTCTTCGCCAAGGTCACCTACCTCTTTGACAATCCAGCAACTGTCTTCTTTGCCATCTTCATGTCTTTTTGGGGTAAGAAGATTTCATATTTACCAAGAGATAGTTTGTACTAACTAAACTGCAATAATGACAGATATATAGTGTGGTAAACCAGTGTCAGATTTGTCTTGATTTTAATAATTTATTGTAACTAGTTTGAATTGAAGAGTTTACAAACCATTATTTTAAGTAAGTATTACAGAAATAATAAATTTAAGTTTTTATAAAGTATAAATTAAAATAAATTAAATACTTACTTAGTTCTATGGAAGCACACGACTTTTTAATAGTGGATTTTTGTCAGTCAGGATAAATAAACACTTTACAATAGACACAATTTTCACTAGTTAAAGTTTCAAGCATTTTTATTGCAATTTAGTTTGTTGAAGGAGGACAAAGTTTTATTTATTTTAAGAATACTGGATGAAAGGAAGTTGTAATCTGTAATTTACTGCAGTATCCTGTTATAAGTAATATCCTGTTGGGAACTGCTACTCCCACTACCACCCACAAGTATACTGATGTAGCAACAGCTGTTGTTGCACTTTGGATCAATTATCATGTAAACAACTCTTATCTCTGTACAACAACCTGCCCACTATCTCAGTCTACTACCTTGGGCTAACTCTAGATAATAAATAAATCACTTTTACACAGCACTTTTGGTGTGCTAATTTAGTAGGCTTGCTAAAACCAAATAAACTATGTCTTTATAATTAACATTTTAAATAATGTGTTTATAAAAAATTATTTAAAACAGTCAAAAATATCAGAGGAGAATAAATACTTTGAAAAACAAATGGACAGTAAATCTTGCATTGGTGATATGGTTTTTGCCAAAATTAGGAGCCATGCAACTTGGCCTGCCAGAATAAAAAAAATTTGAGAGAAAGCAAATCTTTGATATTCTCTGTGATGGTTTTGCCACTAAGCAAATAGGAGTATGCAGTCTAAATAATTGAATCAAATTTAGTGTAAGAGAAAAAATAGCAATAAAAAGTATTAATAAAGTGCTTGTGTGTTCAGGTTAGCATGTAGTCAGTAACTTAGAAGTGTTTTTAGTATAAGTCAAACTACAATATCATATGTTACCTAGACGTACTTTAGATTTAGTAATTGAAAAAGACTTGGGTTGAACCATGTCGGAAGCTATGTAAGGTTTATTTAGGAATATCCAACACCCCTGTCTACCTTATCAAATAATCCTTTATTATTAAATTTTAAAATAAAAACAAGGCAAGAGTCGCTGAACTGTGCACAGTCAATTGATATTCATAAAATGGGTGATCACTAGTCTAAACTGTTTCATGTTTAGACTGATTTTCTTAATATTTAAAAAAGTTATTTTAACCAAATATTATAACTATAGTCCAAATAACTTTGGTACTGGCAGAAATGACAAAACTCTAAGTTTTAATTTGCTGTCAAACTTAAAATAAGTAAGCAATAATTGTCAAACTGTTGCTGTGTCAAAGTGTCCACCATTTTATATTCTTTAAGAAAAAATTATGCTGGAGATTTTGCTTGAACTAATTTGCTTTTTATAGTGATATTTGTGTTTCAGAACACGTTTTTATATGTGAAATTGTGCGTGAGTCATCTTTAACCTGTCACTGTAGCAAGAATAATAATAATAAAATAATTTCTTGTGGATAGATGACAGTTTTATTCATTGTGACTAGTTTGGTATAAGACTTATTTAATAATTCAAACAAGTTAATGAGAAATACATTTTTTTGTAAAACCTTGCAAACTCGGAAACAACAAACACCAGACATAATTTCTTTAAGCAAACATTAACTGTATTATTTATGTATTACTAAATTAAATCTGTGGCACTAATAAAAAATGTAGAAAAACAATGAAGAGTTGATGAAGCAAACTCATAATTCGTTTACATCAAGGCTGTACCAGACACGTAAGATATACTCTGCTCAAGGGAAAGTGTAGACCGGATATTCAGCCCAAGCGTAAAATAATCTTTACAATAATAGATCAATGATATTTCCAGATAAGAAATTTTTCTCTAGTAAGAAATAAGGTAAGTTAGTTGACTTTGAGTTGTGTTTGTATTCAGTTCTTAATCGATTTAACGGTGCCTAGTATAGTTCAATAACCAGTTTATTTTTATTACAGTAATTTAGTTTTAGTAATATTACAAGTTTTTTTACTGTCGTTACCGAGTTTGCAAAGGTTTACAAAAAATGTATTTCTCAGTAACTTGTTTGAATTATTAAATGAATCTTATACCAAACTATCACAATGAATCAAACTGTCATCCATCCACAAGAAATAATTTTATTATTATTATTCTTGCTACAGTGACAGGTTAAAGATGACTCACGCACAATTTCACTAATAAAAACGTCTTCTTAAACACAAATATCACTATAAAAAGTAAATTAGTTCAAGCAAAATCTCCAGCATAATTTTTCCTTAAAGAATGGTGGACACTATACAATTAGTTTTAAAATGATTGCTTACTTATTTACTTATTTTAAGTTTGACAGCAAATCAAAACTCAGAGTTTTGTCACTTCAGACCAGCGGTGCGTGGCTATTCCACCAGTACCAAAGTTATTTTATGAGACTATAGTTGATAGTTACCAAAGTGCCAGATAACTACTAACAGTGGATAGGACATTCTACTTCCTGTCATAGGATGAGCGTGAGTCTGTCATGCCAAAGTTGTAACAATGTTCCAGCAACAACATTTCTTGAGTTGTGGAAGCGCAAGCAGGCTGTGGTTGCGTGGGAGTGGGACCTCCAGAACGTGGAAGATGAGGAGGAACCAAGGCCAGAATTTGAGGCCACAGTTAACACATTCCGCACCAACCCAGTCACCAGGCGTAAGGAGCCTTACATTCCAGCTTGGAACAAGCTACTACGATTTACTGCTACAGGCAGTATGGTCTTTTTTATGGTATGTTTATTTTATCATTATGATATCATTGGGGACTGCTTGCCTAGTAATAAATAGAGTGAGCGATGAACTGCAAGGTTGATTACTGATCTCAGAGGATCGTGGATATGAACTTGATTTCATTTGTCTATCATAAATAATTCTAGATGTCTGTAAAATCAATATTAAGACTGGTTTTCATTGATCCATGTGTCTTGTCCAAGTCAAATCTGATTCTAGCTGAATATTATAAGTTACAGAAACAAGTCTACATAAAAACGTTTCCTTCAATCCATGTATTTCTTCCCTTATACCTTCCCAACTAATACTGTACAGTTGTCTTATTCCTAATTGTCTTGTTTTTTGTTTTTTTTTTTAATTTTAATGCAAATAAATAATTAAGCCTACAGATGTCTATATATTAGGTCTAATAAACTCTATATGAAGTGTTTAAATTATTTAAAAAAAATATATATATATACAAAGCAGTTTTCAAAATAAGAAAAGAACTTAAATACTAATACTACAAAAACAAATATTGTGTAATATAACGATTTAACAATAAAATTACCATTTATTTGATTGTTTTAATGTGTTTTGAGATTCATTGAAATAATTTTTACTCAATGTGAAATATGTTTTCAAGTCTGTGTCTCTAAAATGTTTCATTACTGTCAGCTCTCACCTGAGTATAAAGATTTTTATTTATTAATGATGCAAACTCATTATTCTGAATATGAGTTTGATAAACTGCACGAGTTACACATAAACAATTTTTAAGTTTTGTTTAGATTTGCGAACACATATTTTATGAAACAGAGAGAAAGAAAGATAGGTCTTATCCAAGTGTATTGAGTAGTTATTTCTCAAATTTTCCATACAAATGACAGGGCCAGGGACCTCCTTTTATTGCCTTAAATCCTCAAGGATAAACCTTGTAATTATACTACAGGTATATTACTATGTACATTAGTAGTAATCTATTTCTAACTGCCATTAGGCGTTTGCTACGGCCATAAGAATGGGGAGGAAACCTCTGTTTCCTTTTATCTGTGGCAAAAAAATAAAAATAGTCCTAATCTATATCACACTCAGAATATTGTTAGGATAAGATTCCACTTCAATTACCTAATTGCTTTGTAATCTGGGATTTTTCAGATTTGTGTCGTATTGAGTGCAGTTCTGGGTACTATCATCTACCGGATATCAATTGTAACCGTTTTTTATGATGGAGGAAATGGGTTCATCAAGCGACATGCTAAAATCTTTACTTCCATGACCGCTGCAATGATGAATTTAACAATTATCATGATTCTCACTAAGGTAGTCTGCATCGCATAAATAATTATTTTAAGTGGTGTAGATTAATGAAAAAATAATAATTTACTAAAATAGTTTTATATTCTTATTATTTTATTGAAGACCTAAACTGTCAAAAATAAGATAAAAAAGAATCTAAAGACCAATTACACTTCAACAATGTCATTATGAATACACCTTCCTCAAACAACAGGTGTAGAAGTACGGTTTCCTTATGAAAAGTGTAGGTTCCTTCACAATTTTTGGAAATTGTAAAGAAGACATTATAAATAACTTATGTTTTCTTATGATGTAATTATATCAGGTGAAAAGAGTGGTTCTTGTCGCATGGGAGTGAGTAGAGTGGTTCTTGTCACATTGGCATTATGGTTGAGAGTAGAGTGGTTCTTGTTGCGTAGTCAGTATACTTATCCCATCAAATAGCTATCACCTAGAGGGGATAAGTACAATATTGTACTGTGATAAATTAACTTGTATAAATAAATAATATATTCACACTAAATTATATGGAAATAAATATACCTGTTGGCCTACATCAAGTTATGTACATGACTTCTACATTTGAACATCAGCTTCCCATAAATTAATTTAATTAAAATTGTATTATGTCCAAATTAAAAAAAAAAATAATAATAATAACAGGTAAATTGTAAGTCTAGATTAAAAGTACAATTCATACCTAAAAATATAAGATGTAAATACTTGGTAAAATATTATAAAACTGCTCAGTTAAGTGTGATAGTTGATGATGTATATGATGCCTATAAAACTGCTCAGTTAAGTGAGTGTCATGTGATAGTTCATGATGTATATGATGCCTATAAAACTGCTCAGTTAAGTGAGTGTCATGTGATAGTTCATGATGTATATGATGCCTATAAAACTGCTCAGTTAAGTGAGTGTCATGTGATAGTTCATGATGTATATGATGCCTATAAAACTGCTCAGTTAAGTGAGTGTCATGTGATAGTTCATGATGTATATGATGCCTATAAAACTGCTCAGTTAAGTGAGTGTCATGTGATAGTTCATGATTTATATATTGCCTATAAACCTGCTCAGTTAAGTGTGATAGTTCATGATGTATATGTGATAGTTGATGATGTATATGATGCCTATTTCAGTTGTACCATCACCTTGCACTTTGGCTTACAAACATGGAAAACCCCCGAACCCAGACAGAGTACGAAGACAGCTACACCTTCAAGATATTTCTTTTTGAGTTCATGAATTTCTACTCATCACTTATCTACATTGCCTTTTTTAAAGTAAGAAATCAATTTTGTTGTTTATATTCATTAATATAAATTTTAAATCAGTTTTAAACCAATTACGATAGTAATTTACACCAGAGTATGATGTTCTTTAACATATGTTTCTTTTATTGTGTTTTACTAAGTTTAACCTTTCACTTATTTTAGTCTGCCTTTTCAAATTATTTCATAGTATTATATACAGATGACATCATTTTCGCAAGCTTCTCTTTGGTTCAGAGCGAGTGGATTCCTGCTGAATGAAAACAAAACCCAACTATTTCATTTCACTCTAAGAGACTTACCTTTTCATCAGAACAGTATTAAATTATTTGGTATTTTTGTTGATAGTAAGATGTCACGGGAACTACATATAAATTACATATAAGGCAGACTTTCTAAAGTAATTTAATACAAAATTAAAAATACAGAGTTTCTTTTATATACATTAGTATATATAATGTACATATAAGAACAATTGCTTTTTTCCCAAGCATTGTTTCATACAAGATTATTCTGAGAGGAAATAGTAAAAATATTAAATACATGACATTGATACAAAAAAGGCTATTAGAATAATAACAGGCTAGACCAATGCAGACTACAAAAGTTCTTTCTATAATTAATTTCTATACTTATTATGCCTCATTACATATTAAACAATCATAATAATAGAAATAAAAAATGTGTAAATTTTCAAAGATTGTCCAAAACTAGAAATAGTTATTTAGTATTAAGAATTAAATTGTATAGTAAAATGTCAGCAGAATTTTTACTATACTGACTTATTAAAAAATACCCAGTAACCAAGAGTCATATAACTACATGTCCACAGAAGTGCAGTGGTATCGGCCCACCCAAGTTCCTCGAATGTATGTTTAAGCACTCACACACCTATGGTGTTATTGTCTCACACAAGTGCAGTGGTATCGGCCCACCCAAGTTCCTTGAATGTATGTTTAAGCACTCACACACCTATGGTGTTACTGTCTCACACAAGTGCAGTGGTATCGGCCCACCCAAGTTCCTCAAATGTATGTTTAAGCACTACACACCTATGGTGTTACTGTCTCACACAAGTGCAGTAGTATCGGCCCACCCAAGTTCCTCGAATGTATGTTTAAGCACTCACACACCTATGGTGTTACTGTCTCACACAAGTGCAGTGGCATCGGCCCACCCAAGTTCCTCGAATGTATGTTTAAGCACTCACACACCTATGGTGTTACTGTCTCACACAAGTGCAGTGGTATCGGCTCACCCAAGTTCCTCGAATGTATGTTTAAGCACTACACATCTATGGTGTTACTGGCTCACACAAGAGCAGTGGTATCGGCCCACCCAAGTTCCTCGAATGTATGTTTAAGCACTCACACACCTATGGTGTTATTGTCTCACACAAGTGCAGTGGTATTGGCCCACCCAAGTTCCTCGAATGTATGTTTAAGCACTCACACACCTATGGTGTTACTGTCTCACACAAGTGCAGTGGTATCGGCCCACCCAAGTTCCTCAAATGTATGTTTAAGCACTACACACCTATGGTATTACTGTCTCACACAAGTGCAGTAGTATCGGCCCACCCAAGTTCCTCGAATGTATGTTTAAGCACTCACACACCTATGGTGTTACTGCCTCACACAAGTGCAGTGGCATCAGCCCACCCAAGTTCCTCGAATGTATGTTTAAGCACTCACACACCTATGGTGTTACTGTCTCACACAAGTGCAGTGGTATCGGCTCACCCAAGTTCCTCGAATGTATGTTTAAGCACTACACATCTATGGTGTTACTGGCTCACACAAGAGCAGTAGTATCGGCCCACCCAAGTTCCTCGAATGTATGTTTAAGCACTACACACCTATGGTGTTACTGTCTCACACAAGTGCAGTGGTATCGGCCCACCCAAGTATCTCGAATGTATGTTTAAGCACTCACACACCTATGGTGTTACTGTCTCACACAAGTGCAGTGGTATCGGCCCACCCATGTTCCTCGAATGTATGTTTAAGCACTCACACACCTATGGTATTACTGTCTCACATAAGTGCAGTTGTATCGGCCCACCCAAGTTCTTCGAATGTATGTTTAAGCACTCACACACCTATGGTGTTACTGTCTCACACAAGTGCAGTGGTATCGGCCCACCCAAGTTCCTCGAATGTATGTTTAAGCACTCACACACCTATGGTGTTACTGTCTCACACAAGTGCAGTGGCATCGGGCCACCCAAGTTCCTCGATTGTATATTTAAGCACTCACACACCTATGGTGTTACTGTCTCACACAAGTGCAGTGGTATCGGGCCACCCAAGTTCCTCGAATGTATGTTTGAGTACTCACACACCTATGGTGTTACTGTCTCACACAAGTGCAGTGGTATCAGCCCACCCAAGTCACTCACACACCTACAGTGTTATCGGCCCATACATGTACATGGTACTGTTTATTATTTATTTATATATAAATATATTCAAGGTAATTTGTATAGTTATTTTAGTTGTTCCATTGATGATTATTTTCATATATACCTAAGTATTACTATTGTACTTTTAAAATAGTTTTTTAACTAGTACAATATGTGTTGTTACATATACAGAACAAGTAAACATCACACAACATAAATGTATTATAATATAAGCACAAAAGGCACAAATATATTACAATACAAGTACAAAATGCACAAATATTATGGTGATCGATTTTGGTGAACCACGCTCACCTCCCTCAGACCAGAGGGATTCATAGAAGGGTAATTAATATGAGTAATGTTGAATTTAGCAAATCTGAAAATGATGTATTGTGTTATAGACCCAAACATAATTTCATAAAAAATCAAAACAAACAAGCTGATATTTTAGCCACCGACATTGAATGTACTGTATCTCAGTTAAAAGATTGTAATAGAAACAAAACCAGATATGATGTGAGTAAAATATGTAAAACAATGAAGGTCCAAACTAATAATTTGAAACAGGTTTTAGATTATAAAGTTTGTTTAGATGTAAAACAGAAATTACAGGACGAAGAACTAGTTGCAGTTAAAGCGGATAAGAGCAACGCAATTGTAATTCTGAAAAAAGAAGATTATATTACTAAAACCAAAGATTTTATCAAGGAAAATAAATTTCAAGAACCAAAAGGTGATCCTACAAATAGATATCAGGACGAAATCAATAAAGTTGTAAAATCTTGTACAAAAGTTACTACTGATAATGTTCATTTTAGAGCTGCTATGAATAATCATAAGCCACCCACAATAAATGGTATTCCGAAAATTCACAAACCTAATTTACCTATTAGGCTCCTGGTAAATTTCAAATCTGCGCCTACTTACAATGTTTCAAAGATATTGTCCAATATTTTGACTTCTGCTTTGAACCTTGAAAATAAATATACCGTTGAGAACAGTATTTACTTTGTCGATAAGGTCAATCATGTAAAATTGTGAAATAAGACTAGGTTAGCCTTATTTGACATATGGATTACATATACTAATATTCCAGTTGATGAAGTGATTCACTTAGTTAAAAAAAATGTGTAGACTATGACTTGTAGAACTACAATATGAAAAAATGTATGTAAATCAAATTGTAAAATTGCTCAAAACTATCTTGAAACAAAGTTACTTCCGTTTCAATAACAAATTTTACTTACAAAACGATGGTTTAGCTATGGATAGTCCACTATCAGCCATTTTGACAAAAGTTTATTTACAGCATTATGAAGACTCGATTTTAGATAAATTAAAAAGGAACATGATATCATATTTTACACCCGTTATGTTTATTTATTTATTTCCATATACGGCATACGCCAATTTACAAATGTGTCATACAAATCATCACATAAATACATAAATAAAATGAAATCAGTCTATTTAGTTTCAGGCTTCAAGAATTCTCCATGCAACATGCAAATACATAGACTAGTGAAAGAGAATTTACAGCCAAGCAAACTAATCAATCGATCAAGATCTAACATCCAGTACAGCACCATTCACTAGCTATAATTATTAATATATATAATAAATACAAATCTAATGTACAACTAGTTCAATGATTCATACATGCATAGAGGAATTAGCCAGCTAATGAAAACAAAACCAGGATCTAACATTCAGAGTGATCATTCACAAAAATAATAATGTTTCAAGACTATTTCCATACATAACAAGATCAAGAACTAACATGCAGTGCGTAATCATTCACAGGCAATAATAGTATTAATGTAAAACTAGTTCAGAGCACGTTACATGCATAGTTGACAAAGAACTGCAAAATGCATACACAAAAAATTTCCTTACACAAGAATATATATGATAAGTAAAATTATGCAAAGTTAATAACTACATAACAATTGAAAATGAGATAATTCTTAATTCTAAGTTTACAAGCAAACAACAAAAACAGCATATATGAGGCATTCCTATTTTTTATAAAATACTAACTTTAGTTGGCGATTACTACCATTGAAAAAATCGAAATTGGAGGAGACCAAATTGCCCAATCTATGCAACCGTGGAACCACACTATTCATCTCATAGTTAGTTGAACAGGATTGATGATAGAAAGTCTGAGCAGATCTTGTCCGTCCAGGAACTCGCAGATCAATAAGGCTGAGTATCTCAGGACAGTCCACATCCCCAAGGAGTATTCTTCGAAGGAAAATAAGGTCCTGTAATTGCCATCTAGACTCTAGAGATTGCAGATTCAGTATTTCTTCCACTTCACTCAAAGGCACAGACTGGTAGTCGAAACCCATTTTAACTCCCACCACTCTCACAAATCTGTCCTGGACCTTCTGCAGACGTTGAATAAGTCCAACCTGATGCGGGGACCACACAGTAGAACCAAACTCTAAGATTGACCTCACAAGAGCCTTGTAGACCGCATTCATTGCATCAATGCTCACACCACTCCTGGATGTTATGTTGATGATATCCTGGTTTTATTTAATGAGATGTAATATGACTGATAATATGTTATAACATGTAATGACTGATAATATGTTAAATATACTTAATTGTCACCACCAGAAGCTTAGTTTTACCAGTGAACTTGAATCTATGAATGAAATTAACTTTTTGGATCTAAAAATAATTTGTGATCATAACAAACTTTCATATAACATTTTCAGGAAACCTACTCAAACCAATTGTACAAGAAATAACAGTTCTGTCCATCCCCCGTCTCACAAAACAGCTAGCTTCAGAAGTATGTTATATAGTCCGTATTCAATACCATTAAGTGTTGCAGATAGAATACAGGAAATAAATGTAATAAAATCAATAGCTATTGCAAATGGATACAAGGCATCAATCATTGATGAAATTGGAAGTAGAATAAAAATGAAAATAGAAAATAAATTTGAGACGAAAAAGGAATAAAACACTTAAAAAAGAAAAATCTCATAAAGAACAAATAAGTATGTATCCCACCATTATAATGGATCGTTTACACAAAGAGTTGGTAGTATATTTAAGAAATTCAATGGTAATTTTGAGTAATATATGGGTCAATTCTGATTTTTTTCATATTACAATATTATGTTCCTAATATATGTAGAATTAGTTAAAACTTATAATTACATGCCGGAAACAACATTAAAATACATAACTAACCTTAATAGTCGTCACTATCGGAGTCACAGTCCGGCTCCTTACGTTGTGGCTCTGTGCGATCACAATATGCTGAAATTCCGTTGTAGACATATGAAATCGCTCTGAATAAGTGATGTACTCGAGTCTTATAGTCACAGAACTTCCTTTTTAACAAAAACTCAGCTAAATGGCCAATGGGATGATGTTTTTGGTTGCCGTATCTAGGGATGTTACCTCTCACCTCCCTCCAGACCCTTTCAATGTTTTGGGTGTGAGCACCGGTGTCAGGATCGACAAAATTATAACTATGATTAACAGTTAGATGGTGGTAACCTTGATATTGTAAACAGTTATAACTTCGCCAACAGTCACTTATCACCATCGTTCCCGGTAACACATACTTTTGGATTATCGGTAACAACGTTTCTTGGCCCCGTGTTGGAACAGAAACTAAAAAACAACGTTTGCTTTCACGTTCAATGCCACCAAATACCCAATTACCTTCAATCATTCAGCCACGATTATATTTTCGCCTACCAATTTTTGCTTCGTCGATCTCTACTGTTTTCCCTGCTCCTCCAATGGGTTGAGACTGTTCAAGTAAATAATCATACAAACTTCCCTGAGATAACTACTCCAATCAACGACAGCGTGATGTGACAGGTCGCAACAGATCGTGTCGTGGAGGTTTTATTAGGACCCAATAAGCGACAAAACGGCAGACAGTTTGCAGTGATAGTTTATGTTTTTCAAAGAAAGTAAATTGAAACCGAGACATGAACTTTTTACACTGAATTTTCACTTTTTTCTTGTTTCTGTCGGTAGTTTCTATTCTTTTCCAACATCGAAACACGTGATCACTTTCATTTAAAGTCATTTGATTTCCACAAGTGGGACATTTTTTATTCCGTGGTATTACACCGTGCTCATATAAAAAATTGTTCAATTTCTCACTATCTTCAGCGCTCACTATACATTTTGTTTAAGTGAATTCGCATATATTACATATAAACGGATTAACGTCGACATCCGAACTACAAGCCGTCATGATAAGAACTGAATAGAGGCCATATAACGGCGAGCCTGTTTGGACTTTGACTTGAACTTTAATCGTCCCATTGTTTTCGATATACATCTTTCCGGCAATAAATTCATGTTATTTTCGTTTTAACTCGACCTTAGGAACATAATATTGTAATATGAGAAAAATCGGAGTTGACCCATATGTTTCTCAGAATTACCAATTCGGTAAATTCAATTTATCAGTAGCTTTTAAGGCTTGACCCAGCAGCTTAGTGACCCAGCAGCTGCTGACAATACAGCCTCAGCACCTGACCTAGCACAACTGTTTGCAAGCTGTACTGTATACCTGCATAAGTGACAAGAGTACTTGATTACCATTTAACAAGATCACCTATATTTTTAAAATCACTGACCACCTTATTTTTAATTATAACATAGAGAAACAGCCAAACTCTGCATAAAAAACTGAAGAAGTGTTTAACATTTTGACATTGTTATATAAGATCATTAATATATAAATCATTTATACACTGACCACCCTGTTTACAATTTTATGACATCCAGACTAGAGGAATCAGCCAAACCTCCATATAAAAACTGCTCTTTTTCTATTTCAATTTTTATTTAAATAATATTAACAGAAGCAATCAGCCAAAGCTCGCCAAAAAAACTGATTTTAAAATTTTTTTATCATTTTAACAGAAGCAATCAGCCAAAGCTTGCCCAAAAAACTGTGCATTTATACTATTTTTAATTAACATTTACAATTTAAAATGCCCTCAAAATTCCCCTGTGGCTCCTGTACAATTGGAGTCAAATTTTCAGGGATAAAATGCACTGGTCCCTGTAATATGTGGTATCATGCTGGCTGCCAAAACATTCTTGAAAAAACTCTGAAAAAATGGACTGCTAATGAAATAAATATATGGAAATGTAGTACTTGTATACAGAAACGTTTAATGTAACCCCACCAAACGCTTCCAACCTCTCTAAGAGTCCTGATTGCCTATATACTACAATAAATGAACTAGAAAGCAGTCTGAGTGAAAATAAATTTCTAGATAATTTAGATGATAATGATGAAAAAATAACAATGGCTGCAAAAATAGGAGCAGCACTCCTTGAGGAAAATAACATCTTGAAAGAAAAAAAATATTAGATTAGAAGCTAAACTAGAAACTATGGAGGAACAGATTGAAAAAATGAAAAATGAAGAAAATAAGTATCTTAATAAAATAGAGGACCTACTACAAAATATTTCTGAAACTCAAGTTCAATTGGAAAAAGAAAGGAAGCTTTGTTTCGATACACAACATATTTTTGAAGAGCATGACACCAAACAAGGTCAAGTTGTTGATGACTACGCTAAAACAATAAATCTCTTACAAAATAAGATTACAAACCTTGGAATAATTCTAAACGCTCAAGAAACTCAAAAATTAAAGCTGCCTACTTATAAGAGTAATGAAACCCAAACTGAACCATCCTCCCACTATATCCCTCAACCTGTAAATTGCTCCTTAAACCTACTGGCCGAACTTGCACAGCTGAAGATAAGGCAAGATAGTTTGGAATGTACAGTTAAAGGCATGACAGCACAAATACAAAATATACATACGGAAACACCTGCTAATTCAGAAATGCTAGACTTGTCTAAATTGCAAACCCACAAAATTACTATAAACAATATGAAAGATAGTTTATAGTATAAACAATATGAAAGAACAAAACTATACACCATCTAAGAGGGGTTTCAGTGTTTCGTTACAAATGGTTAAGCATAAAGATATCGAGAAACAGCACCCCCTGACTACACAAGGACCAAGGCAGACTGGGGGAGACTGTCAAACCCTGACAGAAAAACAGAAAATCTCTTGTGCGACCCAAGATCAGGGCCAGATGACAACTAACCAACCGTTGAAGACTGGGGGAGACTGCCAAACCCCAACAGAAAAACAGAAAATCACTTGTGAAAAACTGAATGAGGATAAGACTAGGAGAGACAGCCAAACTCCTACTAAAAAACTGACTCCAAAAATGAGACTTCCGCCTATGACAGCAAAAATAAGAGGTAGTCAAGAAACATTGGAAGATTTTTTCACAAAATACTTAGATTACTTTATAGACTCCAACCTACAACACCAGAAAAAATCATCAGTTACCAGTACATCTACCACGGAGTATACAATTGAGGAAACAAAGAATATTCGTCCAAGCAAATCCATTGAAATCCCCAATGAAATCAACAATTTTTTAGAGATACCTCCAACAACCAAACCGCTGCAGCTACCTTTACAAAAGAAACCACAGAATTAAAAATCTTCCATCAAAATGCGGATCGCCTCTCCAACAAAATAGATACTATGAACCACCTTCTTGTCACTATAAATCCTGATATTTTAATCATTACAGAACATGGTCTTTCAAAGACAAACTTAGAGAACACCTACTTAGAAGGCTATTCGCACATTGAAAGCTTCTGTCGAGTGGACCACCAAAAGGGAGGTGTTGCAATTTTGGTGAAGGACGAAATTAGAAACCATGCAACTGGTCTAAATGGAAATAAACATAGTTTGGAGATGGTCTGTGAAATATCTGCAATAAAATTGACATTGAAAATAATTTCTTTCTACATTATTGGAATCTACAGACCGAATAACAATTTTGACGAAGCCACTGACATCCTATCAAACGTCCTAGAGACTATACCTACGTGGAATAGCCCAACTGTAACTATGGGTGACATCAATATTGATTGCCTGGAGATCAACAGCAATAACAAAAAACTCAAAGATACTATTAAGTCACACAATATCATAAGACTGCATCTACCACCTACACGTGTAACCCCACACAGTGCGACTTCCATTGATATGGTCTGCTCTAACAAGCTTCCCTGTGAACCAAAGGTCTCCATTATAAACTCCTTCATCTCTGACCATACAGGACAATTAGTGACAATAAAAAACTTTAAAAACAAATTACCTCCCCAAATTATATTCAGCAGACACTACTCGGACAGAAACCTAGCAATACTCAATAACCTATTGAAAAAAGAAAAATGGAGTGAAGTACTTGATTCTACATCAGCAGAAGACTCTTATGACAATTTTTTGGAAATTTTAACTTATAACATGGACTTGGCATGCCCTTATACTTACACTTGCATGAGGAGGAATAAAAGACAATTGATTAAATATGACCAAGAAACTAGAGAAAAACGTGATCAATTTCTCGCAGCCCAAGAAAAATACCTACTGAATGGCACAGATGAAAATAAAGCTACTGCAATAGAAAGAAAGAGAGCCTATGACCTTCACCTCAAGGCACAAAGAAAACACTTGACATCTGAGTTAATTAATAATGCTGATGACAAAAGCAAAGCAATGTGGAATGTAATAAATAAAGAGAGGTGCAAAAATGGGTGTACAGATGAAATAATACAACTTAAAACTTATGGAACACTGACATCTGACCCCATGACAGTAGCAGAACAACTCAATGAATTTTTTTCAAGTATCGCCAGTAACACACTAGCTCAAGCTGTCTACGATGGTGTGCCTGTTATACAGCCCCCCAGGCAGCAAACACAAGACACCTTTGTTCTTTGGCCGACATCTAAAAATGAAGTTAAAACAACTATATTGAAACTTAAACAAAAAAATGCAGCTGGTTTTGATGACATCACCACTAAACTCATAAAAACATGCATCGAGCCTCTAGTATGCCCACTGACAGCTATAATTAACAAATCATTTACACAAGGTATTTTCCCATCAAAATTAAAATCTGCAAAAGTTTACCCCAAGTTCAAAAAAGGAGACCCAACTCAAGAAAGTAATTATCGGCCAATCTCTTTGCTCCCAGTAGTATCTAAAATTATTGAGAAAATTGTTCTGGTACGACTCACAGCATATCTTAATAAAAACAATCTGCTACCCAAAGAACAACACGGTTTTGTTGCAGGTAAATCTACAACAACAGCTCTTGCAAGCATCGTAGAACATCTAATAACAGCTTTAGATAAGGGAGATACAACAACTGCAATTCTCCTAGACTTCACTAAAGCATTTGATTGTTTGAGTCACAACTTGCTCCTAAAAAAACTAGAAGATCGTGGGATTACAGGAGCATCAGCTGACTGGTTCAGGAGTTATTTAACAGGCAGAACCCAATCAGTAGAAATAAAGTCTACAGATCGTGCGGTAACAAAAAGAACTGCCTCTAAAGCATTGCCAGTTGACAGAGGTGTTCCACAAGGATCCGTACTCGGCCCTATCCTTTATATAATTTTTGTCAGTGACCTTCCTGATTACCTCACAAACTACTGCTCTACGCTAATGTTTGCAGACGATACAGTGCTCTTACTAAAAAATACACTCCCCTCGCAATTGGAAATAGAGACATACATTGCAATAAACATGACATCAGAGTACAGCCAAGCCAATGACCTAGTATTGAACAATACAAAGACCCAGCAACTAATATTAGGAAAAAGGAAAGACGAAGTATTGGAGCTACCAGAGGTGGAAAGAGCGGAAAATGTAAAATACCTTGGAGTAATTGCAGATGAAACTCTTTCCTGGAATGATCAGATTGGCCAACTATGCGGAAAACTGAGCTCTGCTCTATACGTGTTAAGAAGACTTAAACACATTGCTACCCCAGAAGTGGCAAGATGTGCATACTTTGCTCTCTTTGAAAGCCACCTGAAATATGGAATAAGTGTATGGGGCAGCTCTTCCAATCATCATACTGGTGCTACAAAAGAAAGCAGTCCGAATACTAACAGGATTGTGCCCACAAGAATCCTGTAGAAGTGCCTTCAAACAGCAAAAAATACTGACAGCAGTAGCTTTATACATCCTAGAAACAGTTATTTATGCTAATCAACAAGATCTGACAAGAGGAGCCGATACACATTCCTACAATACAAGAACAGCAAAAAATTACACACTTCCCACCCATCGACTGACCCTCTTTGAAAAACAACCCAAATATGCTGGAACAAAATTTTTTAACATCCTACCACAAGAGATAAAAAACACTACAAAACAGCATCAACTCAGAAGAAAACTGATCTCCTGGCTTTTTCTTCGACCTTTCTACTCCATAGAGGAATTTTTAAACTGGAGGACGACTTATGATGAATCTACAACTCTTCAACCACTCTGAACTGTCTCTTTTTATATTTTTGTTTCCTTATTACTTGATCATAAATGTATGACACCATTCTAATCTCAAAGATTACGAATAAAGAATATTGTCTATTGTCTATTGTCTATTGTCTTGTAATACTATGTCCAACATTTTACTACCGAATATTGAAAGTGAAGATAAATTCAATAATTCAGGAATATATAGGATTGATTGTAATATGCTTTACATAGATCAGACTGTAAATTTTAGCAAAATATATAAAAACCTTATCTCTGCTTTTAAAAATAAGAAACCTGAAAAATCTAATGTAGCTAAACACCTTCTGAATTGTACCCACAGTTTGAATAAAACAGATGAAAATGTAGATATTCTAAAAGTTTGTAAGAAGGGTTGTATTATGAATGCTTGGGAAGAGTTATTTATTTTTAAAGAAAAATGTAAGAATCGTGATAAATTAATGAGTGAACAGGTTAATTTTGATTCCGAAATAGTTTATAATAATATATTTTCAGCCACTAAACGAACAGAAGTAACAGCCAATAGGGATTAACCAATAATATCACAGCAGGTGCCATTTTGACGATTCCACCCAATGGGGTCACGTGATCATAGGTCAATAAATTGAGTTGTTGAACACCATTTTCCATTCTTTGGTGAATCCCTCTGGTCTGAGGGAGGTGAGTGTGGTTCACCGAAATCTAACACCATAATATTTGTGCATTTTGTACTTGTATTGTAATATATTTGTGCTTATATTGTAATAAATTTGTGTTGTGTGACGTTCACTTGTACTGTATTGTACTTGAGACATTTAGTGTATTTTACTCTATTATTTTATTTATTGTTCTGTTGTTGTAATTTAGTTACAGTATTATTAATATGTGGTAATAATATATTGTTTTATTGTTATATTGTAGTTAGTGTGATATGTAAATATTGTATGTACATGTATTAACATTGTCATTGCTGTAAAAGTTTAACAACAATAAAATCATTATTTATTTATTATGTATGTTTGAGCAGGGTAGGTTCTACAAACATCCAGGTGATAAGGATGCTCGCAGCAGTCAGATTCTTCGACTCAAAGGTGACATCTGTGATCCTGCTGGCTGTCTCAGTGAGCTCTGCATTCAATTGGCTATTATCATGGTGGGCAAACAATGCTTCAACAACTTCCTCGAATTGGCCTATCCGTAAGACGGTTACAAGAAACTATCACTACTATTAATGAGTTTAAACTATTTTAAGTAACTTTTTATTCAAGGAGAAGATGAGCAAATTGGTTTGCATTGCACATATTTATAGATGTTGAACATTGCAAAGCCAATTTTCATTTAATATTTAATGAATTTACTCTATTCTACTAATTAAAACTGCAGAGATTTTGCAGTTTAATTTTGCAATTTGAATCATGTTCTTCTCAACTATTCAGATACATTTAATTCCCATTTTTATACAGTTAATGTACATTAAGAACTATCATTAGAATGTATTCAATTTCACTTAACATTTTGTTGATATTCACTTTTAAGTATGTTTTATTTCTTGCATGTTGCATAGTACTATGTCATTGTTTTGAAAGCCTTATCTAGTAGGTAAATTTTGAACTGTACGAATTTGTCACAAATTTCACTAGTTTTGGATTTTTGTTTATTTTTTATGGCATGTAATATATTTACTACACAGGGCAAAGGAAAGACCTACATTACCAGACATATTCATTCACTTTGACTATTCTATTCAGTCCTATACAGTGTTATAGTCTTTTTTTCTGGGACTATTTTATCAAATTCTGGTAAAATAAACTTATTTGTAACCAATAAACGCTTACAAAGCTTATAAAAACACTTTGTATTTGAAATTTGTTAATGATGGAGTTGACCTTTGTCAACAGATGAGGGAGACAAAGGTAGTTGAACATTTGCCATCATTACGTGAAAATTACCAATCACGACGTTTCGATTTGGTAAAACCAAACCTTTTTCAAGTGCTAAAAACTAAATTACATCTACACAAACATGTTATAAAACTACGTTCTTAAACTAATAAACTTATCTACTTTAATAATTATCTACATTTTAACCTAGATCCTAGAATGGGGTACAACAAAATGAACTTCTATTAAATATAAAAATGTTAACAGGGTTAAATTAATATAACCAATTAGGCGCTGCCAAGGTCACAATATCAACGAAAAATGTTAAAACACAATTAAATTAAAATTCAAATCAGACTGAAATAAGATTACATTAACTAATCATAAATAAAATAAATATATGGTACCTGAAAAACACTATTAATTTAAAATAACATTAAACAGGCACAATGAGTCCTTCCGAGTCATATATATATATATATATATATATATATATATATTTATATATATATATATTTATATATACAGGGTGGACAGAAGTTAGTGTTAAAAAATTTTTCTTGTGAAACTACCACATATTAGTGACAAAAAAATTGAAATATTATTATCTTCACCCCAACCATGTTTAATAAATAGACATTTTTATTGTTTTTTTTAATAAACATGTTTTGTTTTAGTAAAACTTAGTTTTCACCACTATTCATTAACATTTTTTCCTTTTTGGCGTGTTTTTTGAAATCTACACTACATTTTACATAGGAATTGAAGGTAAAGAAATGTTTTATTGTGAGTTTATTATAAACGAATTTGTGACAAAGTGAAATTTTAGGCTTTTTTAAAAATAAGTCACAAGATATACAGACCGAGCGAGAACTTCCTTAAAATAGTTACTGAAGAGAGGCCAATAACAGAAAAAACTTACCCGTTTTTTAAGCTTTAAAATGATGTAATACAACTGTACTCTCATACTCGTCTTCTAATGGTTAGTACAGAATCTATCCTGAAAAACAAGGTTAGCTTAAAATGCCAAGGGATCATTGAAGTAGTCAAAATAACATTATTCTTTTTATTCACTACAGTACATATGTTATTCACAAGATCAACACCTAAAAATAATGAAAGAAGAAAAACACAGAAAATAATGTAATCTACAGAGTATGCTCAAACTGTCTGCCTCCGTTTCTTATGCAAGCCCTTGCACACTTTCTCATGGCCCTGATCGTCACATTCACAATTAATTTGTCTCGCACGTTTTGGGCAGCTACCTGAATTCTGTTTCTCAGTTCTTCTTCTGAGTTCAAAGGGGCTGATAAACTTCATTTTTCATCATCCCCCAAACAAAGAAATCCATAGGAGAGAGGTCAGGAGATCTGGCCGGTCAAGGTATGGTTCCAGGGCGACCTATCCACATAGGGTAGTTTTCCGTCAGCCATTGTCGCACATCATGGGTGAAATGAGGGGGAGCACCGTCTTGCTGGAAAATGATGTTGTCCCTCTCGTTATAGTCCAGACCAAGTCCATCCAGAAGTATGGGCAAGGTATGTTGTAAGAAATCTAAATAAGTTTGACCGTTTAAATTTTCTGGAAAAATGTGCGGGCCTATAAGTTGATTTCCGATGACACCGGCCCATACGCTGACTTGGAAACGTCTTTGAAAAGAACTTTCTCTGGACACTCTTGGATTTTCTTCGGCCCAGTGATGCATGTTATGCGTGTTGAAAACGCCAGACCTAGTAAAGGTACTCATCAGTGTACAGGATCTTTCTCAAAAAGTGATATTGCTCAATATCACTGTTGAGCAGCCAGTGACAGAACTGTACTCTTGAAGCATGATCATGTGGTTCTAATGATTGAACTTTTGTAAAATGATATGGATAAAAATTATTTTCATGTAAAATACTTAATATCTTGCCCTTGGAAACACCAACTTCGCCGGCAAGTTTTCGGCTGCTTGTTTCAGGATTTCGACGAACTAAATTTAGAACTCGATCATCCAAGCCTACATCTCGGAGAGCAGGACCTATCTCGTTTGGCTGCCTGTGAACACTTCCTCTCTCCAACAAACGCTGATGTAGCCTCGAAAAAACTTGAGTACTAGGCACTCTACGATCTGGATAACGTAATTGGTATTCTCTTTGAGCAGCCAGTGCATTTCCGTCACAAAAACCATACACAAAGTGCATCTCCGCATACTCTCACGTTGAAAACTCCATGACAGCTTCTACTCTACTACAAAATTAACAGGAAACAGGCTACAACGGATAAGGCCTGCTGGAAGACAAATTAAAACCGGAACAACTTTGTTTCTATGCAGTTCTCCCCTTTTGAATGTGGGTATAAGAGAAAGTGGACTTTGGATGATCTGATAAGATTAGTATTTGTGTGGTATTTACTAAGCTATGGAAAGTAATTCACTGTTTAAATATGAAATTTCAACATTTATAGGCATTACCTTAAATTTAAACTGTATTTTGACTACTTCAATGATCCCTTGGTATTTTAAGCTAACCTTGTTTTTCAGGATAGATTCTGTATTAACCATTAGAAGACGAGTATGAGAGTACAGTTGTATTACATCATTTTAAAGCTTAAAAAACGGGTAAGTTTTTTCTGTTATAGGCCTCTCTTCAGTAACTATTTTAAGGAAGTCCTCGCTCGGCCTGTATATCTTGTGACTTATTTTTAAAAAAGCCTAAAATTTCACTTTGTCACAAATTCGTTTATAATAAACTCACAATAAAACATTTCTTTACCTTGAATTCCTATGTAAAATGTTGTGTAGATTTCAAAAAACACGCCAAAAAGGAAAAAATGTTAATGAATAGTGGTGAAAACTAAGTTTTACTTAAACAAAACATGTTTATTAAAAAAACAATAAAAATGTCTATTTATTAAACAAGGTTGGGGTGAAGATAATAATATTTCCATTTTTTGTCACTAATATGTGGTAGTTTTTCACCAGAAAAATTTTTTAACACTAACCCTGTATATATATCATTTTTTGTGCATGTTTAATGTTATTTTGAATTAATAGTGTTTTTCAGGTACCATATATTTATTTTATTTATGATTAGTTAATGTAATCTTATTTCAGTCTGATTTGAATTTTAATTTAATTGTGTTTTAACATTTTTCGTTGATATCGTGACCTTGGCAGCTCCTAATTGGTTATATTAATTTAACCCTGTTAACATTTTTATATTTAATAGAAGTTCATTTTGTTGTACCTCATTCTAGGATCTAGGTTAAAATGTAGATAATTATTAAAGTAGATAAGTTTATTAGTTTAAGAACGTAGTTTTATAACATGTTTGTGCAGATGTAATTTAGTTTTTAGCACTTGAAAAAGGTTTGGATTTTACCAAATCAAAACGTCGTGATTGGTAATTTTCACGTAATTATGGCAAATGTCCAACTACCTTTGTCTCCCTCATATAAAAACACTTCGTAAATGGAGATATGAGAGGAACAAATAATTACAATTAGGGAAGATTGAAGAAGTCACATTGGTCATGTAAAGCTGCCAACCACAAAATGCTATATAAAATTTAAAAGATATTTTTCTCCTTCATCACAATTTTATTTTTAACCTTTGCAATGTAAGAAAACCAGTTATGTATCCGATTCTGTCCACTTTCTGGGTTAGATTATATTTTTATGTGAGTTACACAGGGATAGTCGTAGTTTTTTATTCAGGTACAGGTAAAATATTTTCTTTTTTTGTAAGAAAACTTCACACACCAGCTCACATGGGCCTTCATGCCCAACAAGAATAACAATAATAACTTTATTCAACATGTGAAGTACCAAGCGTTAACTTAGTTGGGGATTCAAACCTTTGACCATGCCTTCCACAGTTTGAAGCCTTAGCCACTGAGCCACCATGCCGACAAATTACCTACACCTTAGCCACTGAGCCACCATGCAGACAAAGTACCTATACCTTAGTCACTGAGCCACCATGCCGACAAAGTACCTATACCTTAGTCACTGAGCCACCATGCCGACAAAGTACCTATACCTTAGCCACTGAGCCACCATGCCGACAAAGTACCTATACCTTAGTCACTGAGCCACCATGCCGACAAAGTACCTATACCTTAGTCACTGAGCCACCATGCCGACAAGGTACCTATACCTTAGTCACTGAGACACCATGCTGACAAAGTACCTATACCTTAGTCACTGAGCCACCATGCCGACAAGGTACCTATACCTTAGTCACTGAGACACCATGCTGACAAAGTACCTATACCTTAGTCACTGAGCCACCATGCCGACAAAGTACCTATACCTTAGTCACTGAGCCACCATGCCGACAAAGTACCTATACCTTTTCTACCTATACGTTTTCGAAGTTTCTTGAACTTTTTGGGGACCTCTCAGCTCAATGAGAGCGTTTCAGTTTTCTTTTTCAAATTACAAGCTTCTTCTGAAGACAACTGGCCTCCTTACTTCTTGATCTTGAAAGTAGTCCGGCAAGTTTCAGGAACCACTGTCTGAAATATCTCAATCAGTCCATTTTAAGTTTAAACTCTCCCTTTCTCTTTATATCAGTGATTCCTACAGTTGGACACCTTCCTAAAATTCAACAGGTGAATAGTCAAGTGTTCAGAGCTGAACACTGTTTGATTCTCTTATGGAATATCTAGGTTCCAGCAATTTCACCTTTCAGTGAGGATAAACGAATAACAAAACTCACATTCAGAATATTTTTCACATGATATGAATTTTTGTATGAAAAGACAGATTTAACTTTAACCGCTCAGTGTCAGCACTGAAGGTTTAGAGATAAAAACAAACAAAAATTATAAAAATATAGCATATTAAGTTTAAAAAGTAGATGAAATGTCACTTGGCAGGCAGGGAGCATTGAGTGCAGGATTGGTACACTAAACAATTCTAACGCTCCTCAGCCTTTGACTGATACTTCTATGTCCTCCAGCTCTGGATTTGTATGTTCTGGCTAGAAATCTTCTGGTTACTTAACATCTCAGACATCTAAGACTCGCTTGGCCTGGTTTAGGCAGACCCCAGATTACGGTGGTATGGGTTCTATTAAGCAGGACGTTTTTAAATGTGCATAAAGTGCCAAAGTCCTGTTTTACTGAACGTCTCATAAAATGCTATATTTAATTGAAAAATGGACATGTATGACTTCATTTTATATGAATTTACTCCTAAGGAATCATCCTTTCACATAGTAAGTTATTTATTATACATAAAAGAACTTTTACTCAATGTATGATTGAAATAGCAGTCAAGAAGGCAGTCAGCTGATCCTATTCATTGCTTGTTTTTACAGCTAAAAGTGGTTTACTTTTTGAGTTATTTAGGTTGTTGCAGTACCTATCATCATGCGTATTCCTTTTTATATCTTCAGTTATTAGCAAATTAGACAGTATTAGTTATTTCAAAATTACAAGTAAATAAACAAACCATCAGCCATAATGTTTATAGATTTTAAAAGGCCTAAGATCATCAGTACTGAAAATTCTAAGACACTAAGCTCATCACAGAATGATAGAACTCTCACTAACAGACACAAATCCAAAATAACATTTAGAAATAAACTTCCAAACCAATTAAAAAAAAATAACCACAGGACTGAGAGCTGGTGATGGGGCTAATGTTCTTTAATTGCGCCTTAGCAATAATGAGAGAGTTAAAATGAGCAAATCCAATATATATATATATTGGATTTGCTCTTTATATCTGAACTGTTTAAGATTTGAAGATGATCTAACACTAATAGCAAATAATATAAAGGGAACAAAATCACAGATAAGTTCACTACAGGAAATAGCACAGAGAATAGGCCTTAAAATATATTATAGAAAAAAAGATGCTAACCAATTTCCCACTTCCAAGCAAGATAATAGTAGATAATCATAAATAGTTAAAAAATAGTTAAACAACTCAAATACCTTGGTGAAATCATAACATACCATTTAAAAGAACAGCCCACATGGAAGAAATGGAGTAAACAAACTAATGATTGGACGAAAATGTACAAGAAGCATATACAACAAGAAATATATTTCAATAGCTACTAAACTCAAAAATTAAAAAACGATCATTCGACTCCATATGGTAGTGAAACATTTTTCAAAACAAGTCATACAGAAAACATTGAACAAATTCTGAAGTTAGAAAGAAAAATAGTAGGAACCGTTACAAAAAAATTCTATACAGATGGATGGACATCGGAGGATATTGCCAAAGAAAAAGGTCACTCTTAATAGAACCTGAAACAACTGTATAATAAAAAGAAAAAGAATTTTGTTATTTAGACACCTTAGAACTCCAAATAATAGAATCTCAAATCAAATAATAGGACAACTGTGGTAAATAGAAGAGGATATGGAGGCATTGGAAGATAACAGTGGTAGGTCTGAAATAAAAAAGTAACGAGAAAATTAGAATACTGAAAGACAAACAGACCAAACTACAAATAAAATTTGGAAACAGAATAAGATTAGTGGTTTCAGATGAACTAAGGAAGGCAAGATCTGAGAATGAAGAAGAGACCCAAGAATTGCCTTGAGTAGAGGAGACCTTCTAGTCTAACGCCAGTGCCTATAGGTAAGTTTGGTGATTCTACGAGGGTGGTGAGACTGGGGAGCAGATAGCCTGGTGAGAATCGCCTAGCCGCATGGTCTCTTGCCCGATAAGCCTTGGTGCCATAGATGATAGCTTATAGGGTTCCTTTTCCTTCCTATTAAGCAGCTTTGCCTGGTTTATTTCTTTTATTGGCTTGCCTTTTAATTCGTTTTATTGACAACTGTCTTCCACATGGCCAAAGATGCTTTATAACCTCCTCTGTTAGACTCTCAGCCTTTTCAATTCTTCTACCTAGTTTTCTGAGAGCCTCTTGTTTTTGGCCTTATCTCTTGGGGGTTTTTATTTTTATTTGGTCCCCTAGACCAAATGGGGTTTTTTGTTTTTATTTGTTTATGTTGGCTAGTTCAGTGCTATTCTTGCGCTTCACAACGGTTTCTGAATCTCCCTATTTCTGGGTAGACCAAAAGCTTCTTTATATAAACTAAACAGCAGCACCACTTCTTATCACTGACTTCTGATAGTAATAGTTCTGGTATCATGCATTTTCAATTATTTATTTGTTTTTCTTTATTACTTTATTTATTGACTAATAACATAAGGTAAAAGGAAATTATCATATAATTACACCAAACTTCAGTTTAACTATCTGAAACTTTAACTTTGTTTTTGTCTCCTGCATTTACAGAGCTATTATGAACTGGTGGAGATATAGGAAACAAAGAAACAACACAAAAGATACTAACAGGCCATACACTCGTTGGGAGGAAGATTACCAGCTGCAAGATCCCGGAAGGCTTGCTCTGTTTGATGAGTATTTGGAAATGGGTAACTGAAAATAAATTAATATTTTTCTTTATATTTTTTCTATTTATGTGTTGTAGTTATAACCACTCAACAACACGGTTGCTGTTTCCCTTCACTTGTGGAGCCTTAAGCACATTAGGATAACCATTTGACTCCTCTGATGATTTCACATGAGGGCAGCTTACAACATTCCTAAGTAAGTGGTAACTTGATTGTAATGTAATTAACTTATGGCCATCCAAAGAGTAACAAAATCTGACACTATTTAACCCCTTGTTTTTGTATCATTAAATATTTAACTTGTTATGATTTGCTTAATCTATAATAGACACAATTCCACAAGGCCCTCCCACTCCCCTTACTAACACTGAGTGAGTATGTACATGACTCTGTAGTGACATTAAATTATGTTATATTAATAACGTGTTAATACCTTTACATCAGGTACCCTGCCTTGAAAGATAGATCTAGAGTCAATAAAAGGTTGTAATCATTGCTTATATACAAAAACAAGGCTGCTTCTGATTTACAAATTTGAAAATTAATTTTAAATCACATTAAAATCGTGTTGAAACATGCAAAGCTCTTGAACTGGCAAATATAGTTTTTAGCTATAAATTCAGCAACATTTCTAATATAAATAAAAAACAATAGATGAAATGGTTTAGTAGTTTAGCAGTGGATAAATTCATTGGGTACTTAACATATCCTGCCTGAGCCTGTATACTGTTGCTGTAATGTTGGCAAAAATGAATAACAGTTTATTTCATATTTAATAATAATAAATGTATACTGAATAAAAAAGACCTCAGTAGGATTCAAGAATCTAAAATGATATTCTTGAGAATACAGGTGCAAAAAAACTAGACATGACAGAATTAGAAATATGGATGTAAGAGATCTGTTTGGATGTGTAAAGACAGTCAAGAAAAGATCAGAGTGGAAGGACTCGGATGGTTTGGATAACAAAAATGGAGGAGGGGTGGTTGGCAAAATATGGCTCGAAAGGAAATTATGGGAAATATCAGCACTCTTTCCACTGAGAGACCACACAAGAAATGGGTGGATGTTATAAAAGAGGACATAATGCTTAAAGGAAAACATCTACAGTAGGTGGAGGAATAACATACATGGACAGGGGAAGATGGAGGAGGTACGTTAGCACACCCGGGAGACTGGAACTGCTAAACCAACGATGATAATTATGAATAATAATCCATGATTGTACCCTCATAAACCATATGTGCTGAAGGGCATTCTTGCTTGGGGATGTGCTGTTAGCAGATCGGGTCCTGACACTGTTAGTTCCAACATTCGTATCAGGATTCACTATTGAAATCTTAGAGCAAAAAATGCTGATTTTAAAATCAACAAATCGAGAGTTCTCTTTGATATGTCTTCCTAATTGCCTCACGATGGTGGGTCAACACCAAGTGGCTTTTTAGGTGCAACTATCTCCCATCCATCATACAGGGTATTTAACTCGGACCTTATGCTCCAGAGGGAGGTAAGTAACAATTTATAAAAAATTGTGAAAGCATCACTGATTTTTTTAATTTTCACTAGTTCTCCAACTTCCTAATAGGTTAGGAATTTGAAAATTTTAAATGGATATTGGATTTACTACATCTAATAAGTAGCAAAAACTAATTTATAACCACTATGGGACATTTCTTCTAATGTTGTTCAAAAGAAATGAAACATCCAAACATTCATAAACATTTTGATTTTAATTTTTGGCTTACTGTTCATCATATTTCTATTGTTATAAACAGACTTTAATTTTTCCAACTCTGAGCTCTTTAATATTTCTCTATACCTAAATGTTCCTGCACAAAATGGCTGCAACTTTGTGCAATAAGCCTAGTGCACTTCCATCCACAGTGAGTTGTTTCCGGCCTCTCACCACTAGAACGGTGAGAAAGCGCAGACCCTCCACATCATGCTGTCCATGCTTAAAGGAGGTGAAATATACCCATTTTCATACATTTGAATTTTTAATTTCAATTCTCTTAGCTAAATCATTCACCAATTTCATTTTTGACAACACATTTATGGTCTAAAACATGATTTTCTACTACTTTGATTGCTTCATTTTTCTTGATTTTTTTCCATTTCTTGCATAAAATAGTTTCAAATACATCTTTTTTAGTTACAACTCAATATATCGATATATTTTAACAATATAAATTCCTAATCATCATCAGATGCACAAACTGTCCTGTGCAAGCTGTTTATTTCCCTCTCCCCACTTTATTTGGATACACCAAGCAACTACTTAAAGTGAAAACTTTATGTTTCCATTCATTGTACAATTTTGTAGGGAAGTACAGGCAGTTTGCCATTTACATATAAATCATAAGTTCATATAATTCAAGACTTGGCAAAATGTATCCCTGAGTTCTTTTTCCAAAATTTGTCAGGAGACCTACTTTCCAAAAGTGTTATGGTATAACAGCATATAAAATCAGAATTTTGCATTGCATCTCAGAAAAATCATTACTTGCAAATAAACCAGTGATTGTAAGTAAGTGTAATATTTATTACATTCTTGTATATTTAGTACATTATAGAGGAGGGGTGTGTTAACGATAAATATTTAACATTGATGATGCTGAAGTTTTGTTTTGTAAACAGATGGTTCAGATATTTCAAAATTAAAAGTATAAATAACTAAAGGCACACCCTAAATTGCATTGTTCTTTTGTTACTATTTTTCCACTATTTTTAATTCTGTTACTTGTTTCAGTAATCCAGTATGGTTTTGTCACGTTATTTGTGGCTGCATTCCCATTAGCCCCATTGTTTGCTTTGCTGAACAACATCGGAGAGATCAGACTAGATGCATACAAGATGGTAACACAGGCTCGAAGGCCCCTTGCTGAAAGAGTTGAAGATATAGGTGCCTGGTACGGCATCTTGCAGGGAATCACATACGCTGCAGTTGTCTCTAATGTAACTATGTTGGCCATCAAGCCTGACATTTTGAAAATTGTATTTATTTATTAACAGCCACTTTTAAAATCAAGTATTCAGATATACAAATAAAAATGGCTTCATGCTATGGATACAAGAAGTCAATCTAATAACACATTGATATTTTTAGTATATCTATCCAAACTGAAGAATTTGTATTCAAAAGTCAGAAACCAGTTTTAAGCTTACTTTTTCATTATTGGGCATCAGCAGACTTGTCCAAGAAGATAAGTCTAATAACACTATACAAAATAAAACAAATAAAGATAAACATTTTTTTTATTATTATTATTAATGTAGGTCCTTCCTTTGCCCTGTGTAGTAAATATATTACATGCCATAAAAAATAAACAAAAATCCAAAACTAGTGAAATTTATGACAAATTCGTACAGTTCAAAATGTACCGACTAGATAAGGCTTTCAAAACAATGACTTAGTACTACGCATGCAAGAAATAAAACATACTTAAAAGTGAATATCAACAAAATGTTAAGTGAAAATGAATACATTCTAATGACAGTTCTTAATGTACATTAACTGTATAAAAATGTTCAGATACTCAACTATTCAGATACTAAACTGTATCTGAATAGTTGAGAAGAACATGATTCGAATTGCAAAATTAAACTGCAGAGCCTCTGTAGCACTTTCCTCAGGTGAAGAGAAACGACTTAGCTTCCACTGTTACTGGGTGGGAGCAGTTGTCGGATTTGTATACCACAGAGCAACACTCAAATTTTAATGCAGCTTGTCCAGTTTGTATGAATGTAGTTTGCTTATGGTTGAGAGGTAGGAATAAAGTGGTAAGTGTTCTATCTAATGCTATTAGGAGGGTCAAAATCTTTAGTTATCCATTGTTGTGCTAATTCCATTATTCTGAGTTGGGAACTATTGGCAAGAGAAGGATAGGATCTAATTATTTTAGAGGTGTAACACTGGTCAATAATTTGGTTATGGAGAAAGGAATGGGTAGAGGCAGGTTTTCAGGATTTTCGACTTTGCAATCATGTCTATGACCATTCGCGCGTTTTCGGAGGGTTTCACTGGTAAGACCAGTTGATAAAATCACAGGTTTCCAGGTATCTTGTAGGTTAAGGAGGTAGTGGAGCTGGTAAATGATATGACTGGGAGATGAATAGGACATGTTTTACAAGACTTTTAGTTGCAAGAATTGGAACCAGGCAATTTATGACTTTTAGGATAGGTCAAGTTGTTAGGGTCAGCTAACTTAGGATGGAATAGGGTTTGACAGTTTCCTTCTCATGTTCAGGTTCTCACACTCCTTACTCAAAAGCCTAGCCACCTGAGCCAAACAAGTTCCTCTCCTAGAAACTTTGATAAATACAACAACCAACTTGTCAGTGCCTTCCAAAAGAGAGGTTATCCTACAAACCAAATCCATTTATCTCAGTCTCAAAACCAACCTCAAACCAATGCTAACCCTTCGTCACCATTTACTACCATGGATGGCCTACAGAAACTCAACCACACTCTGAACGATGGTTTCAACATCTTAAAAGCATCCCCTCATAACAAAGATCTCCTAGAAAACCGCCATCTGTTTCTTTTTTTTCAAACAAAATCCTCCGCCTAATCCTGGTCCATCCTAAATTAATCGTGACAACCTAACCTGTCCTAAAAACCATTGATTACCTGGTTCTAATCCTTAAAACAAAATATCTTGCAACACCTGTCCTATTCATCTTCCAATCACATAATTTACCAGCTCCACTACTTCCTTAACCTACAAGATACCTGGAAACCACACCCGTGACTCAACCAAATTAACATACCAATTACAACGTCAACATATTGGGCTTACTAGTTCAACTCTCCATAAATGCATGATTGGTCTTAGACATGGTTGTAAAGTCCTGAAAAACCTGTCTCTGCCCATTTCCTTCTCTGACTAGTATTACACCACTAAAGTAGTCAGATGCCTTCCTTCCCATGCCAATAGTTCCTAAGTCAGAAGTATGGATTTAATACACCAATGGATAAATAAATATTTGTACCCTCCTGATCTGAACATCAAATAGACTTCCTTCCTAACCCTCAACCATCTGCAAACTTCAGATATACAAACTGGACAAACTGCATTAAAACCAGAGCGTTGCTCTGTGGACATACAACTCCCACCACTGCCACTTACCTAAAGTGGAAGCTAAGTCAGTCTCTACTCACCTGAGGAAAGTGTTATTGGCACTGAAAATTTGTGTCATGTGATGTGTCTTTACTTGTTTTCTTCTTTATAGTGTCAGTGTAATTGTCATCTTAGGTAAGTTTGCTGGTCCCTTATCTCTCCTAATATACTAATTCCTGGCCTAGTGACCTTTAAACTAACCTAAAATTTTATTTCGTATGCTTAAATGGCTGTTATCATTACTACCGGTAATAACTAAAGCTTCCAGTAACGACCTTGTCAAGGTGTCATCTACAATATTTACATCACCAAATGTTTGGCCCATGCTGTTCGTCCACATCACAGCATGGGCGAAACATTTGGTGATGTAAATATTGTACATAACACCTTGACACGGTGTAACCTAAAATTTTTGTTATTACTAATAACCTAACATTTTTTCATTGCTGGAAAATTGTTAGTGACTAGAACCATTGTAATTGAAACAGACTTTTATGTCTGATTTATGTTTCCAGTTCCATTTCTGAGAATTAGTGGAATTCGCTTTCAAAATCAGAAATCAATCCATTCCTAGTATGAATATTTATAATTAATCTATCACATCATCTTTTATTTTTTTAGTACGTAATATACTACAGAAATTTATATCGTATTTTATTCATTATATTTACTAATTGGTTTGCTATAATAACCAAAATAAATATCAAAAGGGAAATTTTTAATCACTGTCTGGGAATAATTGAAGATCTTTTCCTCATTATTAACTTGTACCCAAGACAGTATATTTGAAATTTATTTATCCAACGGGTTAAGAGAATAACAGAATGAGATCTGCTTTTGTATTTTTTACATTGTAAAATTGGCTGCCAAAAACTATAAGTAATAATATATCATCTCAATGATCTCTGTTTTTCAGGCTTTTGTGATTGCCTACACCAGTGATTTTATTCCACGAATGGTTTATGTTTTTGTCTATTCGCCTACCCATACATTAAAAGGCTACATAGACTCTTCACTGTCTTGTGAGTACCTCTTAATTATGATTTTGTTTATTCAATTATCAATATATTGAGAAGTAACTTAGACTAATGGTTCAGACATTGGCCGGGAATGTCTGAAATTGTGTGATGTCAAAATTAATATTTTCAAATTTAAGTCAGGAAACTGCGAATGTGTTGTGGGAGTTTATTAAATATAGTCGTACACGTATGATGTGGTCCTTTACTAAATTATGCAGTATGACGGCTTACAACTTCTAACTTTTTTTTTTGTGTTGTAATTATAATTAAGTATTTTAATGCAATTAAAATGGGAAACATGAATACAAGATATAGAAATAATTAAAAAATTATATAAATAATTGATAAATTTAGATAAGTTTTATTATTTAGAACTACAAAATTTAGTGTTACGGAATATTTTTATATCTTATAACAAACTTTTAGATCGTATTCATCTGTTGAAGGTAACCTAATCTATTCATTTGTTCATATCACTTGGTCTTATCAATGTATATGATGTTAATGAATAATGTTACAATATATTTCTTGACACAATTCATGTAATTAATGTTGCATAGATGAATAAAGAGAATTTGTATTTGTATACAAATTCAGTACCACTTGGATAGAAAGAACAAGATTTGTTAAAATGAAAATCACTCCAAATGTTCATTACATATGAGTAAAATTATTAATGGAATCAATAACAATGTACGTGTATGGGTCGGTCAATACCAATGTACGTGTATGGATGGGTGGGTCAATAACAATGTACGTGTATGGGTGGGCGGGTGGTCTGAGTCTGAGTACCACTGAGCTTGTATGGGTGGGCGGGTGGGTCAGTACCACTGAGCTTGTATGGGTGGGTGGGTGGGTCAGTACCACTGAGCCGGTATGGGTGGGCAGGTCGGTCAGTACCACTGAGCTTGTATGGGTGGGCAGGTGGGCAGGATCTGTAATTAAGTTTTGGTTATTTTGACAGGACGAATAGATTTTCTCGAAAAAATGTCCGGAATCGTGTACTATCAATACTACTGTACGTGTATGGGTCAATACCACTGTACATGTATGGGCGGGCGAGTGGGTCAATACCACTGTACGTGTATGGGTGGGTGGATGGGTCAATACCACTGTACGTGTATGGTGGAATGGTGGAAACCATTTTTAATAAAGTAGCTTTCATTATTTTTAACATATATGCAGGATTCAAATCCAACTATGTCAGCCAGAGTCAACATTTTCTTGAATATAGGCTGACATTATTCATTTAAGCATTTACAAGCTAAGGATTGAATGGACCATTTCTTAATTTTAAATATTCTATCAATGTGTGCCGAACTTGAGAACCCCCAGCAAATGATCCCATATCTCAGTAGTGACTCAAAATGGGCAAAATAAACATTGAGCAATGCCTTTTGGCTACAGATGGATGAGATGCGATAGAAGGCATAATACATTGGACGGAAACATTACTTACATTAAGGCCCACTTCTCATAATGTTTTTCAAAACAAAAAAAATTGTGTTTCATTGTTTCAATTTTGAATTGTTGGCAGTATTCAACACATCAGACTTTGAAGAGGACATGGGAATAGACAAGAATGGGCGAGAGGGAGAGGAACCAGAGTTTTGTCAATACCGTGGCTATCGTAATGGCCCTGATGATAGTGACAAGTATGGCCTTTCGCCTCAATACTGGCATGTTTTTGCTGCTCGACTTGCCTTCGTTGTTGTTTTTGAGGTAAGGGAATGCTAGTGGACCCATCTAGTGTTATGTTCCTGTATTTTGCATCCTAGGACAGAATTTCTGTTTTTGGTAAAATATATCTACAATAAGAGAGCAATATTTTATAATTTTGTATTTTTTAAGAAAATTAGAGAAGAGTTGTTGATTTAAATAATGAGTTAAGTTGAATTAAATCTAAATATAACTGCCTCAGATATTATATAAAATATACTGTTATTAGTGGCATTATAAAATATTTATATAAAGAGCTGATCAGTGTAGTGTCATCCAAATAGTAAAATATGTTTGTGCACTAAATCAAGTACTGACCTTTCATCATACTGTGGACAAAAGTGTGAGCACTGCCTCAGTGTTAGCTTAGCCAAGTGTGAGGTGTGTAATGATTTGATGCATAAATGCCAAAAATGTTCACCCTATAGAAATTTTTAGGCAAATAAAGTAAGTGTATTGTTAAAGGTCAATGAACAAATCTTCAAGGAAATAGCGTATTATGTTCGCATATATTCAGAATTAAAATGACAAGCCATCACTTGTTGACATCATTTAAAAGATAATTAAAACAAAACAGGAAAAATAGAAGAAATTAAGTTTGAGCTTCTTATTTACCATTTCTTACTAAAATTTCCTTCGCTGAATTTTTACCACACACAATAAGGAGAACATTTTATTCACATAACTCACACTTGGTGAGAATGAAAGTTGACATTTTGAAACAAAAAGACGAACAAAATACACCATCGATTAGCAATGAAGATTGGATAACATTTATATTGGACGCTGTAAACTGCCACAATGTTGCCACAAGTGATGTTTTAATGTATGCAACAGCTAATTAATTATATTGTGATATATTTAATTTATCTTATACTTAAAGTCAAAATAAACCTCCCAAATAAAAATAATTACCACAAACCACAATATTAGGGGTCAGCTTGGATCAATCTTCAGCATGTTCTTAGTATTAAATATAAGTAATCAAATAAAAATGTAGATTTTTTAATATAAATAAAATTAACTGTAACTATATGTAATTGATTTAGATTAGATTATGTGTACAGAGTCATGTTGCTTAATTTTTTGCACTGCTTACACTAAGTTTATTATGTTGCATAACACAATAGAACAGGTATTTGGTCCTAACAGTGTAACTGTGCAAGAGTTATACAATAAACACACTTTAAGAGTATCTCATCCACCTAAAAATAAATACGATTCTTGGCAGCCCTGCCATACATCCTGGGTTGTAAATGGTCAATTGTGAATGTGGGATTGGTGGCAGAGCTATGAAGGTTCAGTTGTGATTGTGAAACTCACTCAGTTGTGGTGGCTAGCAGGGTTGTGAATGTGTGATTGGTGGAAGTGCTGTGAAGGTTCAGTTGTGATCGTGGGGTGGCTAGCAGGGTTGTGAAAAGTCAATTGTGAAATTGTGAAATGTGGAATTGGTGGTAGAACTGTGAAGGTTCAGTTGTGATTTTTTGGTGGCTAGCAGTGTTGTGAAAGGTCAATTATGAATGAGCTGTAAGTATACAAGGATGGGCAGAGCAAAACAATGTTGCACTTGGTTAGATCAGTGGGAGAGCTGTAAGTATACAAGGGCTGAGCAGAGCGAAACAATGTTGCAGTTGGTAAGGTCAGTGGGAGAGCTGTAAGTATACAAGTGATGGGCAGAGCGAAACAATGCTGTACTTTGTAAGGTCAGTGGGAGAGCTGTAAGTATACAAGGGCTGGGCAGAGTGAAACAATGTTGCAATTGGTAAGGTCAGTGGGAGAGCTGTAAGTATACAAGTACTGGGCAGAGCGAAACAAAGTTGCACTTGGTTAAGTTAGTAGGAGAGCTGTAAGTAAACAAGGGCTGGGCAGAGCGAAACAAAGTTGCACTTGGTTAAGTTAGTAGGAGAGCTGTAAGTAAACAAGGGCTGGGCAGAGCGAAACAATGTTGCACTTGGTAAGGTCAGTGGGAGAGCTATAAGTACACAAGGGCTGGGCAGAGCGAAACAATGTTGCACTTGGTAAGGTCAGTGGGAGAGCTATAAATACACAAGGGCTGGGCAGAGCGAAACAATGTTGCACTTGGTAACGTCAGTGGGAGAGCTATAAGTACACAAGGGCTGAGCAGAGCGAAACAATGTTGCACTTGGTAAGGTCAGTGGAAGAGCTGTCAGTACACAAGGGCTGGGCAGAGCGAAACAATGTTGCAGGAAATAATAATTGTGTAGTAGGGCTGCCAGTGTCACCTTTTGTCTAAGAAGGGGATTGTATATAATATATTTGAAGAATGTGGAGACAGCTCCATATATTCTAAAACACAGCTATTATAAATTCTGAACTTATCAGATTTTGTTTGTGTTATAAAGCTAGTTTTTTCCGTGTTATTGACAGACTCTAGGAGGAAATGAAAACCAAACACATTTAATATTTAATAATCATATTGGCCCTGGATTGGAAATATGATTTGGAAATAAACTGTTTTGGTTAGCTAACCAAAACAGTTTATTATTTTATGTATTTTCAGGTTAATATGTTTTAATTAGTTTAAAAATTGTTATTGATGCCTTCAAGATATTTTGTTGCATTATACACCTGAAGATGATCTAAGGGTTGAAACATGTAGTATATTAAATAAAAGTGATTGAACAAGGTAATATATTTTATTTCTCCATTATATTTAATATTTTTCAGCCTTAAATACATATTAAGTGGGAAGTACCACTTATAGCCAAAAATGTCTATAAAAGGAATAGTATGTAATTCAATTTTTCAGGCTCTTGTTTCTTTATATATATATATAACTTTTACAAGTAAACTAATTATATCAAACTTATTTAATAAGTACGATTTCTTTGGTAATTATTTTACAATATTTCCTTATAATTACAATAATGCTTCTAGTGTACAAGCTATATATTTTTTAATCCCTACAATGTAAATATAGGAAATGCATTATTAGTGTAACAAATTCTAATCTTGTCATTGAGATTATTTATTTTAACTTATTTACTATTTTAAACCTTACTTAGACTTTACTTTTTAGATAATTTTTTAATGTTGTGAAATGATAATTTATTTGTTATTTTTAAGATTATATTAAATATAATCTCCTAGTAATATTATTTTTGTGCAATGTTTAGGTTTTAAGCAGATATAAAAGAAAAATAAATCTGTTAATTTGACTTGCTCAGAATGAAATGTTAATTCATATTATGCCATATCAATCAAATTTCTTTCATATCTTATTTAATATTCTTTTGATGTTTCAGCACATTGTATTTGCCCTAACTGGGATCATGGCCTATGCCATTCCGGATGTGCCTAGAGAAGTTAGGACACAGATTCACCGTGAGAGACTTCTAGCCAAAGAAGAAAAGTATGAGCAGGGCAAAACACGGATAGACGAGTATGATGAATTGTTAAGTGCTATCCGTAACACTCAGAACTCAAGTCGCTTAAGTGATATTTTCAGAAGAACTTCTTTAGACAGGCGATTTAGTAAGACTGACCAGACAGACCACAGAATTCAGGGATCACAAAACTAAAATTATGAAATACAGTGTTGGTCAATCAAAATTGATTCATCAACAACCAAGCGCACTCTTAACTAAATTCCATTTTCAATCAATTCTGCTGATTTGTGTGAATATATAAAGAAATAATCCATTCATGTGATTTGTTTGATCTGCTCCTATTCTGTTCATCTGAAAAATACTTAATATTTGATTGCAGACAAAGTGATTATAAGGGACTATTTCAGCCTTAGATTTAAACAATTTTTATATATTTTAAAGAATGATAAAGTTTTTCTGTCAAAACGTTTATCTACTTGTGTTATACAATGATGTGTTTAACTCTTTTGCATGTCCATAGCTGAACATGAGCCAAATTTTTATTAATCCTGCACAAGCACTTTCTTATTTAATGGCTTGACTTTATATTTATTAATAATGTTATTTTCCCTACATCTGTAGTTAATCCAGAGTGGTGGAGACAGAGTTTGTATCTGCCTCTTCACGATCCCACACCTGGTGCATACTAAGCTTTGGTGGCGAGCGGTGAGTTTGTGCCACGTTAAAAAGTGCCTCAATTTCATTTGTAAGAAAACTACCTTAACTATCCAGTTGCCACTGTGATGTCACTCCGTTCAATATAGAGATCAAAAGATTATGAATTATGACTTTTTTTCTCATTAGAGCTAATTGGTATTTACAGAGTTGGGTTCTGTGTAATGTTCACCCACCCATACACACATATAATGGTAATGACCCACCCTCCCACCCATACACGTACTGTGGTAATGACCCACCCATACACGTACAGTGGTAATGACCCACCCATACACGTACTGTGGTAATTGATCATCAGCTGTTTGTGCCAGCATTTTGTATGCAGTATCTACTGTTTTACAGTTGTGATTTACTCTGTTATTTCTATTACAAATATGTATTGGTCTATTCTATGTTGTTGGAATATATTACTATTTTTATTAAGCTTGTATTATGAGTCGGAGTATGGAGAATACATATAGCTATGTGAGTAATATTTTGTACTTGATGTCATACTTGTACTACACACTTGTTACCTACTCTAGTGCTTTTAACACTTTCACTGCGGCCATGCTCAGTCAATATTCTTAGCTCGGGTAGCTACAATTTTTTTTAAAATTAACTTACTGGTACTTTGATAGTCTCTATAGTGATATCGGAACAGGATTGAAGCAGTATTTTTAAGTGACATAATAATCTTTGTAAGCATGCTAGTAAGTAAGGAAAGTTATATGAAATGCCCCTACTAAAAACATTATAAAAAGCACATTACACCAATTTTTATACATTCACTGTACTATATACATGTTATTTTGAAAAGGATTATTTGAAAACATTGCAGTAAAATACTAAAAATATGTCCTGTGCCAAATGTCCTGTCAATTTCACTCACATCGCTATCACTGCCACTCTCACTGGAGTCTAACTCAATATTGTCTTGTTGTTACAAAACAGCATTTGAGGGCCCAGCAGCCATTATTAAAAACAAAAAAACACAAATCTAACTATAAGCCTATACAGTATCGAACACTTAGTACACTTACATACTAACAAAATATCGAAATCTAAAACCGACACAAACACTAAATAATAAGATCTTACTGAGCACGCTACGCACAAAACTACTCTACCTAGTAAACGCAACATCAATACTGAAATGATTAAGAAGCACTCATCTTGCATTGACATTCAAATTCATTTATTACCTCATTCGATCACCCCATCCCTTAGCATAGTAGTCACCTCTTCGTTGATTATACCCTGCATAGCTGGGTTTCGTGAGTAATGGTTGCTTAATTGGGACTATGTTTTCCTTGAGCCAAATTGTATGCTTAATCAACATATTTTGTCCTGCAACTGCGTCGAATAGAGGTAATTCGCCATTGAGAAATTTTTCGAGCTTTTGAGTCTCCTATATTGGCAAAGTTTCGATAACCCCAACACATCGTGACTATGTTTGCTGGTCAAGACGATTCTCAGGGGCGGTCGTCTCGTTTATTCAAATCTTTTCTAGGATTGTGCCGATCACCAGTCTTTACTGAAGACAGGTTCCCTGACAAACACTGCTTTTCGCCACTATGTTGGCTTTGTCGCTTCGACTTACGAGGATCGATGATAATAGAGGTTGGTATGCCCTGCTTCAAACGTAGGCCCTTTCATGTACTAAAGCCTGGGTGGGAGTAGGTGGTGGGCAGAAGGCCTGGCATGCCCTAGGTAGGCCTCATATTCCTCAGCTTTTTCTCATATTCTTCAGTTGAGATGCAACGCACCATTGGCATTTTCTGTGACCTGTCCAGTGCCTTTGACTTCAGTAGACTGGCGGATGATTGCGTCACCCCTACGTTATCGTTCCAACATGCCTCATCGATCAGAAACCCCCAAACACTCGAGTCTGTAGGGGTTGTTTCATCGCTCTGTAGCCTAATTTGAAAATGGAACCTTCGATTTGAGGGAAAGAAGGAACATGTGTCCTTCCTCAAACAACTTGAAGAGTTAGTAGAGGCTCATGCACTAACCTAAACTTAACCATTACAGTATCCGTGGAATAGCTCATGACTGGTTGAGATCATTCCTGTCAGACAGAAAACAAACAGTTAGTACCAGTACTGACCATTCGATCCCACTGTGGTCAGACATTAGAGCGAGAGTGCCTAGGGGCTGCACACTCTCCTCCATGTTATTCCTCATTTTTATCAACGATCTAACGTGCAGTAATCCTCACATACAACTATTCAAATAAGCAGACGATATTTACATTCTTATAAAAGTTCATAACACTAAGAAAGCAGTTAAAAACGCATCTTCCGTATTAAATTGCTATGGGTCATGGTTCCGCAAGAGTGGGTTGCTATTAAATCATAAAAAACCAAAGCTATTCAATTCCGCCCTACTGGAAGGTCCACTAAAATAAATAACCACATATATATTGATTCCATAACATAAATTACAGTTGGTTCTGACACATGGTTTTTAGGGTTAACTGTTGACAGCCACCTATCCTGGAAATTTCACGTTGAACAGTTATTAAGAAAACTGAGCTCAGCATCTTTGGCCATCAACTTTTAATTGATGTTTATAGAGCTTACTTTGAGAACCTTGTGCGTTATGGTATTGCCTTCTAGGGTACTTCAAACTTAATCGATAAGGTTTTTATAAGTCTCAAATGTGTATTCTACGAAGAGTCTTTGACCTGAGAAAAAGAGATTCATGCCAAGCCATTTTAAAAAACCATAACATTTTAACAGTTCCGTCACTTTATATTTATATTACACTTATATTAATTTTTCAAAAACACAACGCACACTATTGCTCTCCTCTGTCAACCCAAATATATACGAGAAATAAAAATACTTTGACTTATTCCCTTCACAAAGCATCAAAATTCGAAAAGAGTGTCGTATATAGTGGGACTAGGCTTTTCAGTAAACTGGCAAAGTACATAAGAGAGGCTCCTAGCGTTATATTATTCAACAACAAAAATTAAAGAAATACTTGCAGCATCATACATTTTATTCTGTACACGAGTATTTCAACTTGCGAATTCATCTAGGTGTCCTGATTTGATTTTAATGTTATAAGAGGCTCTAATGTACAATTGACTCTAAAACTATAGTGGGTTATTATGTTTTAAGTTGTCATTTAATTTTAGTTATAATTTTGATGTATCATATTTTCATGGTGATACACCATATTTACTACATTCAAATATGTATTTAAATCTATCTGTAAATAAAGGAATTGAGTTGAATTTAGAAAGAATCCCTAAATTTTGCCTTCGGACCATCAGCTTGTAATCTGGCCAAGTGTTACTATAGATCAACTCTAACTTCTTTAGAGCTGACATTTTACCACATCAGTGTGGATATGGCGGTAACAAAATCACGAAATGGTTCAGAATCACCTTGAGTGTGTTTCCAAATCTCCGCATCAAGGTTCCTATGATAACCTGGAGATAGGAACTCTCATTCAAACTGTTCCCGGAAGTCCCGAAGAGAACGTAGCTCATCCTTTTGTATTCTGGTACCAGAGCAGCACCTGACCGTGAAGAATCTCAGGCATAGCATATAGAACGTCGTCTGAGGTTAGTTCATGAACCTCTATTAACTCTTCAAGTAGTTTGAGGAAGGACATGGGTTCCTTCTTTCCCTCAAATCGAAGGTTCCATTTTCAAATTAGGCTACAGAGTAACGAAACAACCCCTACAGACTCGAGTGTTTGGGGGTTTCTGATCGATGAGGCATGTTGGAACGATAAAGTAGGGGCGACGCAATCATCCGCCAGTCTACTGAAGTCAAAGCCAGGAGTTGTATTGGGCATTGCCTCGCGAACGAAAACTTGTGGTTAGCATATGCCTCGGATGGTCCACTGATATTTGGCCTAAGGACAAAGAAAGGCTCACTGAACTGTGGAGTTTGATATTGGATCTGTGTGCATGAGTTTCCAACCAACTCATTTAGAACCTTATTAGATTCCGCATTAGGGGATAGCCCTAGGATTTCACGCACCGAGGCTCTTGTGTCACAGGTGGTTGCTCATGGATTGCTCCAACACCACTTCAATGAACTGAATAAGGCACAGCATGTGTGTTTTACACCTGTAGCTGAGGTGGTTGTAACCACTCATACCCAGGTTGCGTAGTAGGTTGAATTTTTAAAGCGTGTCGGGCGCTCCTTCAATAATCAACAAATCGTTTTCGTAAAACTTCAACGAATCCTTCTATAGACAGGCCATGCTTCAACATCTCAGACTAACTCCTCGCTTTGTATGCTGTGAATCCAACCAATGTGAGGCTCTTCAGAGGCGATTTAGCAAATCCACTTGACGTAATACGAAAGCCTTGCATATATTTTAGCTTATGCAATTGTAAAAATTGTCAAAGGCAATAAATGATTAAGATTATATATAAAGGTCGTAGTGGTCTCAGTCGTAGTTAATGGCAGAACAAGTGGGGATGAGCTCGTAACAAAAGCCTGAGAATCCTCAGTAAACGTCACATTGGCTTTTGCAAAAGTTGATATCGGACCCACATCACATGTCGTCGGTGTCATGGCCATTTTGTTAAAAACGGACCAAAAAATTTATCATTTATTTATCTTTTTAATAATCACCAAACATTATTCGGTTCCAAGGTCTAGGTTCCTTGTTTGAAACTTCTAGTCCAAAAGTAAAGTTAAAATCATGCAGAATGTTTTCAATGTTTCAACGGTCAATACCTACGTGTACGCAATATGAGAAGAATATTTTTAAAACAAAACTCAAAATAGATTCCCTGTTTGGGCGTCAGAGATGTGATGGTATTTTCCTCAAGGGGAAATTTCCCACACAAACTCACATTTCCGAAGGAGGTTTCGAAAGATCGCATCGGAATCACCCAGTACGAAAACGTGGGATAATTCCAAGGGTCAGATTATAGCACGTTGTATTTTAATATTGCGTTGGGTAGCTCAGCTGACTAACAGCCATATGTTCTCATCATCGCCACACCCGACGATGATTAATAAAATAAAATTATAAAATTTTATTACAGAAAAAATAATTAATAAAAACCTAATTGTTTGGTTGCCACACCTTAGCCTTGACGACGATTAGCTGCACCCTAAGTGTGGACAGAGTTACCCACTAAGGCTGAGGTTACAGGCCCTCCAGAGGTACTAAGATTGTGATGCAAGGTTATTCTGGTTGCCAGCAGAGCGATCACCAAAATAACAATAAAAAATTAAATACATTAAACAACATTAAACAATACATTAAAAGGGCAAATGTCTATACATAATATGTTAACTAGCCTGGTTACCACAACTGGTGTTCCACTTCTGCTAGTGAAATTTAACTTTTAATTTAAATTAAATGTTATTTCGAGTAAAATGGAAACCCTGAACTAATACATTATTTATGATAATGTACGATATACGATCGAAACTTACCACTCAAGATAATAATTAACTACGTATAAAATATTAAATCTTATCGTGATATAGGCCAGAAAAGAGAGTAAGCGTTATAGTGGCCAAACTAATCAAATCTACTCACAAATTACTCCATTGACGTGTAGCGTTCGTATCAGGGTTAATGAGAACACCAAGTCAACCAGGTCTGGATAGTTTCAGGAGTGTCGAACAAATGCCGGTCGGTTCTGACTTCTCTGATAAGGAAAACTGACCAGGGAGGGCAAAATTGGTGGATGGGGTTACAGAGGTCCGCAGGCAGGATACAAAACAGCTGGGCGAGCAAGGTTCATATGGTTGCATACGTTTTTTTACTCTTTCAAAATTTAACTCGTTACATTCTTATTTTAGCTTTGAAACCAGTTTATTTAAAATCAAAATTCTTCATTCCCATTTACACAACAAAACATTTTATTAATTTGATCATATAAAAATAAATCTAAGATACACAACACGTACTAGACTAAGACAAATTATAAAACTTAAACTTAACAAGCTACAATACAAACTCTGTAGACAATACTGTACAGTTTTACAAATACCTAATACGAATACTACAGACACAATCATTATAAATAAATGTACACTTTTTAACTTCAATAACTTAAGTTCAATCCAAGCAATTCTAAAATTACTACCTAAAACAATTTAATTAATTTATATATCCTTAATCGAACAATAGAGATGTGATCAGTACAATTGAAAATACACGCTTTAACTTTAAATTGCTTAATTCTAATCCAAACAGAATTCCCGATAGGGCATCTGAAATCACCCGAGCGTCATGCTCAATTGGGCAAGGCCGCAGCAGCGAAGGTGTTGCAGTAATGCAAGTATGTGTTAATTTATTTTAAATTATTGTTACAATATATAATTCTTTTTATTTAGCATGTATTAAGAACAAACTTAGTTGTGCCAGTGTACATTGTTGATCAAATAAAATATGAATGCATGTTGGATATGTTAGAAGTAAATTTAACTAAAGTACAGTATATAGCTTTCAATTTTTCTCCAGTATGTTTTAAGTTTATGCTAATGAAGGCCTTTGTCAAATGTTAGAAATGCCCTAACTATGTGTTTGCTGTGTGTTTGTATTTGATATATTACGTTAATTTTACTACATTTTCAGGTTAACAAATTATTCTTATATACAGGGTAGAAAAAAAATATGGAAACGCTTTTACGTTAGTTTTTCTATAGTTAATTTGATAATTGAATTTTTTGACTAATTGTGTTCTATAAAGTATTGTTTTTGATCAGAATAATTTACTTGAAACCGTTAAATAGTGGAGAAATAATATTGTTCAAATTTGTTACTTTGAAAATCAAATGACCGCTATTCTGGAAAGGATAAACCTTTCGAAGTTCGGTTTGCGGCAATTAATTTCTCTTGAATAGACCTTTTATTTAATATCAAACTCGACCTAGGATTACAATGAAGATTTTCGTTTAACTCCTCATGGGCCGTCCCCCAGAAAGGACGAAATGTCGCTAATGGAGCCAAATAGTATATTCTTTGTATCTCTGATCATGTAGAAGATTTCACTTTTACAAGAGAAGTCAAACAAAAGTTGTGAAAGCGTTTTCAAATGTTTGCTACCTTGTATATGTGCAAGATTTACGTTTCTGTATATTAACATTTAGTTTAATGAAATGTTTATATTACAGTGCTGATTTTATTTTTATTTATAATTGGAATTGTATTGAGTAATTTACTATGGAAACAAAATTAATTATTTTATGTATATATATTTGTACTTACTTATATTAGTGATTACAAAAATATGTCAAGTCAAATGTCTACATAAAAGTTGTTCATGTTATGTCAGATAAAAAAAATCTACTGGAAGTCATCTCATGAGGGGAAAAATGCCTATTATGTGCCAATTTCTATTTTAGTAAATATTCCAAATAAAATTCTTGACCGCTGTATTGGTAGTCGGTAGTTGGCACGATGGCCTAACTTACAACTTTATCATACTTCTGAGAGAGTTAGTATATGTAAATGTATTAATTGTTTATGTAATGAAACATACTAATGTTCATTAGTATTACACACTTAAGGGCGATTCTTAACCCTTTGCCCTCTAAAGTCCACTAAAGTGGACAGGAACCCATTATTAAACAGCTGTATTATTTTATCTTTATATGTTCCTCCCAGATCGAATGTCCACTATAGTGGACGGATTGCTGTCTCATTCAGCTCGGCGCCATTTTGACATACAGTCATCACCTGCTCGGAATTATTCTGGTGTTGTTTAACTGGTATGACGTAAGAGGCATTTAAACATTAAAAACCCACATAATAACACACTTTTTTGTTACAAATTAAAACTTTATTTACATGTTGAAATAATTACTTGTTTAAATGAAGTTAGAAATTACAATATAATAATACGCATAATATAATAAAATAAATCAATACGCATAATATGATAAAAATAAAATGACAACAGTATTATTGTTTAGTCCTTGAGTTTCTTTGAAGTATGATACTTTTCAAAACATTTTTCAACACACATTACTGGATTTGATGTACAAGTTTTGCAACAGTACTTAGTACGCTTTCTAGTCTCACCAACACCCCTGTCACTGCATACACAACAGTCTTTTGCGTATGGTAAGATATCAAGAACATGTAGCTTACCGTTCAGTCTTTCGTCATCTTGTATGTCTGACGGCCTTCCTCGTTTCTTGGAGTTTCTGACATTACCAACCAGCCCTCTGACTAGATCTTTTCTGAATGTCCTTTGCCTCTCTTTGCCTTGTCCCTGGTTCATGTTATAAAGCAAATATGCATTTACTATAGCGGTTTCGAGCAACCAGAAAAAAACTTTTCACCACCATTTCACTGATTTGCGAGTAAATGCATAGCTTGAAATGTACTGGTCAGCTATATCGACCCCCCCCCCCCCCCATTGACTGGTTATATTTACATATCATAGTAGGCTTTATAACATCTTCAACAATGCCATTTTTTACAATGCGACGCACTGTTTGTGTTGTGTTATCATACAATGTACTAAGCATTGTAACGTCATTAGAGTCTTTCCACATCAATACATGGTATTTATCTTCCTTCCTAAAAGACTTGATGTCACCTTTTTTCAGTTTGAGTGGAGGGGTATTTTTTTTCTTTGTCTTAGGCCTAACTTGATCAGGCAAACCTAATCTATTTTTCATTATGGTCCCGGTAATGTGTACTTTTAAATCATATAGTTCCTTAGCCACTTCTAAATTTGTATAGTACCTATCACAAAATACATGCAGGCCCTCGATGTCACCATATGTACTTTTTATCTTGTTCACTAAGTGCAGTACTATTCGACTGGTGACAGACAGATCTTGGCGCTCTAACCTACTTGTGGTGTTTTTTCCAAAATATGGCTCTAAGGCACAAATATATCCAGAACAAGAATCAGAGAGTACAAAAATTTTGATACCCCATTTCACTGGTTTATCTTTACTATACACTTTGAAAAGCACTTTTCCTTTAAAGCCTATAGTGCTTTCGTCAATGCTGACTTTGTTTCTTGGAACATAGTGTTCTGTAAATTTACGGTCTAAATACAATACAACATTTCTCACTTTGCCAAATCGAGTTAAGGTTCCTTGTGCTGGACCTTGGGGAGGGGGGGACACATGCAGATTCCAAAAAATCTGATTAAACCTGTCTTTGGAAAGCTCATCTTTAAAAAATGGCTGGTAGTCAAGCCAGTCTACTGAAAAATAATCTTCAATATCAGGTTTAGGATTCATAGCCATGTTGATTAGGACTCCTAAAAAAGCTTTCATTTCTTCTAAAGTAAGATCTTTCCATGTCCACCATATAGATCGCTTTCTCAAAGAGGTGTGTTTCATGATTTTTTCATTCGCATACCTATTAGTTTCCTTAACAATTTCATTCAATAACTCATCGGTGAAAAATAATTGAAAATAATCTAATGGGGCGTTTGGTGTCATGTGATTTGGTGGTTTGTATCCACTATTATTAGACCATTGAAACTTAATGAAAGGTGAATCACCTGCCTTCCATTCTCTCCAGTCACCGTCCTCCGTAACAGACTCATCACCATCATCTACTCCAACTGCTCCTTGCTGTTCATTATCTTCGTTTTCTTCATCTGAATCTTCATTATATACACGGTCGATTTCTGAATGAACTAACGCTTCAAACTCTTCACCAATATTTGATTCTACAGGTGAAGAATCATGTGTAGAATCACGTTCGAGTTCATCCAATATGTTAAAATCGTCTAGATTCTCAGTTTCATCCATTATTGTACACGTAAATAATATATCAACCTATACACTAATTACATAAATAACTATAACAAAAACTACTTTTAAAAACTATAAATATTATTGAAAGTTAACTATTATACATTTAGATCTAGTAACAAAACACTAAAATGATCACACTACAGTAGGCCACTCTTGGTTACAAACAATGAAAGTGAGGTTATAGACTGAATAATGTTGTGAGGAATGCGCGGGAAACAAACAGTAGTCATGGCGATCTTTAGTTGAAACTTTATAAACAGGCTGCAGCACTGTTTATAGAGTAATACATGATTTAAAACATTATTTAACAGCTGTCCATTATAGTGGACTTGAGAGTGTTCGTGGAATATGAGTGTGTCCACTTAGGTGGACTTACGAGTTGTAAGGAACAAACAGTAAGAATAAAATCCCACCAGATGGGAAAATGGCTGTGTCCACTAAAGTGGACTTTCGATCTGTGAGGAATACTTTCTAAAAAGTGATCCGAGAGCAAAGGGTTAATGAACACATAAGTTGGAAGAATCATATTGATAAGCTAAAGAAAAAGCTTAACAACGTTCTCAGAATTTTAATCTTTTTACGAGATTTTTCGTAATTAAATTACCTTAAGAATGTTGTATTATTCACTTGTTTATAGTAGTATTGAATGTGGTCTGATGTGTTGGGGTGGTTAAGTACCACAAATAATCAAGCTGTTTATATACAGCTAAAACACTTTGTAGAAATGATTTAAAGAAAATAAAAGTGAGCCATCTCATCCATTGTTTCAAGATCTTAATATTCAACCGCTAAGGTACATTTTCGTTATATAAGATGGTATAGATTTTTTACCACAACTTTTTGAAACTATTGACTTTGAATTGTCATTAGAAGAAAGTAATAGAGATTATTTGTTTCTTGTTAATCAATTGTAATTTGCTATTAGGTGCTTGTAATTGCTATTAGGTATACTGAAATTTTATGATGAATAATTAATCATTGCTATGTTATTAATTTTTTTCCAAGCTCCTTGTATTTCCTCTCTTAATGGTAACATAACAAATCAAAATTTTAATACAAGATTTCTCAGGGGTTCTGAAAAATTTATTGTTCCTAAGCCTTATTTTACAATAAGTTAAAATTTTTTGGCACCCAGAATGTACAATAGTTTCTAAAGAAATAAAGTCTTAAAAATAAGAAAAATGTTCTAAAAATTGGCTTTTTGGTATTGTAAATATTGGCACCTTATCAAGTATAGTAGCGTGAAACCTGATTTGCGAAGGTTAATTTTTATTATTATTGTTTTTGTGCACAATTTCTTTAAAAAAGAACTGATATTTTGGATACACATTTTAAATTAATAAATAGCATTGGGATTTTAAATAAATTTGATTTATACTTATCTTTACGTCTTTTGCTGACTATTTATTTTGGTAAATCAATCATTTAGGAACCTCTGCACAGACTGTGTTTTAGAGGCCCTAATTTATTTTCTTGGACTTCATTATGCAGATGTATTGTACATCTATTTATTTATATGTAGACAGGTTTTTGACAGATTAATATCCATTTTCGTCTTTAAAATAAATTATGCTTTTTATAATAACATAATCTAGCTTAGATCAAGACATATTTAGTTTTGTTAGTCTGACCTTGCAAGAATATTTGTAATTGTTTTCTTTTAAGCTATAACTGTTTTTCTTTCTAAGTTGATTATTTATCTGTTAAAAATAAAATTTATTCTTATATAAAATATATATAACTTATTTTTTTTAAGTTCATTCATTAAAAAAAATAATTAATTATTTTTCACTCTCAAATCTTCAATTCACAGCATATTCAAACATGAACATGAAATATCAAGATCTGTTATGATGTATATATATATATATATATATATACAGGGTGTTTGAAAAGTGTAGCGCAAAACTTCAGGAAATGATTAAAAAGGTAACAATTAGCAAAACAGTGTCTATGAAGATTTGTCTTATCTCGCTTAGTTTGGCGTCTGTCTGTCTGTATGTTTTATAAATATACCTTATTTCCTAAACAGTATTACCTATAGTTTTGAAACTTGACACGAATATTGAACTTTACTCTAAAAATATAAAATAATATTTTTACCGGTTTTAAAATGGCTGTCGTTCAAACATTTTAATGCTAAACTTCATGAAAATCAATGCAAAAACAAAAAATTTGTTACAATACCTAATATTTCGCTTATATATATTTTGGTACCTCATTTGTTACTATCGAAGAGTAAATAACTGAGAAAATGTAATTTTCCTGATTGTGTGCAAAATGTTTTTGCAACTTTCATGTACAAAAGACTGTGGTCTATTGACGAACAAAACCACCAATCAAATTTTGCACACAATCAGAAAAAAACATTTTCTCAGATATTTACTGTCCGATTGTAACAAATGAGGTACCAAAAGATTTGCCTCTTTTTAAGCTAAATATTAGGTATCATGAAAATTGTTTGTATTAGATTTGGTTTTCATGAAATTTAGCATTAAAACTTTTAAACGACCGCCATTTTGAAATGGTTAAAAACGTTATTTTATATTTTTAGAGTATATTACGTGGTGTGAAGTTAAATTCGTGTCAAGTTTCAAAACTCTAGCTAATACCATTTAGGAGTTATGGTATGTTTTTAAAAACACACATACAGAAAGACAGACGCCAAACTAAGCGAGATAGGAACGTTTTTGTTTATTTATCTATTTAGTCCTTTCCTGAAGTTTTGCCCCATACTTTTCAAACACCCTGTATATATTAATTATTTGCCAACCTTTGCACATCAATGGATCACATAATCTAGAGACCCACCGAATCTAAATAAAAGATAAACCCTGTTTCTCCTTCCCCCACCTAAGCAGCAGAATAAAAAATCATATGTTATTACATCATTTTATCATGTAATAGAAGCAGAAGTGACATTTTAGTGCTCTACAGTTGGCAACATCTTATCCACCTACCTCAAATGTGACTGTGTATGCCAGTGGTTCCCAACTCACTCCGGGCCGCGGACCACTTTACTTGACATTAATAGTAGTACGGACCACCATTGATATATATATATATATATATATATATATATATATATATATATATATATATATATATATAGTTTCATAGGCAATAAAAAAAACACACATTAATCATAAGCAAATTGTTTATTTTTAGAACATTTTAGCAACAGTTACATTTTCATTAGAATACTAGTTGAAATAGAAACTAAATGTTCTCATTGCACATAAAATATTTTTTAGGAATTATTTTAGTGAGACTTCTGAGCTCGAATCTGTTTTACTTGTTCAGGAATTCTCAGTGAATGGTTCTTGCTCAGTGCTAGTCGCAGGTCGCTGCCTAAGCTCAGCCGGTTTCTTTGTTTATTTTTTATTAACAGCAAAGTTGAAAAACCTTGCTCGCACAGGTAGGTGTTTGAAAATAGCACAAGGTACCTAAGTGCTATTTTCCGGACGTATGGGTATGAAATGGCCTTTCGACACCACAGCTCTTTCAAATCTGTGCCACTTTCAAATGTGTCCTTCAAATCATTGTCATTTTGCAGTTCAATCAACTCCTCTTGGATATCGTCGGGAACATCTGTGACTTTACAGCTGAAAGGATTTCGAATCATTTTTTTAATTATCTGTGTGTCTTTGTCGTACTCAGGAAAGTATCGTGAAAATTCTGCTTTAAGCGTTCCTAAATGTGTGAGGATGTTTGGTAGAATTTTATCCACATGAGAAGAATAGCTCGTGTTGTCCGCCAGATGTTTCAAAGTCGGGAAGGATTGAAAGTTTTGCTCTTCAATCTTTTTCATCCACAGATCAAGTTTGCACAAAAACGCATGGAGTTTGTCCTCAAAAACAAAAATGTTACCAACACCCTTCAACTTGTCATTTCCTGATCCTTGAAGCTGCAAGTTCAGTTGGTTCAAATGTCCAAAAACATCTACTAGGTACGCAAGTTGTACCTCAAAAGTTGGATCACACAAATCCTCCAAGAATCGCTGCATTTTTGTTTCAATAAAAAACACTTTCAACTCTTCTCTCAACTCAAATAAGCGCTCCAGCATATTTCCCTTTGAAAGCCAACGCACCTCAGTATGAAAGAAAAGTGTTTCGTGTTCAGAGTCTAACATTGCACACAACTTCTTGAAAACACGACTGTTGAGTGAGCTTCTTTTGACTGCATTGACCATATTTATGGCCATTTCCATTGCATTTTTTAGGCTCTCTAGCAGTGTCTTTGATGCCAACGCTTGACGATGGATCATACAGTGCATAGTTACTGTAGCAGGGTTCTTCTCCTTTACCAAGGCTGCCAATCCTGAACGTGATCCCAGCATAGCAGGGGCTCCGTCTGTACAAAATCCCGCTAGCTTATTCCAGTCAAGGCCATACTTTTCTAAATTATCACAAATTATTTTCATTACGTCTTTGCCCTTAGATGTGGTCTCCAAATCTTGAGTAATTAAAAGGTCTTCCTTGAACATACTGTTGTCGCTCAAATAACGAACAAAAACTAGTAATTGACAGCACTGCGTAACATCAGTAGTTTCGTCACATTGCAAACTGAAAAATGGAGATTTTTTAAATTCAACAATTAATTGTTCTTTAATGTCGTTACTCATTGTATCAATTCGTGTTTTAATCGTATTATTATATAGGGGGATATCCTGCATTTTTTTGGAAGCTTCAGTCCCCAAAACCTGCTCGACGGCTTTAATTATACATGGTTTAAGAAGATTTTCGCCGATGGTGTGTGGTTTCTTAGCCTTAGCAATCAAGTGCGCTACTTCAAAAGAAGCTGAGAGTAGTTTTTCTGACTGTTCATAAGCTGTCCCAGATTTGCCTAATTTCATTTTCTTTAAATTTTCCAGTTTACCTGCGAAGAATTCAGGTGGCCGGTCACTCAGGTTTGCATGATTTGTCTTCAAATGACGTTCCAATTTTGCGGGTTTCAATGCCTCGTTGCTGAGAACGGCTGCACAAATTACGCACTGAGGTCTAACCTCTTTGTTCACTTCAATCGACGTAAACCCGAATTTAATATAATCACTATCATATATCCGCTTTGGAGGCATACTGAATGCAAATAGTAACAATTTCAACAAACACTATAAAACTTAGCACATAAATCAAAACGTTCAAAAGGATAGAAAGTTGTAGTTAATGTAGTGTAATTGTTGACCTATTCGACTCACGCTCACGACTGAAGACAGCAAGTTGCAGACTACCCCTGCCACCACCACCAGTTTGGCTCCCACTCCCACCAGTTTGGATCCCACTCCCACCACACCGGCCTTACGCCGGTCTACCTCTACCGGTCTACCTTATTCCGTCTACCTCCGATGTATCGCACTTGTTAACTTAATTTAGTTTTTTTTTAATTACATTTTACTCAATAATTATTTATTTCTTCTAAGTCCCTCGCGGACCACTTTCAAGGCTCTCGCGGACCACCTTTGGTCCGCGGACCAACTGTTGGGAACCAATGGTGTATGCAGTTGTTTAGTGACTGAAGAAGGGGTCAGTGGCCCCGAGAAATATTTAACTATCCAATTCTTAGTGATGTGATTGTGTCTCTTTCTACAGTGTACCAGTCTTCCAAGTTTATCAGGTATGCTGATTTCCTTTCCTTTCATTACTATTGAAATCCTAGGCCTAGTGCCCCAAATTTAACCTGTTATTTGTCAACCTTAAATCTTCAATTCACGTCATGTTCATACATGAATATGATATATCAAGATCTGTGATGCATGTCAGGTGCCTGCCTTGCCCGAGAGATATAGAGTTAAATATTACTCGTACATGATAAACATATAATGGTAATCAAATAATTGCCATTAATATAATACAATAGAGCCTCGTTATCCAACATTCTGTTTTAACCTACGTGCTCGTCCCAGGAACATACTATAAAAAAATGTTTTAATGGATTATAGTACCTGGTGAGGGGTTTTCCCCCAACAGAGTACTGTTGCTTACTGTATTTGTCGTTGAGCGGGGACTGCACCATGTGAGCAGGCTGCATAATTTTTGTCTATGTATTGAAAGTGCAGTATTTTTAGGACAGACATCGCTTGTACGGAGGGGGAACAGCAATCCCAATGCTCCAATGCCCCTAATCTTCCTACACCAGAAGCCTGTCAAGGTGATACTGACAATGACATTGATCATACAAAGAAATGTAACAAATCTAATATTAGAATAGAAGAATAGAATAGAATAATATTTTTATTCCATAAAATAACAAAAATACAATATTTATACAACGGAATTCTAGCCATCTCATCAAGTAAATGATGGCTAGCACAAAAAATATAACTTAAACTAATATTTAAATACAATCACCTAATCAAAAACCAGGTAAAGCAGACAGCTCTGCAGCGTGGTTAAACTTAAAAGTTATCTTTTTATTAACTTTAATGTTATTTATGTTGTACTAAAACTAATATACTATAACTATACTGATCCTATAACTACTCAAATGCCAATCAAATACCATAGAACAACACTACAACCAATCAAGCTCTTCCCTTTCAACATTAATTAGTAATGGAAAATAAATATGTAAAAAAAAAATTGGTTTCATTCTTTTTTTCTTTAGACTAATGTTTCAAACAAAAAGTTTACTTGATCTTTAGTAAGGAGCCATTTCCTTAATTTTGCTAAAAATGTATTAATGGATGAGTTGTTATATTTAATTCCATTTGGAATTTGATTAAATAACTTAGGTCCTAAATAAGTAAAGCTTTGATTAAATATACTTTGTTTCACTTTGGGTCTTATATAGATTCCTTCAGTGACACTTCTAGTTCTGGGTAATAATCTATCTGTTTTAAAATTACCACTCCTATTATAAAATATCTTTAGAACCTTATAAACAAAAAGATGAATTACAGGTAAAATTTGCAAGTCGATAAAAAGGGGGTGAGAAGATTGGCGCTTGGGTTTGAATGAAATAATCCTTACAAAATGTTTTTGTGTAATTATCAGCGCTTTAAGTGTGGTTTTACCAGCCCCTCCCCAGTCTTCAATTCCATAAACTAATCTTGAATGGATAAGTGAGAAATAAAGCATGCATAGCAAATTTTGATTGAGAAAGTTTCTTAAGAAGTAAAATTTTCTGATGTTTTTTCTCAAATTGTTGTGTAAATGAATTGTATGTGTTTTCCAAGAAAGTTTTTCATCCAGATACAAACCGAGATATTTAATATTTTCCACCTGCTCTATTTCTGTGCAAGAGCAAACTGAGTTATTGTTATAACATTCGTCTTTAACATGGAATTTTAGAACGCTGTCAAATGAAAACCCTTTGAGATCGAAATTTATAATTTTTGTTTTTGTAGCGTTTATGACCATTCTGTTATTGATACACCAGTCCTTTAACAATTTAAGATCGTGGTTCATATCTTGCCAAATGGTTTCCCAATGGCTGTTTGAATACCGGAGGGCCACGTCGTCTGCAAACGCACTAACTGCTCCTCTCAACTGCATATTTAATAGGTCATTAATAAATAATATGAATAATGAAGCTGATAGAATGGAACCTTGGGGTACCCCTTTTTTTTATTATTTGTGGTGTGCTAAATACATTTTTATTTTTACTTTTTGGGTTCGATTTGTCAGATATGATTTGAATCAATTGAGTGCAGTTCCTCTTACTCCTGCATATTTTAATTTATTTAATAAAATATTATGATCTACAAGATCGAACGCTTTGGAAAAATCAATAAAAATTCCAGTAGTTTTAAGATCCTTGTTGAAACATGAATATATTGCTTCTGTGAAATTCAATATTGCACCTTCGGTGCTTTTACCTTTTGTAAATCCGTATTGTTGATGGTTAAAAAAGTTGTTTTTGTTAAGGAAATCAATTAATCTGAATTTAACGGCCTTCTCAAACACCTTTGATAGTACTGAGAGTAACGAGATTGGTCTGTAATTTTGTATACGGTCCTTCTCACCTTTCTTAAATATAGGTATAACAATACTTTCCTTAAATTTTTTTGGAAATTCGCCAGTAACAAAACTTAGATTAATAATGTGTACCAATATGTGAGAAACAACAGGGGCAATGTTCTTAATAATTTCAACCGATAAAGCGTCAGAACCAATAGATTTCTTATTTTTTAAAGAATTTATAATCGAGAGAACTTCATGATTGGTGACGGGATACAAGAATAAGCTTCTTTGGTTACGCTCACAGTTCGGCAGGCCTGGTTGACAACTGTCGGGCATGTCTGCCACGAGTTCTAGTGGAGCACTTACAAAGTATTCGTTATACAGCTCTGCAATAGCCTGCGGGTCCTCAAAAATACTGCCATCGTTATCTCTTATGTTATCTATTGCTCGGTCACTGGTCTTATCTGTCAAACTGTTTATTAGCTTCCACTGTTGCTTGACATCACCTTTATGATTATTAAATAAATTACTATAATAGTTATTTTTTGTAGTATCTATAATTTGACTAAGGGAAGCTTTAAACTTATTAAAATAAGTAACCAAACTTAAGTCATATGGTCTCCTTTTCATCATTTTATAAATGTTATTTCTTTTTTTCAATTTATTCAAAATGTACTGATTAATCCAAGGACTTTTCTGTTTTGCTTTCTGATACCTAGGTGTCAATGTATTTTTTTTCTTACTTAGACTAATATTATAATTCAAAACGTTATAAAATTCATCAATAGCATAATTTACATTGATTTTATCTAGTACACAGGACCACTTACAGTTACTTAAATACAATTTTAGGTCTTCAAAGCATATTTTTTCTACAACTAAGTTTTGCGAATAGGTATTTTTTGAATCCTTCTTAATTTTAGAGTCATTTTTAAGCCAATCAAACTATGGTCTGTTATTCCTAATCTTGCTATCAGATTGTTTATTACAGACCCCTCACTTTGAGGCACTACTATATTTACAAAACGATAAAAATATCTAATCACACATTCGTGTTCAGTGTTCAATCTACTTTATAACAGTACCAAATGTTTTTAGTTTTTATTCCACAAGTTAAAATTTATGTCAGTTACAACTAACAAAACACTGGGTTTCACATAACTTTTTAATGCTATTGACTTTGAATTGTCATTTAAAAAAAGTATTAGAGATTATTCTTTTCTTGTTAACCAATTGTAATTAGTGCTATTAGATGCTGTGTACTGAAATTTTATGATGAAATAATTAAGCATTGCTACATTATTAATTTTTTCCAAGCTCCTTTATTTCCTTATTATGTTCGATCACAGAAATGTTTTCACTGAAATAAAGAGAACTACTGATTAAACTCAATACACTATAAGAATTGCCATAATAAACCTTGGAAGTGTTTTTATTTACAGTTTTAAGTTAAAATTTTACGGCTTGTATGATCAGCGGAGGCTGTACAGTCTGTTTATAGTGGATCCATTTTTGTTGAGCGTCAAACCTGTTATATATTCTTGTATGGAGTGCACCATTGCTTGTTAACTTATCACTACAGATATTCATTTTTGTTACTTCCCTTTGTTAGTAACTGAACCTTTATTACCAGATTTTCTTTATCCTTGTAGTTTCAGTATTGAAGTTGAGCAATACTTGGGTTTTGTGTGTATCGTTCCAACTTACAACTTATTATTTTTGTTGTTAATAGTTTCACTTTAAATGTCATTTTTAATTTAATGTGTTGTGGCTGCTTGAGTCTTGTCACAAAAATAATAAAGTTCATTATCAACAAAATAATAAATGATTCTGGAAAATTTATTTTTCCTGAATTGGTGTGATATCACAACTATCTACATTATCACAACTATCACAAACAATCATTTAGTTACCCGTTGCTCATTGCGAACTGAATGCGATCAAACAGTTGTGGGCGTATATTGAAAATGTGGTCACAGAATCTAATAGGATGTTTAAAGTTAATGAAGTGTGTCAACTGGCATCATAAATAATGGCCAACATCCCCGGAAATCTTTTGAAATATTGCTTGAATCATGCATGACATGAAAATAAAAGACTACTACCGTAAAAATGAAAATATAGTGGACATAGCAATCGACCCTCTAATAACTTAATTAATCTAAAATACTCTTAAATTAGATTCAAGTCGTGATGGCGATGGCACCAACAGTGATAAATGTGACGGTTCCAATCAAGAACTGTAATTTAATAACCAATCCGTAGTCTAATATGCCCTTTGCTGCAAGCAACTTCAAACTAAGATAAGCCTTCATGCAGTTTTAGTCGTATATATATATATATACACTAAATAGTACAGTGTATACATATTATAATAGGTTATGCATCTAATTTTAACTTATAAGCTCCAAATCAGAATCATTTAATTATTCGCCATTATAGCAACAGTGCAGCGCAGTGCTCTATTGTTGTCAGAAACAGACTGTCTGTCACCTGATAAAATGCAGCCCATGCCACTTCCATTTGCTAATGAAAAATAGACTCGATAGAAACAAACCAAATTTAGAAATAATTTTTCAGTGCAAAAATAACAACACCTACGAAAAATATTAATGACATAGCAATGGTTAAATATTTCATCATGAAACTTCAGTACACTCCACCTAATAGCACTAGTTACAATCAGTGAACAAGAAAAAAATAATCTCTATTACTTTTTTAAAATGACAATTTAGTCAATAGTTTGAAATAGTTGTGTGAAAACTGCGTTTTTTAAGTTGTAACTGGCATGCATTTTAAAACATAGAATAAAAATTAAAAACCTTTGGTACTGTTATAAAGGATATTAAACACTGAACATGAATATATGATGAGATATTATTATCGTTGGTTTTGTAAATACAGTAGCACCGCAATGTGAAGGGTCTATAATAAAAAATTCATTAGTAGAGACATCCTTGAACCTAGCAGCTAAGGTCGGTAATGATCTCCTGGCTAAAAATTCTAATCCGAAAGACTTACACAAACTAAGCCTAAAAAATGAAAAATTAGCACTTCAGATTACTAAATTTAAAAAATGTTACTTATGAAGAAAAAGTAGAAAACTTAAATAATGAAAAAGAACAGATATTAGCTTAGAAATAACTGCTTAACAGAAACAATAAACAATCTAAAAAAAAAAAAAAACTTAAAATGAAAAAATTTGTTGCAGCAAGCTGCAGAACACTTTTGAAGAAGTCTATAGAAATAAATTTAAAAAAGAACCAGAAATTCATCAGTTAAAACAAGAAATCAAAAATCTTTAAGAAAATCCCCCATATGCTAAATGAGATGATAATGTAGAAAGCTCACCCAAATATAGGGACTTTTCAGTGAATAGTTCAGACTTTTCAATATAACGCACCTATGACTAATGACAGATCTTTTATCTTCTGTAAATTTCGATATATTTATTCTTAACTCTCATTCTATGCCACTTGAAGTCTTACATGTAAACAAAAGAAAAGATCATATGGAACATATGTTAAAGACTTCATTTCACAATTTCAGAACACCTCAGCACACTTAGGCAAAGATTTAGCAACTAGAATATAGAACTGGCGAGTACCAAATAATACAAGAAAAACTAATTGAGTGGAAGAAGCGAAAAGATAAGATGCTTAGGCAAGCCAAGACTAAAAATCTCACAGAAATGCCTAGTGAAACTACAAGTCAATCTTGTTAAATATGCAGGGGCGTAGCTAGCCCAAGCTGCGCCCTTGGTGAATTCGGTTGGTTTTGCACTCTTTTGGGAGGTAGAGGTAATAAATAAATACCTCCAGCAAAACATGGGAGTCCGGGGGCTCTCCGTCGGAAATTTTGAAAAATTTAGGGGCAAAATTGAAGGGTTTTATGTGTTTTAGATGTTTTTACTAAAGCAGTTTTTACTTTGTACAATGTAATGATTTTTTTGAGGTAACACATAACTACTTTACACTAGATCAATAAGTTTATCTATAGCCTGCATACATAAAATGTTATGGCCTTCAAATTTTATGGGTTTAGGCTGTTTGAAATAATAACATTTTTTTATTTTAATATCAACACAGTTTGAATAGTGGCTCGTTTGCTATACATAGCAAAAGTTATACAGCAGATTTTGCTATATTATTATTTGTAAACGCAGCTTTAAGTGCCTCGCTAGATCAGACAAAAACGTTGCCAAGTGTATCGACCACCGCTGCTACCAATATCCAAGCTGAGCGCTGGTCATCCGACATATAACAAACGAAATGCACAACACTTCTTCATAAATCATTACAGGTAAATTTAATAATTGAATACTGACAGAAATATATACCAATAAGGTTTAAAGACGATGATGACACTGGTCTAGTGCCCTGTAACCTAACAAAGGAAAAGAGGCTAACATTGAACAAACACAAGATAAAGACACATAAGCTTTATTAGTGTTTATCACAATTTTAACATGCAATTAAATTAAATAAAGAGCATCCGTAAGTCTAAAACAACATTCAGTATCAGAAAATAATTGTACAACTGTCGTCAAAGCAAATTTGGGTAAGCATACATTCTAACCGTGTGGTATGTAAAAACATCCGGCTCTTCAGGAATGCCAACTTTAATAGTACTGTCACTGAAACAAAACAAATTTGCAGTATTAGTCAGAAGGTTTGGTCCATTTTTGGTTACCTTACAACTACAAGGTCCTCCTATTGGTTAAGGTCGTCTGAAGTGCCTGTAACATAGGAGGGGAATGACTGTAACAGAAATGCAGTGATTCTGCATGAAATGTCGAAGAATTGACTGCACAATGCTTTATTAACAAGATATGGATCTCGTCTGACTTTGGAATTTGTTAGTAGATGATGGTAGAGTTGCAGTGACTTTTTCAGAGTGCAACTGTGAATTTGATCTTATTGGAATCATATATATTTCTTTATTTTTTTTAAATAAATGTTTACAAAAAGGCGATGTTATGGCCTCATGGCCCTTTCTTACACTTAACCTTAAGTACAAAAATTATAAGAATGTAGCTAAACAAAACAAATAGACAAAAAAAGACTATACAGCAAACTAACAAACTTAAATATTTTACGTTAAATTCCCTCACTCTCTCAATCGTTCTTATCATATCTTCCATCTATAGCAGCCAGGCCCAACACCAACAGGGCACTGTTTAGTTGAGACTTTGTGTCTTATGGATGTCTATTCCACATACATCGCACTTGCTCAAGCTGCACCTCCAATAAGCATTTATTTGTATCTAGAAGGACTAATATTTGTCATAGGATATTGTAATTAACGATTAATGTACCCTTAATTAATTATCACAACAAACAATTCGTTGTTAGTACATATTTAAAAAAATGTCAATGCCGATTTTTCTCATACACAAACACGCGATAAATTAATTAGTTAAATAAACAAGAGAGTCAAATAATATGAATATTATACTATACAGTAGCTATATTTTACTAACAATTTTTATTTTGTAATATATTGTTTATAAGCTTAATATTTATTTCATAATAAAAAACGTGGTTTATGTGTAATGATTGGGTGGATTAATAAAAATAGTTTGTATAATTTTATATAAATAACTTAATGTTTGTAAATCATTAAACTGACAAAATTATTTTTTAAGATTTTAAATACTACTTTTATTACGACTAATAAATATGTAGAAAATTTATAAAATAGTTAATTGTAAAAGTATTGTCTTTTAATAAAGGTAGGCACCGGTGCCAATGTTTTGTTTTTTGTTAGTAGTGCAGAACCCGTATGGATAATATGGGCACTGCAACGCCACAGTCTCAACTAAACCGTGAACGCCCAGTAGACAGATCCTATGGTTTGTTAGGAACAGAAATGATATCGACAGAAAGAGAATTCCATAAGCGGCAGGCTATTATAGTGAATGATTTGTCATGCATTGTTGTTCTGTGGTTGAGGCATATCCAGAAGTAATTATCCAGAGTGGGAACTACTGGTATTTCTTGGAGACACAAATTCAAAAATATCAGAAAAATATTTAGGAGTTCTTGAACTAATATGAGATAAGTCAACGAAAGAATTAAAATTTTTTTTTGACCAGCCAATTTTATAATTTTATATCTGATATACAGTAAGACCTTGATAATCTGGCACGCTCAGGGATTTGTCTATTTCAGATTATCAGAATTTTCGGATTATCAAGATTTATTGAAAAACAGTGGTAAAACGGGAAAAAATTAAGTAAAAATTGGAATATATTTTGTAAAATATATAACAAAATATTGTTATAGGTATATTTTATCAACAATTCATAACAGTAGACATTCATGAATTGCTTTTTAACGATATAAAATGAAAAATTGTGTACTGTATTAATGTACTTAACAATTTCAATAAATAATTTGCTATACAGATTTTAATCATAGTCTTCCTTGTCCCCTGTTGTGGCCTAACATACAATGTCTCTGCAGATGTTCCACTGAGAAAGAATGACAAACGTCAACAACAAAGTCAAAATGGCGATTGGAGTTTCACTATTTGGACAGAGCGACAGCCAACAGTAGTTATAGCAGCTGGCGCTATGCAGTTTCGAGGTGCAGAGAAGAACGAGCATTACCATTCGGCTCCAAATTCGTCCGATTATGTACGAAACTCGCCTCGCAATAAACGCAAACGCCACTGTACTTTAAAGCGATCACCTCAGGTAGTTGTTTTCGCTCACTCGTCATTTTTATATCGCTTCCGACGCTTTTAACTCGTTCCCGACTGCTTTATGTACTGGACATAATTTCTAAAGTTGAGATCCCAGACATGCCGGACTATCAGGTATTCCGGACTATCAAGTGATGAATTATCAAGGTCTTACTGTATTAAGAAGTTATACACTCATCTGTCCTTATATCAAAGGCAAAGCATAGACAGTAGTTTTGGGCATGTTGTAGTCAATCATGAAGTGACACAGTCATATCGTTGACAAAATAGTTGCAGTAAGTAAAGTGAGAGAAAAAGAGTGATTGTACAAGGGCGAGTTTGATTTATGTGATAAAGTCTTTTTAATGAATATATATTCTAGCAAATACTAGTAACAGGTCTTTTACAAGTACGAGTTGTGTTTAAAGCGACCTTAAGGCTCTTTACCTCACTGCAAAAGGGTAAAACTTACTCCTTTACACAAATATTTTGTACATTGTTGAAATTAATTGATTCCTTTAGTCGAACATAACTAGTTATGATAGGCTTTGTCTTATTACTGTTTAAATGGAGGCCAATTTTGTTTGTCCAGTATATTATGTTTGAATTCTTAATTTTATACTGTCATTTATTGTATTTGGGTTTAAGTTCAAGTATATTTGGAGGTCATTGGCATACATGTGATATTTACAGTGAGAAATACAAGAATTTATATCATTCACGAAAAGGGTAAATAGAAGAGGACCCAATATTAAGCCTTGAGGCACTCCACTAGTCACTGGTTCCCAGTCTGAGGTCAGGTCACCTGCACACCATGCTGTCGGTCAGACAGATATAACCTCACCCAAAAGATTACCTGTTTAGAAAACTTTATAGCCCTTAGCTTCGAAAAAAGAAGTCCGTGGTTGGCACAACCGAAGTCTTGTGCCAAATATGGTGAGAAGTTTGTGCCTTGCCTGTTATCCATTGCATTTCGCAAGTCGTCAGTTATTCGTAAAAGTACTGTTTCAGTGCTGCGTGAAAACTGGACTGACAATTGCATATGATATTGTTTTTAATCAAGTATTCAGTTATTTGACAGTGCACAACTTTTTCAAGGCCTTCAGAAAGAGCGGGTAAAATACTGATCAGCCTGAAATCCTAGCAGATGGAAGAGGTTGAGGTCTTTGGCACGGGATGGACATGAGCAGACTTTCATTGAGCAAGAAAAATATGTCTATATTTTTGTAACTGTAGGTAATAATGCAAACAAAATGTATTTTACCATACGTATTGGAACGTTATAAAAGCGCAAAGCACTATTGGTTATAAGGTGAATAGCCTTAATGACAGATTTAAAAGAATATTCAGTGTAATGAGCTGCCCGTCGATCATCAGAAAGACTAACAACAAACTCTTGTATTATTTCTCAACTGAAACCACAGTAAGTAAAAATATATACAACTCATTTGAGGGCACATAAACTGGATGCAATCTTTTGGTTTTGACATTGTGCCAAAATATACAGGACAACTGTTTTTTGGTTTGAAATAGTTTATGAGTATACGCAAGCCTGGAATTTCTTAGAAGTTGTTTAATACTGTTTCTCATATGACAATTTGGTTGGCTTTTCTTAAAAGTGAATCCTTCCTGGCCATGAAACTAAGGATTTTAGTTGTCATCCATGGGACAGGATATTGTTTAGAAACCCGTTTGGTGACAAATGGCACATGATTTTCATTAAGCTTATAAGGGTTTGATTTAAAAAATCAACCATGTCACTTATCAATGTCATTCCATGGGCAATTTTGAACATCTGCAATAAAATCAACCTCATTATAATTTTGCTCTACTCTATACTTGATGAATTTTTCCTTGGCTTTGGGAATATTAACAGAGGATACTAATGCTATCAATTAGATTATGTTTAGATATGAATCAAATTGGAAGCTTGATGATGAATGATGAGCCATATACTGAGGGTCTGAAACGGCCATAAGATCAATAAGAGTGACTGACTCAGCGGTGAGGTGAGTGAGTTCATAGGATGGAATAGTCAAGTTGCATAATTCGAGCATAGAAAGATAGTCTGTAGTCATATCGATGTTTGTCCTAGAGCAAGTCTATGTTAAAGTTCTCTATGAGAAAAACTCGAATAGATCCAGGCATAAAACGCAAAAGGGCTCTTTCAAAATCTGCAAGATGGCCTACTTTGGGTGAGCACTCGAGTTAAACAGGCTAACTTCAATGAACAAAAATATTCAGAAGGTGAAGAATAAATTAATTTAGGCAAATATTCTTTTTTAATGTAAGCTGAGATCCCTCCACCAACTTTATTGCACCTGTCATTCCTGAAAATGGAGTATCCAAACAAATCCACCTCCCTTTACTGCATACTCAGCTTGAGCCAGGATTCCAAAATGGCAATGTCAAAATTTGTATGTCTAAATATCTCTCTGACCTCGTCAATATGACCAATTAGCGATTGCTGATATGTACAGACTTAAGTTGTTTGTTGAAAGGAAATAAAGAGCGAGATAGGATATCAGCTGTGGATAATGGTGGCGATGAAGGGTAGGGAGCCAGTCTGCTATAATTAATTTAAAATATAGGCTACCAGTAAAAAGTTAATTTACTGAACTGCAAATTTTTGCAGTTTAGAGTTTGTATATTTTGGATATAACTATACAGTAATTATATTTTAAAATCAGAGAGTGAGGTAACAATTAATGATGATTGTAATACTTGATTAATAAAAACCAGGAATCACACAAGCTAGAGTTTTACACGAAAAACTCCTGTTTACATGAACAAACAATTTTTAGAAAAAATTCCAACTAAACTAAAAGTACTCAATAATATAAGGACTAGAATAAAACTATGTCTACTCAGTAAATCAATATATTCAATAAAGGAGTCTTAACATTTCTGATTGAATTACTTTACGGCACTGCACCATCAATAATTTATGTTAACAAATACTTACCTATTATTCTTTTATTTATTTTAATGCACTAATTGTTAATGACCCTGTTCAAAACTGTTTATACAGTTTATGTGAATAAAAGAGTGTTGACTATGAGTATATATTCTCTAAATCCAGACTTCTCCTCTCTTCTTGTTTCTTGAAGATTCTAATCTTTTGGAGCAGCAACTTTGCACACTTTCGTGGTGTGATGTAAAAGTTTATCTTTATAATATTGTCCTTTATTTATTTACTATTCTTCTTATCTACCAGTGCTTCTACGAGGCATGTTTTTAAAGTAAGTAACATTTTATAATTCGACCATTGTAGGGCTGCGGTTGACATTTGACGCATGCACACTGTGTACCGCTATGTGTTGGCTAGCCATAGCCACCATTTCGGATTTATTTGACAGTGTTTAGTGATGAATATGAATATTGAAAATGACTCCTTGGATTGAAAATGAAGAAGACTGTGAAGTACACGCTGTGATACGTTTTCTTAACACTAAAAACGTGAAAGCAGCTGACATTCTACATAAGATCTGTCACAGTGATAATTCGGTTTAAAAATCATCACCATCCCAACCGTAATGCTCTAGGAATGTGAGAGAACTGACTCAACACTTGTTTTTGTGATTCTCCTTCAACATTTTTGGAACTCAGTGTAAGCATACTTTCAGTACTTCACACGCTTTGTCACAATTTCATAAATCACACTTCTTGTCACTTGAGGAAACTTTCTAGAAAAAGATGAAATTTTAAAACATCTGTTCTCTCTGACTTTTTCATAAACATTTTGCAAAAAGTCATCAGTATTGAGTGAAGGTCGTCTAGTTTTGTTCCTCATTATATACATTCATAAGACCATCTTTAAAAGCTCTCACCCATTTCTATACCATTCCATCACTTATTGTGTTTTTTTCTATAAACTTAACAGATATCACAGTGAATGTCAGTTGCTTTCACGCCTTTAGCGTTATGAAACGTATCATAGCGTGTACTTAAAAGTTGGCAGCATTTACAATCGGAGGAGGCATTTAAACCAACATTTGTTCATACAGTTGTAAAAACAACAATACATACTAATAACATTAACCTATCAAAGGTAAATAACATTACTACAGACAAAAATAAGATAAAAAGCATAATACACCAATGTCTCATAAATCTTAGCTTACAAACGTAGACAAACACTTAAAAACCCGCTGTAAACAATCTATGCATACACAAAACGCAAAAATTCAATACATGAACATGAAAGTTTTTGGAAGAAGATAAAACTTAGTTGATTTACATAGTATTATAATGCATAATACTATGTAAAACTGATAAGGTCAGTTAGTAGAGCTCAAAACACTGCCTGAGAGAGATTTAACCCTCATATTTTAGCAAAATACATAAATTATTTGTTTAAGAAGACAGTTTGAAATAAAATGTAAACTTAGTCTAAGATACTTAATAATTCAACTCTCATACAAACCTTTCTACATCCAAGCTTATGTCTGTGGGATTTTCAAGGTCTTCTAACTGAATCTGAAATTTTAAAAATAAATATGAAATATGTTGCCAAATGAATAAATTAAGAGTTCTTACAATAAATTATGTGCATAGTGAAAAACAGTCATAATTTGTTTTGTCATATGCAACATTTATTGTAGGGTTAATACTTATTTATCAATCAAAGACGGGTTAACCACTCTTGTACATCACAGTGAAATGATCAATTTTCTCAAGAATCCATCAGGAGAATTTAAAGTGCTGGGTTGAATATATATTTGGGATATCAATGTAAATAACTTTGACTGCTGCTCAAGCCATGAGTGTCTGTTGGAGGTGGAACCAAAGTAAGTAGATTTTACTGCTACTCAGGCCATGCGTGTCTGATGGGGATGGATCCAAAGTAAGTGATTTGTCTGCTGCTCAGGCCATGAATGTCTGTTGGAGGTGGAACCAAAGTAAGTAGATTTAACTGCTGCTCAGGCCATGAGTGTCTGTTCGAGGTGGAACCAAAGTAAGTAGATTTAACTGCTGCTCAGGTCATGAGTGTCTGTTGGAGGTGGAACCAAAGGAAGTAGATTTAACTGCTGCTCAGGTCATGAGTGTCTGTTGGAGGTGGAACCAAAGTAAGTAGATTTAACTGCTGCTCAGGTCATGAGTGTCCGTTGGAGGTGGAACCAAAGTAAGTAGATTTAACTGCTGCTCAGGTCATGAGTGTCTGTTGGAGGTGGAACCAAAGTAGATTTAACTGCTGCTCAGGTCATGAGTGTCTGTTGGAGGTGGAACCAAAGTAAGTAGATTTAACTGCTGCTCAGGTCATAAGTGTCTGTTGGAGGTGGAACCAAAGTAAGTAGATTTAACTGCTGCTCAGGTCATGAGTGTCTGTTGGAGGTGGAACCAAAGGAAGTAGATTTAACTGCTGCTCAGGTCATGAGTGTCTGTTGGAGGTGGAACCAAAGTAAGTAGATTTAACTGCTGCTCAGGTCATGAGTGTCCGTTGGAGGTGGAACCAAAGTAAGTAGATTTAACTGCTGCTCAGGTCATGAGTGTCTGTTGGAGGTGGAACCAAAGTAGATTTAACTGCTGCTCAGGTCATGAGTGTCTGTTGGAGGTGGAACCAAAGTAAGTAGATTTAACTGCTGCTCAGGTCATAAGTGTCTGTTGGAGGTGGAACCAAAGTAAGTAGATTTAACTGCTGCTCAGGTCATGAGTGTCTGTTGGAGGTGGAACCAAAGTAAGTAGATTTAACTGCTGCTCAGGTCATGAGTGTCTGTTGGAGGTGGGACCAAAGTAAGTAGATTTAACTGCTGCTCAGGTCATGAGTGTCTGTTGGAGGTGGGACCAAAGTAAGTAGATTTAACTGCTGCTCAGGTCATGAGTGTCTGTTGGAGGTGGAACCAAAGTAAGTAGATTTAACTGCTGCTCAGGTCATGAGTGTCTGTTGGAGGTGGGACCAAAGTAAGTAGATTTAACTGCTGCTCAGGTCATGAGTGTCTGTTGGAGGTGGGACCAAAGTAAGTAGATTTAACTGCTGCTCAGGTCATAAGTGTCTGTTGGGGGAGGATTCAAAGGAAGTAGATTTGAGTGCTGCTCAGGCCATGAGTGCCTGTCAGAGGTGGAATCGAAGTAAGTAGATTTGACTCCTGTTTATGCCATGAGTGCCTGTTGGGGTTGGAACCAAAGTAAGTAGATTTGACTGCTGCTCAGGCAATAAGTGTCTGTTGGGGGTGGACACAAAGTAATTATGTCATCAGATAGTTTGGTTAGTAAATGTTTTACAAACAATATGATGTCAATGTTATTATAAAATGTTTATTGCTTAACACACACATTTGGCTAGGGTGTTGTTTATTTTTCTCCGTCTATTCAATACATACAGTCAGACAGCTGTTACCTGGCACTTGGGATTGGCGAGTCCGAAAGGGAAGGAGGCGGAAAACCGTTACTATTCCTATTCTAAGAACATTGGCCCGGGCCGTTCTCTGGGCTGCCAAACCCCGCCGCGTGACTCATGGGGTTGACGACCAGGGTTGTTGTTTTCCGGCCGCTGAGTCATGGCTTCGACTCTGGAATTTGCAAAATATATCAGTTTAAGATTACACTTGTGACCGTCCACATCGTTGGATAAGTGTTGTGTACGTATTGAGTGTGTGTTACGAATTGGAATCGTGGAAATGTCGGGGAAAAAGGTAAGGTTGGGGTTCCTGGGAAGGCGTTAAGCAGCCAGAGTAAAGAAATAGTAAGTAATGTTTACACATTTATGAAAAAAGAGAGTGACATTGACAAGATCGAAATTCCCCTGAAATTAGTGTGTGAGCGGACTGCTGTAGCGACTGATGTTTCCGTAAGGACTGTGTCCCGAATAATTTATTTATTCGGGAATAATAAATTATCCCGAAGAATTTATACAATTACAAAAAATACAAATCCTTTTATTGCATACACAATAAATAAATCATTTAGCAATGTTTAAAATAAAAAAACTTTTACACATCCTTTTTTACGTTTAAAATTTATACTATGCATGATTTACTATTTTTTGTTATTCTTGTAGGAGAGGTAATACAAACTTTCAAACTAAATGATTGAATTATACCTACAAATTATACTGTAACACAGAGACGAAATGTTTGACAAAAATTGTTCTATTAGCTCTTTAACTGAATCTTCTTATGGAAATAACCTTGTTAATGTTGCAATAAATGTGTTTGTCTTTGAATAAGTTTTAAAATTATTGTTCCCTATTATGTCATATTGGAAACAAGGTATTAATACTATACCCGAAGTTTAATTTTATAAGAGTATGTTTGCAGTTAAATTTTAAATCATTAATCGTTACACGATATCGTTCAATCCAGGTAAGCTGATTTAATTGATTCCAGTATTTATACTAAGGAGTATTTACGTTGAACAAGTGTATCAATGCAGTGAGTTGTTTATTACGGCCGGCCAATGTCCACTCAAGCACGGTTAATAAGGGTCGGGGCCCGGTCTTCCCCGGACGATGTTTTCTGCCATGAGAGTACACGATTTCTACCTCGAGTCCATGTGCCAGGTTACACCTGTCTGACTGTACATTTGGTCACTTGCTTTGATGCAAGTGGCGTGCTTACGCCATTTCATTTGGTAGCCTCCAGTTTGGAAAACGTTACATATATAAACGGCTAGCTAATGAACGATTACAATCTGCCATTTTAAAAATCAAATGATCTGTTAGTTCCACTATAGTAAAATCCACTTGACATTTCATTGCACTGGTAAATGAAAAAAACTAAAACAAGAACCGAGATATTAAAAAATTGTGGTCATACTATTCATAGACAAGTAATATCTGTGGGTGAACACAACTATTCCATTCCATAACATTTGTTTAGAGTTAAATTAAGACAGCTGTTTAATTATAACTAAAGTAAACAGCTGATTTTGTACTGTTTTTATTTCAATAGTACTACTAAACTCTGCAACCTATTAAATTTCCTTATAAAAACTAAACTAACCAGAACTCTTTTCTTTGTATACTGATTTTAATGAAAAAGGTATCATTGGATTTACCATGGAAATATCTAAAATATTTATATTTTACACTTTTTGCTCTTTTTTCTCTTTACTTCCTTGTTTATTACTTTAAATTTTACTTTAAAAAATAAAACTTGACGCCATTTTGAAATTTGTAAACTTAAAAAAATTATTTTGGGAAATCTGAGGTAACTAAGGTATTAAGGCATCTACCATGTTTCACACAAATATTTTAAGAGGTTTTTGAAGTATCAATAAAAATGGCGGATTACAGCTAAAGTAAGTTGAAATCACAAAAATGTCACTGAACATTATCGATTTGTTTTTTTTATGTACAACCACATCCTGTAACTGACTAAGTATTTTTGTGACCCTGTATATACGAGGCATATTTTAAAAGTAAGTACCGTTTTGGAATCCCGCCAATGTAACACTGCAGTCGGCGTTCAGTGCATGCACGCTGGGTACTACTATTTGTTAGCAAGCCACAGCCGCCATTGCAGACCTATTCGACTGTATTTAAGGTCGGTTATGACTGTTTAAAATTCATCCTCCGATTAAAAATGCCGCCAACTGTAAAGCACATATTATGGTAAGTTTTCGTAACGCTAAAGGAATGGAAGCAGCTGATATTAATCATGAGTCTGTCACCGTGACAATTTGGTTTTAAAAATCCTAACCATCACAAGTCTAATGATCTATGAATGTGAGAGATCTGGTTAAACGTTTTTTTTGTGATTCTCACCAAACATTTGTTCTGTGATTTTCCATCAGCATTTTGGGAACCTAGCGTAAGCATAACTCTCAGTACTTCAAACGTTCTGTTACAACTTCAGAAATCGCACTACTTGACACTTGAAGACACACTACATAACAATGCAGTTGTAAAGTGTCTGTTTTCTCTGATCTTTTTCATCAAAATTTTGCACTAAGTCAAAATTAAGTAATGAGTGAACGTTTCCGACTTCATTCCTCATCATGCACATTCTTACGGCAACCTTAAAAGCTCTCGCCCATTTCCAAACAATCCCATCACTCATTCTGTTTTCTCAATAAACTTCACAGATGTCTCTATGAATGTCAGCTCCTTTCATGCCTGTAGCGTTACGAAAACTTATCATAACATGTACTTTACAGCTGGGGGCATTTTTAATCGCAGGAAGAATTTTAAACAGTCATAACTGACCTTAAATACAGTCGAATTGATCCACCACGGCGGCTGTGGCTTGCCAACAGATAGTAGTATCTAGCATGCATGCGCTGAACGCTAAACGCAACGCTACAGCGGCGGGGTTTGAAAACGGGACTTACTTTAAAAACATGCCTTGTATTACTCAAATGAAAACTGCTACTTCTGTTTTGCTGAATTGGACTTAAGCTTCCGGTTTCAAAATATGTATTGAGTATAGGATTAAGAGTAAGTTTTCTTTATATTTTTGATATCTCCCCATGTTAAGTTCCAAGAGCAATATCATCTCCATATATGAATGGTACCCAGTTTTTTAATTATGCTCGAGAAAACTTTTCTTCAGGGAATCTAAAGATAAAATTTATAATATTAAATCCAAAAAATAAATAAACAAAATTTAAAGAAAACATTGGCAGGGATTTCTAACCACAATATCCAGTAAGCATGACTAGTTCAACTTAAATTGAATTTTATTGTTCATTATTTAGTCAAATATTTAACTAGCAAACTAAAGCAGTTGACATAAGTGTGCTCAGTCCTCTGTCTAGAGGTCACTTTACTGTCTGATAACTGTTGATAAAGAATTCCATGATGTTTATCTCTATCTGTACGATTATTACTAACAAGCTGAACAAAAAATTAATTTTATTAAAACTAAAAATAAGAAAACAAAATATAATCTCAAATAGCCTCTGCTTTAATTTATGAGCAACATTAGTATCAAAGCTTTTTTTAAAAGACTTTTTTTACCTTGGGCCGCACATCCAGCGCCATTGTCACCTTTGTTCACTGGTAAATTCTATAACTTCCATTATTTCCACATTAAAAAAACCTCTGAATACAAATAACTATTTCAGTGGTAAAAAACCTTAAATCTTTATGGATTGGCAATGCGGCTTAATATCTTTGCTTTAAATGCTTTTTTACTAAAAACTAATCATTCCTGTGTTTGGCACTTTGGAACCGTTGGCATATTTACCTGTCCCCTCATTATTATTTCCTCACTCTCCACTTGGGTGAAAGTTATTGTCACTTGATTTCCAAATGGTCTCAATGTTATATTTTCATGTATGGGAAGTGGCTGGCCAGGTTGGAACTCGACGGAGTCAAAGTCCGCTCCTTCCACCTAAAACAACGCCTCAGTTTAGGCCCCAACTGGATGTGAGGTAAAGGAGAAGATTCTTACAAAGCGGCGTGAATATGATAAATAAATTAATGATTTATATAAATGATTCTTTTGTGAATCCATCTAGTCTGAGGAAGGTGAGCGTGGTTCTCCGAAATCGATCACCATAATATTTGGGCTTTTTGTGCTTGTATTGTGCTATATTTGTGCAATTTGTACTTGTACTGTAGTATATTTGTGCATTTTGTACTTGTAATTTGATATATTTATGCATTTTTTACTTCTATTATAATATATTTGTGCATTTTGTGCTTATATTGTGATATACTTGTGTTGTATGACATTTATTTGTACTGAAAAAAGAAGAAATTAAATTGTTCAAGGATGATGCCACTTGTTAATCGGATATTTGTTTTGATCAAATTAATAAGGACAAAGAATCTGTTAACAAGAATAAATGTTCCACTGATAGCTGTGAAAATGAAATTGTTAGTCTTTGATCTGAAAATGCTTTTCTGAATAAACAGTGGATGAGTTGAAGAGTAAGATAGCTGTGTAGGAGCAACACTCAAGAAGTGATTGTTTTGAGGTCACCTGCGTACCTGAGGATAAAAATGAAAACATCATTGCTGTCGTGAAGCAAGTTGCCAAGGCTCTCAACTTCAAACTTGAAGATCACATGGTGGATGCTGTTCACCGTTTAGCCAAGAATAAGAGCAAGCCAAATATTCCTTGGGAATTATTCTTAAATTTTGTCTCCATATTGATATGGATAGAAGAGATGCATCGGCGGTCGAAAGTCATATTCTTACTGTGATCTCACTTTATATCCGTGAAGCAATACTAAATGCAGTCTTCGACCACCAACAAAGAAACATAGATCTACGTCAACACCACACGCGCAATACCTCCAGCTTCGCCTTTCCAGTGCACCACTTGTGAGGAGTCTCTCGGAAAAGAAGCCATCATACAAATGAGCACTCTATTTCAACCATCTACCAGAAGACCTATGGTAGGAACCACTACCACAACTGAAAAGAAAACTTACAACTTGGCTTCAAGCTAGACCCTACTACAAAGAAAAAGAACTCCTAAACAACTGTTACAGCTTAATTATGTACCTAGTATAACAATTTTTTCTTGACACATTGTAATATTCTAAGAATATGTCAATAAAGATTATTGTCTATTGTCGTCTCTTTCAGTGTATAAATAATCACCATGATGCGTCTATAATGAAGGCTGACATTGAAAGACTATGTGTGTAGAGCCAAACTAATTTAGAATTTCATATTGATAGTGTTATGTGTTCTCTTACTCAAGGAAAAATTCAATTAAATGTCATACAATATAATTATAATATGGGTGGAGAATTTTTCTCTATCAAATCATCTGTTAATCAAAATTAAACCTTGGGTTTAATTTGTATATTAATACAATACCATAGTACGTGTATGGGTGGGCAGGTGGGTGAGTACCACCGTACGTGTATGGGTGGGTCAGTACCACCGAACGTGTATGGGTGGGCAGGTGGGTGAGTACCACTGTACGTGTAGGGGTGGGCAGGTGGGTGAGTACCACCGTACGTGTATGGGTGGGTCAGTACCACCGAACGTGTATGGGTGGGCAGGTGGGTGAGTACCACCGTACGTGTATGGGTGGGTGGGTGGGTCAGTACCACTGTACGTGTATGGGTGGGCAGGTGGGTGAGTACCACCGTACGTGTATGGGTGGGTGGGTGGGTGGGTCAGTACCACTGTACGTGTATGGGTGGGCAGGTGGGTGAGTACCACTGTTCGTGTAAGGGTGGGCAGGTGGGTGAGTACCACCGTACGTGTATGGGTGGGTCAGTACCACCGAACGTGTATGGGTGGGCAGGTGGGTGAGTACCACTGTACGTGTAGGGGTGGATAAGTGTGTCATACATACAACATTCCAGTTTAACATACAAAGATAGTTATCTATTACATACAGGATCCACTTGGTTGTTATTATGGATTATTGTCGTTGTGTATTATCTTACATTAAATTATTTCTCTACAGGTAAGCTATTACAGAAATTGTTACTAAAGGTTGCTTTTAAGACCTTGGGTTTAATTTTGATTTAAAATTTTCTTTTTCTGATCAGGTAGTTGCAATTTGCAAATCTGCTTTTTCTATCCTTGGACTTATCCGAAGAGTATGTAATTTTCTTATAAATGTCAACAGTTTAAAGGTTGTGGTCAACAGCTCATTGGTGCGATCAAGGTTAGAATATGTATGTCCCCTGTGTTATCTATCTATCAAAACTGATTGAGAGCTTACAGAAACGTTTCTTGAGATTTCTTTATTTTAAAGCATTCTGTCACTACACAATACTTGTGCCGTATTCAGAGTTGCTTCAGGTATTTGAATTGGATAAGTTGCGCACCAGACGCAAGATGGCTGGCTATGTTGTGTTATCAACACAAGTTGGTGTAAGGAGCTCCTCCTTGTGTTATCTACACAAGTTGTGTGTTTGACGATGCGTCCTCCTGTCACGGGTGAGGTTTTCTGTGCCTTGACATAATTCACATTATTGTAGCCTCATTTCTCCCATCTTCCATCGCACAAATTTGGGAGCATGTTCTTCTTTTAATAAAATGAGTAAGATATAAAACGCAATTGACAAATAGATGATTTTTTTTTATTTCGAAAAAGATTTCCATAATCTTTATTTAACTCATATATCTTTAACTCATCTCATGTAAACATGTTAAATGAGTTAAACTGTACTAATTTCTTTTATTTATTATATTTTCTCAAATTTCATAAGGCATCTATGTTGAATTTTTCAAGTTATTAATTGTTGTGTTAAAAGTATACACATATTGTTATTGTTACTTGTTACTTATTTGTGTTACATTTATTGTTTATAATTTTACATATACAAAAATACAAAAGAAAACCCATCATTATTACTCAACGATCAAATAAAATTTCACTCAAATATTATGTTTGATTCTATCATGAAGATGCAAAATTATAAAATTTAACAAGATCTACAACTTATCCATCTACATTTTTATTTAAATTTTTATAGTGTAAGCTGTTGAATTAATTATTCTACAGTTAAACATTTTTATAACCTTATTTCATTCTGTACAACTGAAGATGGTCTTTTGAGACAGAAATCGATATTGAATATTAAAAACACTACAAAAGATTGATAAGTGTTGTTCTTAATATATACCTGTATATAATATTAAGCAATGTAATGGCTAGAAATGTCAAACAATATTATTTTAATTTGTTGTTGTTGTTACATACATATTTTTGCTGTATTTAATTGTTTTTGCATTGTTATTGTTACTTTTTATAAATATCTTACTGTTTAAGTTTTATTAGATTAATGATATTGCTATGGGTGGCAAAGTTTATAATAATAGTCTTGTAGATTTTAAGATTTGTATCATGCTTTTAGTAATTGTTTAGTTATTAGTGCTACGTTCTAATTGGAATTTCCTGTAATGTAGCATTGTGTTTATAAATAATAAATACACGTAAGTGATTTTACATCTTCATTGTTATGATTTTTGTTTTTCTATAGAAAAATGATTATTGTTTTACTGTTGGCTTAAATTGTATCATTAATTATAAGAATTGAAAGTAAACAGACTAGCCCATTAATTCGGGACTCCACAGTCAAATATTTTATATCCACCATTTTAGAAGGTTATAAAATTACCTTGTACAGCCTTATGGCATGTTAGATCACTAGTTTGCCATTTAAAATAAAGGATAGTATTGATCTTAAATTTATTAATACAATGACAAATATTTACAAATGAACTAAAATATTGAAACGTACCTCAACTGTGACAGGATATTCAAGTACCGATATTTCAAGGTCATTAGGCAGAAAGTTGTCACCCATTTGGTCTAGAGCAATGTAGCCTGCCTGTTGAGCAGCTCCACAAGCCAAAACTTCGTCATAGTTTATACCATTTGGTAGATCCATAACCTTGGCACAAGAATCTTGAAATAGATCTGAGATATGTTCTTTAAGTCTAGGAATCTTAAGTAGTCCTCCACATAATAAGACCTAAGCAAATTCAAGAGATGTTAATTACTTGTGAATACAATTACTGTAAAGTCACGTCGGGTCTGATTAAAAACTACAATAATAGAATAAGTCACCTTATTTGTAAAAAAGTAAATCAATTTAAAGTCATTCTTTTGCAAGGAGATTAAATTTTCTAATAACAAACACATTTAACATCTTTTTAAGTTCCCAATATAAGTCGTATGTGACCACAGGGTGGGTGGATGGGTCAACATGAGTAGTATTTGTCCGCAGGTTGGGTCAATGTCAGTACCATGTGTCTGCAGGGTAGGTCAATGTCAGTAGTTGTGTCTGCAGGGTGGGTCAATGTCAGTACTATGTGTGCAGGGTAGGTCAATGTCAGTAGTAAGTGTCCACAGGGTGGTCAACGTCAGTATTATGTGTCCGGAAGGTGGGTCAATGTCAGTAGTATGTGTCTGGAGGTTGGGTCAATGTCAGTAGTATGTGTCTAGAGGTTGGGTCAATGTCAGTAGTATGTGTCTGGAGGTTGGGTCAATGTCAGTAGTATACGTTCGCAAAATGGGTCTACGTCAGTAGTATGTGTCTGCACAGTGGGTCAATGTCAGTAGTATTTGTCCGCACAGTGGGTCAATGTCAGTACTATGTGTCTGCAGGTTGGGTCAATGTCAGTACTATGTGTCTGCAGGTTGGGTCAATGTCAGTACTATGTGTCTGCAGGTTGGGTCAATGTCAGTACTATGTGTCTGCAGGTTGGGTCAATGTCAGTACTATGTGTCTGCAGGTTGGGTCAATGTCAGTAATATGTGTCTGCAGGGTGGGTCAATGTCAGTGCTATGTGTCTGCAGGGTAGGTCAATGTCAGTAGTATGTGTTCACAGGGTGGTCAACGTCAGTATTATGTGTCCGGAAGGTGGGTCAATGTCAGTAGTATGTATCTGCAGGGTGGGTCGATGTCAGTAGTATGTGTCTGCAGCGTAGGTCAATGTCAGTAGTATGTGTCCACAGGGTGGGTCAATGTCAGTAGTTTGTATCTGCAGAGTGGGTCAACGTCAGTTGTATGTGTCTGCAGGGTGGGTCAATGTCAGTACTATGTGTCTGCAGGGTGGGTCAATGTCAGTACTATGTGTCTGCAGGTTGGGTCAATGTCAGTACTATGTGTCTGCAGTTTGGGTCAATGTCAGTACTATGTGTCTGCAGGTTGGGTCAATGTCAGTACTATGTGTCTGCAGGTTGGGTCAATGTCAGTGGTATGTATCTGCAGGGTGGGTCGATGTCAGTAGTATGTCTCTGCAGCGTAGGTCAATGTCAGTAGTATGTGTCCACAGGGTGGTCAACGTCAGTTGTAAGTGTCTGGAGGGTGGGTTGATGTCAGTAGTATGTGTCTGCAGGGTGGGTCAATCTCAGTTGTATGTGTCCGCAGGGTGGGTCAATGTCAGTAGTATGTGTCCATAGGGTGGGTCGATGTCAGTAGTATGTGTCCGCAGGGTGGGTCAATGTCAGTTGTATGTGTCTGGAGGGTGGGACGATGTCAGTAGTATGTGTCCGCAGGGTGGGTCAATGTCAGTTGTAAGTGTCCGGAGGGTGGGTCGATGTCAGTAGTATGTGTCCGCAGGGTGGGTCAATGTCAGTTGTATGTGTCCGTAGGGTGGGTGGATGGGTTAGTGATCTCTAGGTGCTTTAATCATCTATCTACCATGTGCCTGAGAACCATGTAACCATGCAATCATTGGCGATGAACTGGTGGGGCAGAAAGGGAAACCACTTCTTGCTGTCATGTCACAGTGCATTTGATACCACACCGTAGACGTAGCTACTACTTGATTTGCATGTTTTAACACTTATCCACTCACAACAAATGATAATTTAGTCAATGTTGGCAAGATGGAATATGTCTCTACTCAAATGGCCAATAGTACTGACCTAAGTAGAATATGTTTAACAGTCTGATGGCCAACAGTACTGGAATAACGGGATGGCCGATACCAATAATAATAACGAAGACAGAATACATTTATGTTTCTTACTAATACTATTTCACTATCTTTTCATTGTTTTTCTATTTGTATGTGTTGAAAGACAATGTGTCAAAGGTAAGAAAATTTATTATTCTATACTATAATTTACACAAACCCTTTCCATATGTATAATTTTGTGCATGATAGGACATGTTCTCATGTCACAAAGTTGCACATGGTATCTACAAATAAATTGTTAACACCCAATTAAAGAGAGCATACGTACACCAAACCAACAGTGAATTTAAAGAAGCTGAGAATTAGTTAAATCAGAAATAGAACAAAAAGCCATTTTTTTAAATTTTCTAGCTGACCTATCCTGATATAAGCAGAGAGGTTTAAAAATGTTGAGCAATATACAATAGTAAACATAAAAATCCCTCTTACCGTATCTACATCATCAGGGGTCATATTGAGCCTGGTCAAAACTGCACGTATTGGTCTTGTGAATAGTGTCAGAAATGGAAACAAAAGTGATTCAAACCGGGCTCTAGACATGGTGTGACTGAAGTCTACACCTTCACAGAGACTCTCAACGAAGCAATTTGCAGATTTAATGGTGGACAGGACATGGATGCAATTCTCAGCTGCCAAAATCAACTTGGTCAATGCACGATGACTGTCTTTTGGATCAAGTTTATTCCTCCTATAACAAATTTAATTTATATAATTAAAATTTACTTACCACTAATTGACAATATTAAATAACTTGTAAAGTATTTTAACACTTCACAAAAGTAGATTAGATTTAAATCCATTCACTTGACCCTCGGTTAAGACCCTGGTCCCCAAGAGTGTAAGGAAAGATTACTGGAGAAGCAACCTGACTGAAGGTAATACATAAGCATTTATCAAGCCTGAGAGACATGCAGTTTTGCATGCACCAACATTCTATTAATTTAAGGCTCTCCTGTAGAATGACATAACCAGCTTCTGATGAAATTTTTTAAGTACAACTTCATGTCGTCAGCAAAAAGTAGACATTTACACTTCAAATTGGCAGTTATGTCATTGACAAATACGTTGAACAGAAGGGGGCCTAAGATGGAGTCTTGAGGGATTCCAGAGGTGGTAATGAACTCACTAGATAACAATTAGTTATATCAGACTTGGAGTTTTCTATCTCCAAGGTAGCTAGTAAACCACCGAATGATTGGACCATCGAGACTTAATCTTAGCAATTTAAACAGAAAATGGCCATGGCTAACTTGATCAAAGGCCTTGGAAAAGTCAAGTTCAACTGCATCCAACTGCTTCCTCTCGTTCAAAGCTCAATTATATCCGACTGGAAGACTAATTAGTTTGTGGTAGAAGACCTTCCACTAGTGAATCCAAACTGCTCAGAAGACAATGAACCACGGACAATGTGATTGATCCAATAAAAAAAAATTCTCTCAAAAATACTTCGGCAAGCACAAACAAAATTGTTATAGTCCGATAGTTCTTAACATCTCGGTGATCCCTTCTTGTGAATAGGGATAATTATGCTTCTTTTGGATATATCGGAGAAAAAGCCACTAGAGATAGTAATAAATGTCTTTATTTGCAAACATTTAAAATATTTACAAAAGGGCGAATTTAGGTCCACAAGGCCCTCTCTTACAATTAACTCTAGAGATAGGTCTGTTGAACAAATAAGTTAGTGGGACAGCAAAACTTGATGACTGCTGGAGGAATGAAGTCAATCCTACATCCAGTTGAGTTGTTGAATAGCTCTACGTACTTCTGTGATGTGGAAAGTGCAGGAAGAAATTGATGGTGTTGAGGATTTGGTATACTATCAGGCACAACCCTTGTGTTGGTGAAGACAGAAGAGAAAAGTTTGGCTAGTAAATCGGCCACTGTTTTATCATCCGAAGAATCCATGCAATCCAAAGACATTATGGTTGATATGTTAAGAGTTTTTGTTGGTTTTGCTCAAGAAGCTCCAGAAGGCCCTTAGGATTAGGCCTTACCAATGTTTGATACACTACTAAATAGTAAATAGTCTACAGTGCTTTGTTCAAAAAGGAATTTTGTTGGAAAAAGAGTTCACAACAAACAGAATATAATCCCACTCTTGCAAAACATAGGGGGGGTGCTGAGAGGAAAGCTCCAAATAGACGAGTCGTACAGGTGAACAAGCCCATGTGGCTTAACAGTACACATGTACGAGGTTGATATACAACTAAATAGGGCGATAAGGCTATCAGCGGTTCCCTCATTACAACCCCTCTTCCATAGCTTCCAGTGCTGAGCAAAATAGATCCTCCAGATATAAGACGCAATGAGGCACTCCTCAGAAAGTTCAAAAAAATCGTCTACTCCGAATCTCCCTATTTCGCAAGATATCTTACAACGTGCAAGGGGACTTAAATCTAGAAAACAACCTCTTCGACTAGCTTCCCAATTAATCTCCAACAAATGTTTGCTAATAACCCACTGGAATATTTTTGACAGTTGAAACACGTTTTTGGTATACCAATATTTGTAATACATTAATTGCAACCAACTTGCGCGAGCGATTTGTCAAGGCCACAATAATGATTTAAACTTTGGACTGGACCTTGTTACGTCATCGGTGTGCTGCTCTTCTCCCTCGCCGACACACAGTCGACTTGTGCCCGAGTGAGGAGTGAGGGGATGCTGAGCGTTCAAGGTTCCCACCATTAGTAAGTACTGTGTATTGTGTTTTCTAAATTTTTTCAAAATCTTCTCGCCCATCAATTTACCAATTCAAAATGACAATAATTTCTGTAACTGCTGGAAACCCTTTTTTTTATTAAAAAAATTTTATAGCAAGGGCCTTGACCAATTTGTTCTGTCCTGTTCCTGCAGGATGGTGGGTCGCAGTTTCAGTTATTGCATCCCTCAGCTTCCCCGAGATCTTAAATAGGCAAGTAGCCTCATTTAATTGTGTCGTTATTAAATTTAACTTATGTGTTTCAGTATATCGAAACGTTATTATAATAAATAATTTAATGTATCAGCCTACTTGCTTATTACTTCTACCCTTGGGATCCTGAATACCTGCCGTTTCCTGTATGGTATAAAAAAAATTTTTTTTAAAGGTGAACAAGCCCATGTGGCTTAACAGTACACATGTAAGAGAGTTTGATATACAACTAAATAGGGCGATGAAGATTATCAGCAGTTCCCTCATTACAACCCCTCTTCCATAGCTTCCAGTGCTGAGCAACATAGCTCCTCCAGATATAAGACGCAAAGAAGCACTCCTCGGAAAGTTCAAAAAATCATATCTACTCAGAATCTCCCCATTTTGCAAGATATCTTACAACGTGCAAGGGAACTTAAATCTAGAAAACAACCTCTTCGTCTAGCTTCCCAGTTAATCTCCAACAAATGTTTGCTAAGAACCAACTGGACTATTTTTGACAGTCGAAACACGGTTTTAGTATCACACTCTATGAGTGTTTTCAGTTGAATGAACTTTCCTTATAAGGAATGGACTATGTTGAGTAGTTTTCGCACAGGTGTGGGAAGAAGCAACTACTGAAAATATAAGAGGGAAATGGCAAATGATAAGTCATGTGATTGTGGAGTCGATATTCAAACTGTAGATCACATAGTTAATGGGTGCTCATTGTGTTATTTTCAGAGAGGATTAGCTGGTCTTCATTAAATTGGAGAAGCAAAAGGAGAATGATTACAAAACATGAATAAGACACAAGTACTTTGTACTTATTATTGTATTTAAACATTGTTTATTAGCAAGTTTTTTATTAGTTTGATGGCTGGCTCTAAAATCTATACGATATATTTATAAACAATCAAAGCAGACGTAGTATGCAGATACAGATGACAAAACCTAAGACAAAAAGGTAATGGCCAGCCAGCTTAGTATCTACTGTAAAATTAAAAAATACAAACCTTTAGAAAATAAGAATCAACTCAAAATGTGTGTAATCAGTTCGACTGCCTTCTCTTATACAGAACAAGATATACATATGTAGTTGGAAAACTGAAAAAATATTCCTCTTCAAAATCAAAAATAAATGTGGAGTAGCACTGTTTCTCTCTTTTTCCAAGGTTGGATAACTTGGTAAGGGATACTTCTTAACTATACAACAATACTTTCAGTTGTCCTTCACGTTCCGCGCCAAGTGGACCGATAGCTAAACGACATGACATTGAAATCGCAGCACTGGTTGTTTGCAGTTGCGTCACTCGGCCCTCGGAGTCAATGTTATCGCTGTTACCATGCACACATATGTTTTTTAAGGCACTTATCTGTCTGTCTCCTTATCTTATCTTTGCTACTGTTTCCTGTTCACTTTTGTCTCAACTACTTGATATTAGTTTGGGGAATTTAGTCCTTGCGATTGGTCTTATCGTTTTGTCATGTGCGTGATTTCCAGTAAAATGGAGGATAAATTGCGATCAACCAAATTAGATAGACTACTAATATGGTCAGTGTAATATTTATGTAATGTAAATAACAACAAAACATGTAGAACTTATGAGTGCACTAGGCCCGCAAGGCAGGTGTAGCGCCGTGTTGCGATTTTAATTCGTACCCTTTGGCCCTGGTGCGCACCAAGCTACGCGATCCGCAAAGTTGTAAAAAAAAATTTATGTACATGTTTAAATACTGTAGCCTGAATAGCAAGTGCAACAATACAGCCAGATACGAAGGTCAGGTAAAAGGGAGGGGGCTGAAGACGCACGCACCCAAAAGTTTCATTCCAGACATACATAAACCTCCATCATACGTTTATGTATGGGTGGGAGGATAATTACCACTGTTTGTGTATGTGTGGATGGGGGGGTCATTACCACTATATATGTACGGGTTGGTGGGAGGGTCATCACTACACTGCATGTATACACACTATTAGCGTTTTTCATGAACCGCTTGCTCACAGGTGATTAGATCAATAATTGAAGACAATGCGTTCTCATTTTCCCTTTCCTTAAGATTTAACCCTATATAGGCCCAGGCAAAAACTCTTTTTGGCCAAGGGGTTTTTGGCCGGTTTTGCAGGCTCAAACCAGAGAAGCCAGAGCTGAGACAGACATCTAGACGACCAGATCGAGGGAACCGTATTCGGAAATAAATACACTATTTATTTATTAACGCCAAGCCGAAATTAGATTAATTTGTGATAAAAAAACTAAGTCCGGAAACTCTGAATGAGTTCATTCGCAACATATTCAGCTAACTGTAATTTGAGAAGAATAGAAAAGCGAGAAGTAACTAACAAACGTACATAGGCTTGAACGTGGTTGTGTAACGACACATAGTTGTATTAAATCGTAAAACAAAATTAGATCGTATTTTTTGTTACTAATTATTGCAAGCTCTGCGTTTGTATAAATATATGTTTTGTATGTAAGTACCTTTCTGTCTTATGTGTTATGATTTTAGATTTATTGTATGTTCGTCATTCTGACACGATTCATTTAGCTTAAAATGATTGATCACGTTGTGACAAGTTATTTTGTGTCTAGATTGTAAGATTTTATATAATATATCTAGATACAGGTATACTACTCCTAAATCTCTTAAGTCTACAGAGTAATATTCAATGTAATAGCTAAAATAAAAATTAAAATAACAATGAATTTCTTGTTTTGAATTAATGACATAAGATCTTTATTGAGTCAATAAGTATAGTCATTGTATGATAGTTATTGAGTATAACAAAATAAGATAGTTGATACAGCTCAAGTTTACATTCTAATGTATATAATTCATTTTTGGAACAGTTGTAAAAATTGAGACATAAGTCTGATAGTTGGGTAGATTGAGTAAATGATTTACATGGGGAATTCAACTGTAAGGGGGGGAATATACAATAAGTGTCTCTCTCTTATCTCAATCATGTATTTGAGGGTAACAAATTAAAATAAGATAGTGTATCCAATCACAGGGGAACAATATATGTAGGCCATTGGGAGTTAAGTTTTGCCTATAAATGTAAATCAGCTAAATAATACATTTAGGGACCTGGAATTGATTCCAGAGGATTATACCCACATTAATACGAGGTACGTCCAGAAAGTAAGTTCTGTTTGGTAATAAAAATAATTTGTCTACAGATACAGAAAAAATATTTATTGCACTAAAATCTACAACTCTTAAACTACTTTTCTACATAACTGCCGAAATGTTGCAGGCATTTGTCATAGCGTGGCACAAGTTTTTCTATGCCTTCTTCATAGAAGGTTGCCGCCTGTGTCTTCAACCATTTGGAAACATTTTCTTTCAGCTCTTCGTCATCGTTGAAGTGTTGACCGCCAAAAAACACTTGGGGAGGAGAAACCCAAGTTTCATCTCCTGTGTCTATCTGTGACAGAAAATCTTCACCGCCTTCATCATAATGGTTCAAAAACTGAAGTGCACTACCCATACGTTGTGTTGCTCAGTAAGAATTTTCGGTACCCAACGTGAGCAAAGTTTTCGAAATTTCAGTTTTTTGGTAACAATTTCATGAATTAATGATTGTGAGATTTGGGGGAATTCCATAGCGAGAGCATTCATTGTAAACTTACAGTTTTCCTTGATCTTCTCATCAATCGTATGAACCAGTTCTTCTGTAATCAAAGATGGACGCCCACTTCGTTCTTCATCATGCACTTCATTACGTCCTTCATTAAACTGTCGGACCCATCTTCTCACCATTGAATCACTCATCGCATTTTGTCCGTAAACCTCGCAAATTTGCCGATCAATGTCAATCGGTTTCACTTTCTTAGCATTCATAAAACGAATCACAGATCTGATTTCACAAGCGGCGGGATTTTCGATCAACACCGACATTTTAAACAAGCACAACAAAGCATACGAGACTGACAGCGATCTCAAAATGGCGCACGTTTCTTCTCCTTGATACAGAGCGTCTGCCGCGCATGCGCGGAACTGCGATCGCAGCGCTGCAGCGGATATAAATGGAAACGGAACTTACTTTCTGGACGTACCTCGTAGTTAGGCCTTGTGGCAAGTAGGTCGACTTAGATAGATAGAGCATTTTATTTCACAAAATAATAATGACATTGTACAGATATTACATAACAACGGTGGAAATAATTCCCCTCATGGGCACATGCCTGTGGGAGGGGAACGGGCCACTACCAGCCGGATATAAATAAAACTAAAATATTACTTTTATATAATCAAATATAAATAAAATAAGTATATAAATAAAATAAACGTATGTTTCATAAACAATTATTACTTAAAGCTATAAACAATACAAAGGCACACTTTTATAAACTAAATTTAACATTAGAAGCCACAACAAATAAAATAAAAAAATAATAGTAAAGGGGTACTGTAATCCGCTGAAAAACTAAAACCTAGAACCTGGACACAGTTCACACATACAAACACTTGCTCATACCCATAAGCACACGTCATTTTTACACAATCGCATACACACTTATATGAAAGATCACACATGCATAAGAAAGACGCGCCGTCTCCTCATTCGCACACATGCTCGTTTATGATACACAAAGTAAAAACACTTATCAGGTCATAAGAATTCATATCCGCACACACCTAGCATAAATAATGGGCGCAAGCACAGTGACTATATATCACAGACACCAACCAAAACACACAACACATGCATAAACACACACACCTCACGCATACACTCACACTTCACACATACCTCACCACACACTCAAACAAAATAAATAAATTAAAAAATAAATAATAATAAAATAAATAAAAACTAAAACAACAAACAAAACTTGAATAAATGAATAAATAAACACACACACACACACCTACACGCACACACCTACACACACACACACACACGCACATAACTGACAACATGCCACATCCATTCACCCACCCCCACCTTTCAAGCACCATCTTAAGTTAAAGTTTCACATTTACAAACTCAGAAAGAAAAAAAAACCTGTAAATGACGGCACATCTAGATATCTAATGTTATTCAGTGTACATAGATATTAATAAATTGTATATATATTTTCCCTTTCTACCTCAACAAGCCATTTGTTCAAAGATTTTTTAAATGTACCAATTGAGCATAGAGGCCCAGGTATGATTGGGTAAATTCAGGTATAAAACACTAGCAATATAAAAAAGATTTGTTTTATTTGTTGATTTTGTGATTTTCGGTACTGGGAAATTAACATACAGTTGTGTAAGAGAAAAGACTAAATTCATTGAGCAAAAGATCTGTTGAATATCTCCTACTTTTACGGAGAGCTGTTTTAATAATTACTTTCTGTGTCGTTTCCAAAGTAATTAAAGATTATTTGTATGTACCGCCCCACGCTATTATGCCATATTGAAGTAGTGATTGTACATAGGCGTAATAAACGTATCTAATCAGATCCTGCGTTAATATTCTGCTAAGCACTGAAAACATGAATATTAACTTTCTTAATTTGTTCCTAAACTGTTGTATATGCAGTACCCAATCTAAACGCATTTCAAACACGACACCGAGATACTTAAACTCACTCACACGATCTACAAACTCACAAGACACACATACATTGAGGTCACCACATGTATGAAGATGCAGATTAATGTTTATTGGATCACGATCAGCCCTTAAAGAGATTGGCATGCACTTTGTCTTCTGTAAATTTACAGTGAGTCGATTCTGATCAAACCATCGCTTGACAGTGAGCAAGCCACGCTCAGCAGAGCCGAAAACCTCCTCTCAGCTGGTTCCTTCAAACAACAAAGCTGTGTCATCGGCGTATAGGAACAATTGACCATTATCTAGATTCATTTTGCCCAAGTTATTAATGTAAATTAAGAACAGGATAGGCCCAAGTGTGCTGCCTTGTATTACTCCATAATCAATCTTCCTGTTGCAACTATTTTCCCTCATAATCGAAACTAGTTGGTATCTGTCAGTAAGGTATTTCTTAAACCAATTTAATGTAACCCCATGAAAGCCAATGTGTTCAAGTTTTTTTACTAGTAACGAGTGATCAATTGTGTTGAATGCTTTAGCTAAATCATTAAAAACCAAAAGTGGTTTTTTATCCCGTCCAATAATGTTGTGGATTTTATTCGTAAGACTAAAAATGTTGTCATTAATATTTTTATCATTTCTGAAGTCAAACTGGTTTTTAAAAAGAATGTTTCCATATATAAAAAAACATTCTTTTATATACTTCTCAAGTATCTTAGCTAGAGCATTGGCTAGAGTGATCGGTCTGTAACTGACACATAAATGTTTTGGCCCATTTTTAAAGATTGGAACGACTTTACTTATTTTGAACTGATCTGGGTAGATTCCTTGCATGATACTACTCTTAATTATGTGTCAAATAGGAATCTTTAGCTTTTGAAAAGTCTTCTTAAAAATACTATAGGGTATGCCATCCACACTCGGTGCAGGACCGCCTTTAACATTCATTATACATCGCTCTAAATTATTCTCAGTCATAGGAACCAGCTGTAAGAGAGAGTTCACCCTATAATCTTCATCCCTGACCACCTCGTCAGCCACAGAGGCCTTGTACAACACAAAATACAAGGCCCAATCCAAAGCTGTAGCCATACAAAGAGGCGTGCCGCAGGGATCAGTACTTGGTCCAGTCCTGTTCCTCCTTCTCAAAAATGATCTACTTGACTGGATAGGGGAGGATGGGCACACCGTCATGTACGCAGATGACACAGTTCTCATGGTTGCCGACAGAAAAATGGAAAGACTGGAAGAGAAAGCAAATATGCAACTCCAGAGAACGAAGGAATATTGCTCCTCCAATGACCTTGTCTTAAATGAAGCCAAAACAGTACAGATGACCTTCACCACCAAACGTACCAACACAGACATTTCAATACCGGGACAACAAACACAAAGCACTACAAAATACCTAGGCATCATAGTTGACTCCAAGCTATCTTGGAAACTCCATGTCGACCAACTCTGCTAGAAATTAAGCTCAAGTCTCTACGTCATACGCATAATCAACCAAGTATGCAATCCAGAGGTGGCCCGGGTTGCTTACTTTGCACTATTTGAGTCCCACCTCAGATACGGCATTGCAATGTAGGGAGGAACATCAAAAGCCAACATAGAAAGAGTACTTGTTAAGCAGAAGAGAGCAATTAGATGCCTGGCCAATCTAAACTACAGGGACAGCTGCCGAGAATCTTTCAAGAACCTAAAAATCCTCACAACAACTTCACTCTACATAAGAGAGGTCATCACCCACACCACCACAAAAACACAGCCAAGATACAGAGATATACACCACTACAACTACAGAAATACCACCAACTTTGCCCTTCCACAACATCACCTGAGCCTGTTTGAATGGAAGCCATCCTACAAAGGTGTTCTGTACTTCAACAACTTACCAGAGCACCTCAAGAGAGAACAGCCCAGACACTTCAAGGAACGCCTGATGTCATGGCTTCTGGACAGACCGTTCTACTCGGAGGATGAGTTTCTGAACAATCAGCTCCAACAACTGTAAATAATCAGCTCCAATAACCTAACTGTAAATAACACATTGAAATGAAAATTAAATGAAAAACGTCTTTATTCATATTCATGAGGCGAAGTTAGGGCTGCAAAGCCCTCTCTACCACTTAACCTCATCATACATAATAAGATATTATTTCAAATATAAATAACAATTTACAAGTAAATACAAAATAGAAATTACAATGTACGAAATAAAACGTATAAAGTAAAAAAATGTGAAAAATTATATTTAAACTTAAAAAAATGTCGACTATCTCAAACAAAACTACAGTTATTCATAACATTTATTCACAACTACATTAATTTGGCACAATCACTCATTGCCACCACCAAGCCACAGCGCCACCAGCCACTACTCCCGCGAGACCCGCAGCAGATAGCACCTTACCTCCGCCCCAAACCGAGTGCGCTTATCGATGGATCTGATATTATCAGGCAGAGCATTCAAGAGCCTGCACACGGAGACAATGAATGATTTGTTGAAAGTGGTGGTGCGGTGAACTGGAATAGCTAACATTTACTCACCACGTCTGATTCTACGCACACCAACTTGTGACAGGTAAACAAACTGCTCTGACTGATAATTAGGAATTTGGTTTTTGGAAGAATTCTACTAATGGAAGACTGAAGACAACCAGATAAAGACTTGGATTTAAACATTTATCATTTTGTAGCTATTGACGCCATTACTAAACTCGGGTGAGCCGGTGGCCGAGTGGTCTATGGGGTCAGGACTTTGAGCTTGGGTTAGAGATAGCGCTGGTTCAAATCCGGCCTAGACTGGAAGATTTATCAGTAATATTCACCTTCTACTGTACTGGTTCGCCCCCTTACTTTGTCTGATTAAGTTCCTCGCACAGATCAATAGTCTATGAGGAATGGGCAGAGTAAGGTAAAGAAGGAGGTTGGCCTCTCCTTTAAAAAAAAAAGAAGTTTATGTAAATAAAGATGTTTTTGACTTTGATAGAGGGGATCGCAATAGCAAGTTTATCACTGACTCCCACATAATACTCATTAAAGAGGTCAGCAACCTCCACACTGTCCTGCGGTGCAAAATTCTCAACTGGAAACCTATCCTTCTTTTCCCCTTTCTCAGTAATTTTACTTATTTGTTTCCAAAGTTTTTTACTATTATCTTTACAGTTATTAATTTGTTCTCTATAGTAATTTTCCTTTGTAGATTTAATTAGACGATTCAATGTATTTCTATGTTGTATGAACTGATTTTTTAATACTAAATTGAATGGTTGTTTTTTTTGACTGCCTACCTAACTTATGTCGCTGCCTGATTGATTTAAGAAGACAGGAAGTGATCCATGGTTTAATTTTGATTTCTTTCGCGAGGCCAATTTTCTTTTTTTAGTTGATTCTATTATAATGGAATCAACTAAAAAAAGAATATTATAATATTGTGAATTGATTCAATAAATACCTCACAACATTCGTTAACTCCCGTCAGTCTATTAACTACCGACCAGTCAAAATCGGAAATGATCTCACTAGCTCGGGTCTCATCTACGAACAAAGTTGCTTGCCTAATATTTTCTAGTGGAAATTGTTGGTTTGTTTCATACCCTCCAACAATATAGAAATGATCTGTTAGTTCCGATTTAATAATAGCTGACTTAACTCTACTTAAATTTGCAATATCAATGAACAAATGATCAACGCAACTTTGCGTATGTGCCGTAACCCTAGTTGGACAGTTAAAACAGCTAGTAAAACCAGCCCAATAAAGAACATCGAGATAATGTTGATATAACACATCCTGAGTTTCTGGCAATATATAACAATTTTATGTTACCAACAATCCAGCGTGTTCGGTCCTTAGACATGTTATCGCAATATGACTCAAGATCATCGATGAACAACTCAAGGTCAAGTTTCGGTGATGGACTCTGATAAATGGCCAGCACGTTGTGCCGCTCCCTGCCAAGCGATACATCCACTTCAATACATGTGGTCCTATGCAAACTTACTTCCACACTATTCACATCATACAACTTACTTACATATACAATCACACCATCATTTTTATTCCGTCTCGTCTTATTCAACACAACATCGTAACCATCCAAACACTCAATCACACTACATTCTTCCATCCAGGTCTCAGTCATAACTATCATATCAAATTTTGTATCGTACCCATTTAGAATAATAAGCAATTCGTCAAAATTTTTGCTGTAGCTTCTAATATTTACATGCAAAATTGTAAAACAATTATTAACAAAACCATCTTCTTTAAAAAACTAAACTTATTACTATCTTCATACACACACTCACTCACACTTCTATACTGTACAGCCTCTTCTATAAAGACAACCATCTCGCTTTCACACCTAAGCCTACCTACCCTTATTGCAAAATAAGCATACATAAATGCTATATCAATACAGCCTTAAACAAAAGCTGATCTAATAAATTTAAAAATTATACAAAATATAGTAGAAAAAAGATACTTCAATAATATACTGAGGGGAAAATTTAACTATAGCTATATACAGAATGCTTTTTATAGACATGTATAAAGAAAAAGCATTTTAATAAGAAAAGTAAATAGAATAGAACAATTAAAAATTAAAAAGATATTTATTTGATGTAAAAAAAAGGAACCTTTATACAAAAAAAGCCTACTTCGTATATAACCCGTTAGATATAACATGTTGAATAATAAGAAAATGTTATGTCATTATTGGATTGAAAACAAAAGGATTCCTGTTCCAAAATAAGAACGTGCTTGATAAAGATATAAAAAGAAAGATAATCTAACCTTCAATGTATAATAAAAAAGAGAAGACAAACAGACCATATAACTAGTACGTAAAATAGTATTGCTAATAAGGCTAATTAAAAGTAAATAAATATTATAATATAAACACAAACAGTACTCAATTTATCTATTCCATTCCTGGCAATACAAATTCTGATACCTTAACTATTTATGATCGAACATAATAATTTTAAAATATAAAACTGAAAGTACAAAAAGAAATTAAATAAATCAGTTACAGGATAAACATTTAATATCTGCAACAAGACATATGAAAAACCTAAACTAAAAAAAACAATCTGTATGTACACATATGTACACACTTTCGTATGAATACAAAGTAATTACACAAGAATTAAGATAATATTATCAATCAGTTAATTAAAGTTTTAAATAAATAAGCTAAATTAAAAATAAAAAAGAATAAAAAAAACTTTCTTTCATGCATAGAGACATAGCAAATTATTAAAATACAATTAATATTAATTAACCTAAATCTATCCACAATCTGAAAATGGATTCTTTAAAAATAACAACAAAAAAGTACCTCATAATAAGTTTGTAGAGCCACGATGTCACTTCTTATCAGGAACACTCACAATGTCATCGACGGTCTAGACTCGAAGGGCCGGTGCCTCTGCAGTTCTTCTTACGAACAGCCTCCCATCCCTATACCAGGCGTAGGCGAGATCCCCTCTACAGGTACACTTGACTGGGGGTGAGAGAAGTCACAAGATCTGTTATCTGCAATGTGGCTTCTAGCAGCGCCAAGCCATGTAGCCCAAACAGATCGTGAGAAGAACTGCGCCACGATGTTAGGATGTAAGCGGTTGTCTCTTGGTGCTTGCAGGCGATGAGCGATGGAGATGTCATGTCTCTGAAACAGGACATCGATGGCTTTGGCTACGGCCTGCAGAACAGCATAATCACCCTCGCCTGGTGTCACCGGAACTCCTCTTATCTCCAAGTTAGAGGCTCTAGTGTACTGTTGGAAGTTCCACCATGTCTCGTTTAAGTTCCTTGACCCGATAGGCAAGTGTCTCGTTGCTTGCTCTGAGACTGCTAAACTCCTTCTTTAAGGCAGCGTTTTCAGCTTCCACCGCTGACAGCTTCACCTTCACTTCTGTCAAGAATATCGTGGGCCGAATTAAGAGATCTTTCCAGAGATGTGAAGCTTTCTCTGTTGGCACTCTTACTTTCTGCTATCTCCCTTGTTAAATTCTTCAGCAGTTTCAATACGGTCGGATCATCTGAATCGGAACGACTAGCAGCTGATACTGTCTCCTGGTGGACATGCCGAGCAGCTTCGCTGCGGTTCTGATGCGGCAGCACGCAGGGTGGAAAGACTTCCACTGAAAGACAGGCAACCTTCTCCATAACTAAAATAATTATTTTAGTAATAACAAATAAAAAGTAATAATAATTTTCTCCAAAGATACTTTAACATTTAGTAGAGTCATTGCTTATTAAATAGTATACACCAAAGAGACATTATTGATTGATTTAAGCATTTTCTAACAGTCGTTTAGCTGTGTAATATTCAAATACTCAGTATGCTCAATTCTATTGAAATTTCATAATTTATTGCTGATTACACTAGTACTGTATTATAAATGTGTAGACAGGCATATAGATTTACTTGCACATTGTAGCATCTGTCTATTATACTTAAAATGAATATAACCAATTTTATCTAAATAAATAATAGTTTGCCAGATACTCACCTGTGTCTGTTTTATTCCAAACACAAAAACATCCAGCGGTTCATTGGCCCTCTGTACAATTAATCAGATCCAGCACATTTAATTTCCACCTTGTGCAGACTGCTGATGATTTACGAAGGATTATATCTTGTTTATGATATGCATTGCTATATAGTGTACCGCAGGTATCAATAATATTTCTTTTCAAAGTTAATTTGATGAATAATATCCATCATAGATTAATGAATGAATCAAAACTAATATTTCTGTACAAAGTGTAGCAGAATTTACTTTCAAAAAGGAACTGAGCATTTAAATTCCTTGTGATCCCCAAAATAAGCTTATTATTTAGTTTCAATACCTGTAAAATTCATCAGCAAGATATTTTGTCAGTGCGGAAAGAATGAGCTTGCCTCCAAGTTCATCGGAGTGTTCTGTATCGAGAATAGATATTATGCCGTATTTAAGCTCAACTATGGTAGCATCACAGCTTCTGCCTCCCACTCGGTACACCAACACAGTCCTAAAAATATATATAGTTAGCAACTTTTTAGAAGAATATGTGATTCTAAACCATAAATACGGCAACCCCTACCCCACATTAAGATTAATCTTAAGTAAAAACATATGAACTTAATAGAAAATCTATTATGTCACCTAGCAGTTGGCTTATGGCCAAATCCAATTACCTAGTCAATTGATGATGTAATTTCTGGGTTACTGATAACCCGGCTCAACGAACTTTAATATGTCTATTATTGGACTCTGACATAATTCTGTTTATTTTAATGTAATACTACTGGCCACAATACTTGTAAGCGTGGTCACTCACATTCCAATAAATGTAAACTTTTGTTATTATGTATGTTTTTGAGGGGAATAAATTCATTTATTCAACCTAGAAGACAGTGAGATCTAGAAGTTGTACAAGAAGATAGTGAGATCTAGAAGTTGTACATGAAAACAGTGAGATCTAAAAATTGTACAAGAAGACAGTGAGATGTAGAAGTTGTATAAGAAGACAGTGGAATCTAGAAGTTGTACAAGAAGGCAGTGAGTTCTAGAAGTTGTACAAGAAGACAGTGAGATCTAGAAGCTGTACAAGAAGACAGTGAGATCTAGAAGTTGTACAAGAAGACAGTGAGATCTAGATGTTGTACAAGAAGACAGTGAGATCTAGAAGTTGTATGAGAAGACAGTGAAATCTAGAAGTTGTACGAGAGGACAGTAAGATCTAGAAGTTGTACAAGAAGACAGTGAGATCTAGAAGTTGTATAAGAAGACAGTGAGATTTAGAAGTTGTACTAGAAGACAGTGAGATCTAGAAGATAAACAAGAAGACAGTGGACCCTAGAAGTTGTACAAGAGGACAGTGGAATCTAGAAGTTGTACAAGAGGACAGTGGAATCTAGAAGTTGTACAAGAAGACAGTGAGATCTAGAAGTTGTACAAGAAGACAGTGAGATCTAGATGTTGTACAAGAAGACAGTGGAACCTAGAGGTTGTACAAGAGGACAGTGGAATCTAGAAGTTGTACAAGAGGACAGTGAGATATAGAAGTTGTACGAGAAGATAGTGAGATCTAGATGTTGTACAAGAAGACAGTGGAACCTAGAGGTTGTACTAGAAGATAGTGAGATATAGAAGTTGTACAAGATGACAGTGGAATCTAGAAGTTGTACAAGAGGACAGTGGAATCTAGAAGTTGTACAAGAAGACAGTGAGATCTAGAAGTTGTACAAGAAGACAGTGAGATCTAGATGTTGTACAAGAAGACAGTGGAACCTAGAGGTTGTACAAGAGGACAGTGGAATCTAGAAGTTGTACAAGAGGACAGTGGAATCTAGAAGTTGTACAAGAAGACAGTGAGATTTAGAAGTTGTACTAGAAGACAGTGAGATCTAGAAGTTAAACAAGAAGACAGTGGACCCTAGAAGATGTACAAGAGGACAGTGAGATATAGAAGTTGTACAATAAGACAGTGGACCCTAGAAGTTGTACAAGAGGACAGTGGAATCTAGAAGTTGTACAAGAGGACAGTGGAATCTAGAAGTTGTACAAGAAGACAGTGAGATTTAGAAGTTGTACTAGAAGACAGTGAGATCTAGAAGTTAAACAAGAAGACAGTGGACCCTAGAAGTTGTACAAGAGGACAGTCGAATCTAGAAGTTGTACAAGAGGACAGTGGAATCTAGAAGTTGTACAAGAAGACAGTGAGATTTAGAAGTTGTACTAGAAGACAGTGAGATCTAGAAGTTAAACAAGAAGACAGTGGACCCTAGAAGATGTACAAGAGGACAGTGGAATCTAGAAGTTGTACAAGAGGACAGTGAGATATAGAAGTTGTACAAGAAGACAGTGAGATATAGAAGTTGTACAAGAAGACAGTGAGATCTAGAAGTTGTACAAGAAGACAGTGAGATTTAGAAGTAGTACGAGAAGACAGTGAGATCTAGAAGTTGTACGAGAAGACAGTGAGATCTAGAAGTTGTGCAAGATGTGAGATCTAGAAATTGTACAAGAACACAGTGAGATTTAGAAGTTGTACTACAAGACAGTGAGATCTAGAAGTTGTACGAGAAGACAGTGAGATCTAGAAGTTGTACGAGAAGACAGTGAGATATAAAAGTTGTACAAGAAGACAGTGAGATATAGAAGTTGTAAAAGAAGACAGTGAGATCTAGAAGTTATAATACTCAATAATACTCTTTATTACTGGAAAAGATTGTAGTGTACAAGTTGGTATACAATTTATTCTCCAGTTTGTCATTTCAAAATCACAGAAAAGGCTGCAATACAAGAGATTAATCTACTTAACATTTAATTTATGGACAACACTAAAAAATTCACTTACATCATACAGCGGGTTATCCAAGAGGAATAAGCCTATCCTGCTCTTGAAATCCTTAAATGGCAGTGATCTGAAATTAACTGGCAGTTTATTCCACAATTTTGGTCCTAATGATAGTGTTGCCAATGCATTAGACCTGGATGGGATTTTTTTAATGTCAATATTATCAGCACCACGAGTATTATGATTGTGGTAATCTTTGTGTGTAGAATTGTATGAAGTAGCCATATGCAGCAATAGTTTGTACACAATTATGCATGGTACTGTCATAACTTTTAGTTCTTTAAATATTTGTCGACATGGCTCATTGTAACCCACTCCAGAAATATAGCGTATTGCCTTTTTTTTGCAATATCAAGATTTTATTTACGTTTATTTTTTTTAATGTACTACCCCACAACTCTATTCCATAAACTAAATGAGAATAGAAAAAAGCATAATATACCATTTTAAGAGCTTGGTAATTGCTAAATGCAGATAACCTTTTAATTATAAAGATACCTTTGGAACGTTTTAGACAAAGAGAGTTTATGTTTTTTTTTTTCTAAAATCAAACCTAGAAATTTAATGGAATCCTGATTTGGTATAATCAAGTCATCAATTGCCATCTGAATTTCAAAAGAGAACTTATTATTTGAGGTAAAATTTACTGCAACTGATTTATTCACATTGACTGTCAAAAAGTTTTCATTAAAATATTGAACTAAGTTATTTATTTGTAAATGTCCATTAATCTCTAAATCTGTTAAGTTTCTAAGTTTCTATGATACAGCAGAGGTATCATCAGCGTATAAAATAGTTTGATTTGGATTAGTAATATTCCCTACATCATTTATATATATCAAGAATATGAGGGGCCCTAAAACAGATCCTTGAGGCACACCCCATTTAACTTCGACTTCTTCCGATATTGCTTCAGTTAGATCATGTTTAATGTTTACTGTTTGTTTTCGATTTGTTAAAAATGATTTAAGTAGGTCATGAGTCTTTCCTCTGATTCCATAATGATCTAATTTGTCAAGTAAAACGTTTATGTTTACACAGTCAAATGCTTTCTGTAAATCTAGAAAAATTCCATAAATATTTTCACTATTCATAATACCCTCCATTATTTCATTCAAAAATTTATTACGAGGGTAGTCTCAAAAGTAAGTTACACTATTTTTTTAAAGCCGTTCTGTTGGCGCCAGAAGTCTGGGAGTCGCGGAGTATTTGCGTCTGGGCGTAGTGGCAGCACTGTAAAATTCCTATGCGCGTGCGTCGATCGATCGGCCAGTCAGACTACAGGCAATATGGAGACACCACTTGTTCCTACCGCCGATTGTGAAATTCGCGCTATTATTCGTTTTTTAACAGCAAAAAATAAAACTGCTACTGAAATTCATCATGAGTTGTGTAGTGTTTATGGTGAAGGTGTGATGTCAAGGCCAATGGTATCTCGTTGGCGTCAATCATTCATTGAAGGACGGACAACACTGCACGATGAACAACGAAGCGGCCGCCCCTCCACTTCTCGCGCGGCAACTGTTGTTGAAGATGTCAGAAAGGTCATTGACACCGATCGGCGCCTGACTCTTGACGAAATCCTTTGTCAACTGCCTTCTAATGTGGAAATAAGCCGTGCATCACTCCACAGGATTATTTCTGATAATCTTCATCTGTCAAAAGTGTGTGCAAGGTGGGTTCCACGCCTTCTCACAGAACAGCACAAAGAGCAGAGAGTTGATGCTGCTTTGCAATTTCAACAATTTTTCGATGATGAAGGAGACAATTTATTCGATCGAATAGTGACTGGGGATGAGACCTGGATCCATCATTGGACGCCTGAATCGAAAAGACAGAGTATGGTATGGAAAGGAAAGGACGAACCAACACCAAAAAAAGCGAAAGTTGTGGAATCCGCTGGAAAAATCATGGCGACGGTTTTTTGGGACAACAAAGGTGTGTTATTGATCGACTACCTTCCTCGTGGGACTACAATAACAGCAGCACGGTATTGTGAACTTTTGGAACAACTGAGAAGAGCAATCCAGAACAAAAGAAGAGGAAAGTTGACGAAAAAAGTTTTTTTGTTCCATGACAACGCTCGCCCACATGCTGCTCGTCAGACCCAAGACCTGCTCACAGATTTTCGATGGGATGTTTTTGGACATCCACCTTACTCCCCCGACCTTGCACCAAGTGACTTTCATCTTTTCCCACACCTCAAACAACATCTTGGAGGTCAGCGCTTCGCAAATGACGATGAGCTGAAAGAAGAGGTTGAGAGTTGGCTAAGCAATATGGCGGCAGAATGGTATGATGAGGGACTGAAAAAACTGTTACCACGTTACCAAAAATGTTTAGAAAATCATGGAAATTATGTAGAAAAATAAGGTTAACTTGTACTTTTCAAAATATATCATTTAAAATATTTTCTGATGTTTTTTATACTTTTAATAAAATAGTGTAACTTACTTTTGAGACAACCCTCGTAATAGCTGATATTGTAGACCTATTCCGCCTGAATCCATGCTGATTAACAAATAATATATTCTTAGATTCTAAAAATTCAGTTAATCTATTACTAATGGCTTTCTCAAAAACCTTTGAGAACACAGAAAGTAGAGCAACAGGTCTATAGCTGTTGACCATCATTCTGTCACTTCTATTTTTTAAAATAGGCACAATTTTAGAGGTTTTAAGATTTTCTGGAAAATTACCAGTTTCAAACATGGTATTTAGTATGAAAGACAATGGATTTGCTAAGCAACTTGAAATATTCTTCAACAAGTTTGTACTTATTCCATCCATACCAACTGAAAAACTACTCTTTAAATTTTTAATAATTGAAATAATCTCACCTTCTGAAACTGGGAGGAGGTACATGCTACTAGTAACTCTTTTGCCTTTGAAAGAATAAGTCAGATTAGTGAAGTTACCAACTAAATCCTCCGGAATACCACAAAAATATTGATTAAATTGATTCAAATTTATTTTATTTTCGAAATAATTTTTGGATCAGTTATCAAGGTATCATTGTTTTTTAGAGTGATGTTACTTTTCCTTTTGGCACTTCTACCTAAATCTTTGTTAATAATACTCCAAGTGTCCACACTTAAGTTTTGTGAATTTTAAACTTTTTTATTCATGTAGATTTTTTTTCCACTTTTTAAAAGATTTTCATACTTAAGTTTTTGCTTTCTCACAGAATCTTTTAATCTTAGGTTATTGCGATATTGGACCCAAAGTGATTCTAGAAAAATAAGTGTATTTTTGCAGTCGGTTACTTCCCTAGTTATATCCAAGGAGTTCTATTAATCCCTTTCATAGAATTATTTTTAGTTCGTAATGGACAACATATATCAAGTTAGTAATTAAGAATGTCACTAAACCTAGAGTATTGTTCATTAACATCATGACTTAGATATACAGCATCTCAGTTTTCCTTTTTTAGCAAAAAAATTGTACATTTTCTTTACTGAAAGACTTCTTTTTTATAGATTTATTGCATTTGTATGAAGAGGTTTCTACTTTATCTGGAATGTCAAGTAAAACACCAAAATGATCAGATAGCCCTGTAACCACGACATTTGAAACAACATGTTTTAAGTACAAATCATAATTAACAATTATACTATCCAAAGTTGAATGTGAGAACTGAGTTATTAACAAAGTTGAATGTGAGTTGGTTGGTTAATTACATATTTAAAATTAAACTCATTAAGGAAATTGAGTAATTTAAGTTTTTGATCCGATTGGACCAAAATATCAACATTAAAATCCCCCATCAGAACACAGTTACAGTTTACATTAAGTGAATCTATCAATCTTGAGAGGTTATTTAAGAAAATGTCTACACTTGAATTTGGAGGCATATAGATACATATAATTATATAATTTTCCTTATTAATTTTGATTTTAATATCAGCTGCTTCCAGTAAACCTTCTTCACAGAAATTAGAAATATTAAGTACATGAAAAGATATGAAATTTTTAACAAATACTGCTGCCCCACCACCTTTTTTGTTCGTTCTAGAAAAGGAATTTGCCAATATGTACAGCCCATTATTGGATGTAATACATTCAACAATGTTATCATTTGACCAATGCTCAGTTAACAACATTATATCAGGATTAAATTGATCAATTAAAACTTCCATCTGATTTAATTTTGGCAGAAGACTCCTTGCGTTCTGATGGAGAATTCTAAAATGTTGTGTTATTTGCATGGTTTTAGATTTGCTACATAATTGTTTTTTGGCACAGATTCATTCACAGTTACATTTACGAGACTGTCTTGTGAGGTAGAGCCAACAGAGGGAAATCCAGTCTTTGTAGGTGTGGAATTGTCCAGTGCATAAAGTGATGTGCCATTTTGAGGATGTGGGGTTGATGCCTTATAAATACTAGAATTTGGTGTGCTCATAGGTGATACTACTTGCTGTCTTGAAATCACTGATAAGTCCAAGGTATCTTTTTGCTGAACACGTTTATCTTTGACAAGAGAAGTAGATATCAAGTAATTACGCTTTTTTAGTTCCTTGTCTATAGAGTTCTTTAAAATGCTGGAAAATTCCTCGTGTTTGAGTCCACTTCGTAGTGTTCTTGAAGACCGCTCATCTTTAAGAATAATCTCCACTGAAGCACCCGTTTTGGAATAGAATTCCACAATATTTTTTGAAAATACTTGTGGTGTAATCTGATCTCTTATACAACCCATCGGGGGTCTTCTTGTACAACTGTCTTAAGTTGTACAAGAAGACAGTGAGATCTAGAAGTGTGTGTGATCAGATAGTGAAATAATTTTACAATGATTTGAGCAAGAAAATTGAATTTAACTACATTCATTCAAATCAATAATTTAATCAGCTGATATTATTACCTATAAAACCTCAAAACTATCCCAACTAATTACACTAAAGAAATTAAATAATACACAAAGACCTTACTTTTTCAATAGATTACTTGGCACCAATATTTTTCTCTACAAATGAGTCAAAATAATGACCCTTAAATTATTTTAATTATCTATAACGAATCTTAAAGCATACTACGTGAAAGAGCTACATACTGAGTTGGAGGTGGTGTTTTTTCTGATAGCAAATTATAGCCAAGAACTGCCGCAGCTGGTTCATTAATGATGTGCAACACATCCCATCCAACAGCTTCGGCAGCAGTTCGTACTTTAAACCGTGCCTCATCAGTAAAGTGCTTCGGTACCATCAAAACACATGAAATGTCACCTTCCTCTCCAGGAACAGCACTCCTGGCAATTTCTAAAAATATATATATATGAAACAATGTGATATCAATGTAGAAGAATAATAATACAATTTTTTAAATATTATAATACTCTGTAGAATGTATTGTTGAATATTTATCAGCTGGGGTCAACTGACATATCTTTGTTGAAATATGTAAATAGTGTCTATTTTTAATCTGATACGAGTATTTTCAAATGAAGTCTGTTCATTTTAATATCATGAACAAGCATCATCATGAATACTAATCTTTAATACCTGTTGTAATGAATATTCATTACAATTAGGAAAACATACAAATCCTGTAACCATATTATGTCACATAAAGACTCGAGGTTATCTTATACGCATACTTAGGATTAACGATTAAAAATAATTAACGATTAAATTTAATCGTTACTTTTTCTATTAACTTTTTAACTTATTCGTTAGTTTTGGTAATGTTTAACTTCTAACTTTAACTAGTTGAAAATTTGGCTAACGGTTTAAGTAACTCAGTTAGTTTTTCAAATGTGATAAAAGGTGCCATTTGGTCCGAGGAATGTGGACTGGGATCTAAAAATCAGATCAAAGACCGATTGTTTTCCTCATCCCCCCATTGTCACCGACAAGCAAGGTCACTGTTTTGAAGACGTACCCCCTCCCCTTTTCTCACATTTTACTACCTTATAAATAAAAAAAGGCGAACCAAACGAGTATACCATTGTTGTGGGATTGACTTGTGTCCCTGGGGTGATCATTTCACTTGACTAGTTTATGTTTAGGGATAAAGTTGAGATAGTCATTTAGTTATCTTGTTTTAAATCAACGTGTTGGGCCTAAGCTTGATTATCTTTCATAAACTCTAATACTGTAATTTTACCTGTTTACCCATCTATCTGTATAATTAATTAGGAAAATCAGTTACATTTTGACGTTAATGCTGTCAATACTTGATTAATTGATCATTACATTGTCCTGTTCAAAAGTAGTCGGGAAAAACCATTTAAATGGTTAATCAAACCAACATTTCCTCAAACGTTTACTTTATTTTAAATTAGGCTTACTAGGTAAAATCAATTCATTATATGATACCACACAACAGAATAAACTATCTTCAAGATTGCAGAACATATTTCAAGTAACAATTGCCTTATTTTGTTCTGTTTTCATTATTTTTCTATCGGCACCGTCGAAAAGAAAAGATAATGATAATACTATTTTTAATATTAATAATATTATCAATGGTAATGAGTTTTGTATTATTTTAATGATTTAGTTTTCATAATTTTTAATTAACTTATTTCAGTAAGAATAAAACATGCACTCAGAACAGCAAATTCTTAAACATCTAATAAACGTAATTGCTTATTGAAAATAGTATGAATAGATCTGTTTTCACTCACTTATAGAGTGAGTATATTTTGTTTAGTTTTTGTTTACCACTGATCCCCATACTTTCTTATCAGTGACCCTTCCTTATCATCTCCAGCCTGATAAAAATCACCTGGAGTCAACATGTCACGACATTATTTGGCCTTTTTTTATTATCTGCGCCAATAAAAAAAATGTTTTATCGTGAATTTCCTATAAGATAGTTATTGATTTTTTAAAGTATAGCTTAAAAATATAAAACTTTAATTTCAAAGACTTATGTCAGTTTTTGTTAATAATTTTATAAATTAAATTAAATATTTAATTTTAAGATTTCGGACAGTTATATAACAAAAATTACTGTAGAAATTGCTTTAGTCTAATTAATAGTAGTGTATAGTAATGTATTACAAATAGGCCTATTTATCTAAGATATTATAAATAATAGAAGATAATACAGGTTAAGTATTTGTTTATGTATATTTTACTGTACCAAAACTAACTTTTAACTTTCAATTTCAGTTAATTTTCTAATAATTTAACTTTAATCAGTTAGTTTCAATTTATTCTAACTTTTAACTTCAATTAGTTACTTTTTTAGAGTATTAACTTTAACTTTATTCAGTTAAAAAAAAATCATTAACTTTCCCAAGTATGCTTATACGCACAAATAGAGGTATCAAAACAACTTCTCAATATCACTGTAATGTGAGAAATAAAAATAAGGTACAAATATTTTATTTTGATTTTATTTATAATTTTGGTTGCTGGTTATTACTACTCATGTCACTTGTAGTCATTTTCGAAATAGATTTTACCACACGGTTATAAAATTGCTGTGGTATATATTTTTATTGAAAATGTATGTAATCAAACAACATATTTATGAATTTAGCATAAGATTTGGAATGTTTTGCATATCTTGATACATCTATTATCATCTTAATAGTATTACTTACATACCAGAAAAGGTCAAATAAAATTTTTTTTTAATTTGGGTAGTATATAGGTACACTTATATGTATGAATTTATTTTACTCTTATGTATTACATATGAAAATATTCTTTGGAAAAAGCTGAAAAGAAAAGACATAATATGTAATATATACACAACAATTTTGGAGGTTTAGAGTTTTTTAAAACAAAGCCTACTTGGTCCTTAAATATTACGCAGCAGTACAGAGTGTTACCATTGCCAGTTATTGGGTTAAGTGTGAAATCTGTACAATTCAGTTGACAGAATATGTTCAGTTGAAATGAAATTAAATAACTTATTTCACAATGATAAAAACATCAAGTAAATATATTACCATGCTATTTAATTTTTATAAAATGATGCACAAAAATAATAACACTCAGTAAAAACTTCAAAATTGCGAACATTATAGTTTGGAAAATGAATTTACTAAGGCAAGCAGTCTGTGAGTTTTCCTAGTGTATTTTTAGCATGTAAAAAAACATAAAAATGAAATGATAATAAAGATGATAAAACATGCATTAAGTAAATAAGAAAAATCAATATAAAGAATATGATTGAATCTTGGTAATTAGTGACAGTGAGTTTAGAGCTATTGTTGCTATCTAGGCCAACATTAACTTCGGTTTCTTTCAACATTAACAGATTTGATTCCTTTCAATCTGTTAACCACTAGATGTTCCTTTGTCATTTGGCTATTAATTGACCCTTTTAGTGCCAACATCCTGTTCAAAAGCTATGCATAAATTGCCAACGTTAACCTATCTCAAATAAAATTCATTAAAAAATTCAAAAATATTTTTTTACTTAGAATGAATTATCTTTCCTTTTTTAAACATACCTTTATGTTTACCATTTCTTTACTTTTACGAACAAACCATAATTATAGTATGTTTATACAGTTTTTAGTAATATTTTGATACAAAAGGTTCCAAACCCCATCAGAAAACTGCTTTTTTACAGCTGTTTTGAACAACTTCATAGCTGCCATAACTTTTATTTGTCCACAAATTATTGTGAAATTTCAACATTATGTTAATAACTAAATTGTCTTCTCAGTAAAGTGATTGAATAGAGCCTATTTTTATCAAGGTCATAAGAATGCCAAAAAAAGATGACAAACCTTTTTATCAAGTAAATGTTCTCTCATCATATAGGCCTACAGCAATTTTATCTGATTGATCTTTCAATAATATTAATAAAATCTTGTTCACCACTCACAGCATACTCATATTTATCTACTTTCAACTAATTAAAAATGATTCAGTTAAGAAAAATGCATTTACTTCCTAATTTGTAAATAATGAGTTCCTATTTACCATATAAACTATGATAAATACATGTGGCTATTTCTGTTGGCGTCCTTTGTTCTTCTCCATTTTCCATGGGTAAGTTATAACAGAGCTCTCCGTCATCCCTCAGTATTGTTTGCACTTTCTTTTCTCCATTGCTTGGACCATCAGGACTATCTCGATTTAACATACGTTTATTGCAAGTAATAGTAGTGTTCCATCGAGATATCAGTAAAGATTTGCAAGCCGCTCCAACAACCTTTACATACCAAAATATATTAATCAATAAGAATTATTACAGCAGCAAACAGTAAATAATGTAACTATACAATAATTGTAAGGTACTACAGAGTAGCGTATGAATATAAAATATATTCAAAAGATTAATCATATACTGTAGAAAAACAAAATTATATTTTATACTATTTACCTGACCTAAATTTATTTATTAAACGTGTTATATTGTCATACATGAAAAATATTTACAGTAAAATAACTAGGTTAAAAATTGCATGAACAAGAATGTCATATTCTTAAAAGTAAAAAAAATGTTTTGCATTAGCAACATCTGACTGTTACCTAAATCCCATGAATCTTAACAAAAATTGTATTAAGGAATCAATCAACAATACTCCATACTCAAATGGTACATTAATAACTTACTTCATTTGATTGTGTATGGCTGTTTTGGCATGCATTGAACACACTATCAACTCCTCCAGCATGTACACACCCATCTATAGTACTGTAAGCAACGAAAAACGTGTAAAGTACTGTAGATACTGATACTCATACAGCACTATACACATTGAACACTTTTACAATGGTGTACGCATCGACAACTTAAACAGTATTGTACAGACACATGAGATTTTATTAGTACAATACTTAACGCATTAACAATTTTTATAGCATCGCACACATCAACAACTTGTTGAGCACTGCACACAATAACAACTTGTACAGTACTGAACACACTGACAACTTTTACCTCTTACATACTGCACCCTTACATACTAACAACTTTAACAATATTGTAAAACTTTTACAGCGCTGCACACATACTGACAACATGTATAGCACTGTATACTCTGACAACGTGTACACTATTGCACACATCAACAAATTGTACAGCACTGTACTCACTAACAACTTGTACAGCATTGGACACATCAACAACTGTTAAAACACTATACACGCTAACAACTTCTTGTACAGCACTGACCACACTGACAACTTGTTCAGTACTTTACACACAAACAACTTGTACAGTGCTGTACGCACTGAAAACTTGTACAGCATACCATATACTAGAATTGACTGTAAATTAAGGTCTCCAATGTTTGTTCACATAGTAAACATCATTTAATTGCAAAACCAATTACAGATTCTGAAATCTAGGACATTTAGATATTTTTAAACGCTGTCCCGGTCATGATCAATGCACTTTCGGTGTCGTTCTGGGAGCTTTTACATACTCGCGTCATACGAATCTCCCACCGACTCGCGCAGGGAGGAATCGTAACTTGAACATTTCATTCCCCTCAAGTGTTATTTCATGTCGAGGAACAAAAATAGGAGTCACTGGGGGCTAAATCAGGGCTGTATGGAGGATGGTCAATCATTTGCCACCCATCTTTGGGGTTCAGGCAACGTTAGGGCGAGCGTTGTCAAGGTAAAAATGAATGCCCTTTGTCAGCCAACCTCTCCTTTTGTTCTGTACAGTCCAAAAAAATCTTGTTCACAGACTTAGATATATCCTCTATCTGTTCGGCAATCTCTCACAAAGTCATATGCCGATCCGCAATCAAAAGTTCTTCAACTTTCGTTACTGTCTTGTCAGAAACTGATGGATAGCTGCAGCAAGCCTTCTCGTTCATGGCCTTTTGCAAACTTCTTAAACCACTTCCACATATTTTTAATATCCATACACTTCTCTCCATACATATTGGTCATCTAATGAAGGATTTCAAAAGTGGTTGACGCCTTATATCAAAGAAATCTAATCTCAGACTGCAATTCACACTTGGCGGGAACATTGGTTTTCCCTTCCATTGTTAACAGCTGCTTAGCCAAGACTGAGTGTCATACAGGGGTGGGGACTCGCCAAGATGGTGGTGGAGGGTGCTAGGAACACTTCACTGTTATCAGTTTTATGCTAGTTTTTTCTGGACAGGACGGGAGCTCGTTGGAGACCTTAATTTACGTAAAATTCTCATATCAACAAATTGTACAGAACTGTAAGCAATAACACTTGCACAACAAAGTACATACATACTCACAACTTGTACAGTACTTTACACACAAACAAATTGTACAGCACTGCACGCACGCGCACGCACACACACACACAGATAACTTGTACAAAAATTCAAACATCAAGAACTAGTACAGCATTGTAGATACTGAAAACTTGTATAGTACTGTAAGCACTGACATGTGCACCACAATGTAAATACTGACAACTTATACACCACTGTACAAATCAACAACTGTACTCCATTGTACAAATCGAGAAATTGTACACCACTGTACACATCGACAAATTGTACACCACTATAGGCATCGACCACTCTACACGACAACTGTACCCCACTGTACACATTGACAACTTGTACATATCGACCACTGTACACATCGAAAACTTGTACACATCGACCACTGTACACATCGACAACTTGTACACATCGACCACTGTACACATCAGCAACTGTACCCCACTGTACACATCGACAACTGTACCGCATTGTACATATTGACAAATTGTACACCACTATAGACAGCGACCACTGTACACCACTTTACACATTGACAACTTGTACACATCGACCACTGTTTACATACCATTTTACACATCGATAACTGTACCCCATTGTACAAATTGACAAATTGTACACATCGACAAATTGTACACCATTGTACATATTGACAACTTGTACACATCGACCACTGTACACTTACCATTGTATACACATCGACCACTGTAACTTACCATTGTATACACATTGACAACTGTACTCCACTGTAGCCCCACAAGGGTTGATTCAAGATGGTGGCTTGCTAAAATACTCTGTTTTAAAGTGCACGTTAAATTTTAATTTTTCATTATATAATGCATAATGTTAGTGTATAGTTAATACAAAAATAATGAAGATTACCTGGGAGTAGAAGTGCACTGCTGAGTATTACTTTGTACCAACAATAACATTTTTTATTTATTACTACAACAATAATTGAGAAGTGGAAACTAGATCAATACTCAAAAATACCCTGCAAGGCTGCCTCTAGACTCCGTACTTGGACTGTTAAATTTTTTTAGTCTACATTAACAGTTTCCCAACAATTCTGCCTAGAAAATCTACACAGAAAATTATCATCAACCCTTTGCACTGAGAGGTATAAGCTGAAAAATAACAAACAAAGAAATCACTACAATGGCATATCATGCATTATTTGCCACACATATAAAGTTTAGAATAATAGCATTGGGAGCTGCCGCAAAAACTTCAATACAGAAGATATTTATATAACAAAAGAAGGCACAAAAATTATAGAAGAAGCACATTATCAGCACTGTAAACCTCTTTTCTAAAAAAAATCCTAACCATCACCTCCACATACATCTTTGAGACCATTAAATTTATTAAAAACAAACCTTAAACTTTTAGACAAGATTGCCACAAGTAAAACTTAAAAAATAAAATAACTTAAACCTAAACCTAGAAGAACATAGGCTTAAAAACTAGCTCTACCCCACAATTTATGGGAGTTAGATTATTTAATCTTCTATCCGAAAACATAAAATTAATCCAAAGCAATAATATTTTCTTTGAACGCTTAAAAATACCTCCTTAACAGACCATATAACAATTTGAAAAAAATTTTAGAGGATTACAACTACACTATTAGGTTAACAAAGACCCACAGAAACACACACTACTGGCAGAAAACAGAAGAAAGAAAACTAAAATCTTTACGATTTCCCGATCTCAATGGCTGTGGTGAAGAGGACCTGGTAAATGTCTTGTTTTTGTGCTATGTTGGGTGTCCGTGTTTTACATTTGTTTATAATCTTTGAAATGTGACCATAATATTTTAGATTATGTGTTATGTTTTTAAATTCATCATTTAGGTCTGTTTTATCTTTACAAACAGTTTTAGCTCTGTCAAAGAGAGAGTAGGCTACTCTTTCTTTTAGAGACTGACTGTGTAAGAAGACTGTATTGTTGGCAATCTTTCCAAAAACATTAAAGGACTGCCTAAAAAAATATTTCATTATGATTTACATTCCTGATATAATTATTAATATAAAGCGTTACCTACGCACATTTTCAGTATCTGTGACAGTAACGATGGCTGGCATCACTCGATCTCCGGCATTGTTTGCTATAACTTCTACACAGAACTTCGAGTCATCTGGCTACAAAACAATAAATTCAATTAAAACATGATTACTGTGTTTTATATATACTGTGCGATTAAAAGAGTTGTAGATAAGTTAAATCTCTTTGCGGCAATCTTCCTCAAGTTTTTTCTTACGTATACATCAGTATTTTTTTATAAATTTGAAGTCATTTAGTCATTTGAATATTTATTATCAGAATGTCAGGGGATTGAGAAGTAACACAAATTTATTTTTTCACAATTTACTGTCCACTTGTTATGATATAATAGTGTTAACTGAAACATGGTTAAATTCATCCAATAGCATCTTCTGAACTGTTTAATAATATTTATAGTGTTTATAGGAAAGATAAAATATGACAGGTGTGGAGGATTAATTGTAGTTATAAATAGTAAGTTTAGGAGTCAATGGTGTCAAAGTATAGAAGTAAGAAATGAGAGTTTATAGGTAAAAATTAGTGACTATAATTGCAGTAATAGTATTTATATATGTGCAGTTTATTTTTGTTCTAATTCAAATATTCAGTTGTAATTTGATTTTATCATAGCTTGGATATAACCAATAATTATTGTAGCAGTTATATTTTAACTTTTGGAGATTTTAATCTGCCTGTTTTTGGTCATAATACAGATTTGTCTAACTGTAATAATTACTGTACGGAATTGTTATATTTCATTAATCTACATAATTTGTCGTTAAAAAATAATATCCTTAACCATCAAGGTAAAACGTTGGACTTGGTTCTGTCGACAATTGACAGTGTAGCGGTTCACAATAATCCAATTCACTAGTACCTATGGACGCTTATCGTACGGTGCTGGAGATAAACGTTTATTACGCCTAAGTACAATCATTACTTCAATATGGCATAATAACAGAGTCGAGCTGGCGGGTCCATTGTCATACAAGCCGAGAATAGGCAATGACTCATTCTATTCATTAGGTTCCAAAAATTGTCATGACCTTTACTACTTAAAGCTGTCTAATATGAGTAGGGATATTCTTTATTTATTATCAGATGTTACCCAAGCAGTGTCAGAATTGTAAAGTAAAATTTAGTGTTTTGATGTGTGTTGTAAAATGAAAACATATCATATGTTGAAATATCCGAAGTGGTTTGATTGTAATATAATTTGAAATATAAAGCTTAAAATTAAGTTAAGTAAAAAATAAATTAAAATCTGTCGAAGAGAGGATACATAGCATTTTCAGAAATGAGGGCAAAAGTAAAGAGAGATGTAAATGTTGCTCATGATAATTATATTCAAAGCATTGAAAAACAGATTAATAAGCATTCTATGATATTATTATTACAGTGTATTGACCCACTCGCCCTCCTATACACGTACAGTGTATTGACCCACCCGCCCTCCCATACACGTACAGTGTTTTTACCCATCCACTCTCTCATACACGTACAGTGTATTGACCCACCCGCCCTCCCATACTCGTACAGAGTGTTTTTACCCATCCACTCTCCCATACACGTACAGTGTATTGACCCACTCGCCCTCCCATACACGTACAGTGTATTGACCCACCCGCCCTCCCATACACGTACAGAGTGTTTTTACCCATCCACTCTCTCATACACGTACAGTGTATTGACCCACCCGCCCTCCCATACTCGTACAGAGTGTTTTTACCCATCCACTCTCCCATACACGTACAGTGTATTGACCCACTCGCCCTCCCATACACGTACAGTGTATTGACCTACTCGCCCTCCCATACACATACAGTGTTTTGCCCCATCCACTCTCCCATACACGTACAGTGTATTGACCCACTCGCCCTCCCATATACGTACAGTGTATTGACCCACCCGCCCTCGCGTACATGTACAGAGTGTTTTGACCCATCTACTCTCCCATACACGTACAGTGTATCATTACCACAGTACGTGTATGGGTGGGCGGGTGGGTCATTACCACAGTACATGTATGGGTGGGCGGGTGGGTCAATACCACTGTACGTGTATGGACAGGCGGGTGGGCCAAAACCACTGGACGTGTATGGGAGTGCGGCTGGGTCAATACCTCTGTACGTGTATGGGCGGGCGGCTGGGTCAAACCCATTGTACGTGTATGGCCGGGCAGGTGGGTTAATACCACTGTACGTGTATGGGTGGGCAGATTGGTGAATACCACCGTACGTGTATGGGCGGGCGGGTGGGTTAATACCACTGTACGTGTATGGGCGGGCAGATGGGTGAATACCACTGAACGTGTATGGGCGGGTTAATACCACTGTACGTGTATGGGTGGGCAGATTGGTGAATACCACCGTACGTGTATGGGCGGGCAGGTGGGTTTAATACCACTGTACGTGTATGGGCGGGCGGATGGGTGGATACCACTGAACGTGTATGGGCGGGTGAATAATACTGTACGTGTATGGGCGGGCGGGTGGGTGAATACCACTGTATGTGTATGGACGGGCGAGTGGGTGAATACCACTGTACATGTATGGGCGGGCGGATGGGTTAATACCACTGTATGTGTATGGACGGGCGAGTGGGTGAATACCACTGTACGTGTATGGGCGGGCGGATAGGTGAATACCACTCTATGTATATGGGCGGGTGGGTGGGTGAATACCACTGTAGGTGTATGGGTACGTGAGTGGGTCAATAACACTCTACGTGTGTGGGTGCGTGAGTGGTTCAATAACATTGTACGTGTATGGCTGGGCGGGTGTGTCAATAACACGTATGTGTATGGGTGGATGGGTGGGTTATTTGTTGCATTTATATTTCATGAGTATTATTGTGAGTTTATATTTATTAAAACTGTTCTGAATAAAAAAATTCAAACTTGTATATTATCTGAAGTACATTAACTGTGTTTTTTTTTTTTTAATCTGGCTAACGAACTTCTTCTTAGACCTTTCGTAGTTGAATATGATTTAGTGAACCATTATTCTTTATTTATGGATGCTTATTCTAGTAATTATCATTATAATTACTAAAATAATGATTATAATGATTATACAAGATTTTAGAATTTTTTTAAAGATAAAAGGACACCATCAAAAAATAAATTATTATGATGTATGAAGATAAACAATTAAATAGAGGGGAGGATGTTGTTGAAAATTTTGCTGCGTATTTTAGATCTGTTTATGCAGGGTATACAACATGTCCTTCCATGGCAGTAGCTCTGGCGGGTCCTTCACTTCTGGACTGTTCCCATTTGAACTGTAACTGAGGAGGAGGTTATCTGGTAATAAGGCAATTGAAATCCAAGTAGGTCCTGATTTAATTACTCAATATTTTCAAAGGATGTATGGACATATTTGTTGAGCTATTAACTTTCATATTCAGTTTAAGTTTATCCAATAATGTTTTTCCGGAAAATGGAACATTTCTAATGTAACACCAATTTTTTTAAGTCCGGAGAAGTTAATTTAATATAAAATTATAGGCCAGTTTCCATTTTATCCCTTCCAGCCAAGATTTATGAAAAAATTATTCATTAGGCCCTAACATGAATTATCTTATGTAAAAAAAAAACATTTCTAATGACCAACATGGCTTTATGCAACAGGTTTATACAACATTTAATTGCTAAAGTGTAATAAATGATAGTTTAGGTTACATATATTATTCTTAGCGAACTATTTTTTCCTCTGGTTAGTAGCAGAAACATAATCAAATATTTTAAATTTTCTGTTGCACAGTTGGCTGCTTTGATTTACAAAATCTACATGTTGTCAGTTTTCTGGTCCAGTGTAACATTAGTTACACGTTAGCAGTTGTGGTAGATGAGTTGGTAGTTGTTTATCACTCATAAAATGAGTAATACATAAAAAGAAAAAGTGTAAAAGTACAGTATAACTATACAATTATGTATATATAAATATCTAAAATTGTTATTTTTTTAATACATGTTGGTACATATACAGTGCAAGTGAACGTCACACGACACATATATACTAAAATATAAGCACAAATATACTACAACATAAGTACAAAATGCACAAATATATCAAAATACATGCACAAATATACTATAGTAGAAGTACAAAATACACAAAAATATCAAAATACAAGCAGTATAGACAAATAGACACCAGTACATGTACAAAAGGCACAAATAGAATACAACACAAGCGCAAAATGCACAAATATTTACAATATAAGTACAAAGTGCATAAATATTGATCAAATATTTACAATATAAGTACAAAGTGCATAAATATTATGGTTATCGATTTCAGCAAACCACGCTCACCTTCCTTAGACCAGAGGGATTCACAAAAGAATCTGTACTGTATATTTATGATCATAGTAATTGTATTTAGTTTTAATTTTGATGTTGTAAGCTTTTTCTAAGTAAAATGTTGAATTTTTGTATGAGATAAATTTACATTTTACAACAGGAGGCCATGAGTATAAAAAAATGATAATCACCTATTTTTAACATTTATGGGATTAATTTCGATCTAAAACATTTTGATATGACAAAAGAACAAATAAATAACAAGTTATTAAAATATAAATATAATTTTTTTGTGGCCCCCTAGATCACTTTCCTAACATAGGCTTGGCAATCAGGTATTCAGTACTGAGAATCACATATGATACTCTTGGCAGTCAACCTGTTAATGTTTACACATTTTCAGTTTCGGTAAATTATGCACTTTCTAGATGCCTCTGAAAATTGATTTCTTCTTGAAAAAGTAGTGAAAAATGAATTTATACTTCTTGAGGAGGTTGATTTTAGTTGTGGAAAACTCGTTTTTTACCAAAAATCGAAAAACTAGTTTTTTTATGAGATAGTAAAAAAAACCAACATTTTTTTTAAATTGGAATTTTTCAAGAATTTTTTTCATTTTACTTGATTTTAATGCTGAATAAGAATATATCTTTTTTTTCAATAAAATTAATTTTCCTGTCCGAAAAATACACTTTTTACTTACCTTACCAAACATAACCTAACTTATCCTAATGGTCTATATACTCAACAAAAATTCATTATTTGCATTAAATTTGGGTCCTTGACCTTCGTGACGATCTGTTGGCCGTCATTCCAGCAAGAATACGTGTGAATTTGTTTTTTTTTTTTTCTAGTCATAGCTCCTATTAACATTGTGCTTATGGCCACCATAGGTGATTTGCCGCGAACGTAGTTTTTCTGTGATATCTCGAGAAATAGTTATTGTCTAGACCAAAATAGATTTCAAAATCGTGTTTAGCAGGAAAAACTACATCATGATAAAAAAATTTTAAAAAATCACGAAATATAACGGAGATAAATCAAAAAATAATATTATCAAAAATTTAGAATTTTCATTTATTTTTCATATAAAACGTTATTTCCGCGGAATAACAATTATTTTCTCATAAAATATAGACCTGATTTTACCAACTGGTAATAAAACAGTCAAAATTGGAGAGTCGTCTAGAAAACGCATAAATACTTTCTTAATAAATAGTTTCTTATAGAGACCCTTTATATTTATTTAAGCAAATTAGATTGAGTAAAAGACGTGATATATGTAGTTGAATAAATCTCTTTAAATTAGCTAGAGGTAAATTGGACAGTCCAGAGAGTTTGGGAGACTTATGTTTTCGTGTGCTACAGTTCAATAGTAGGAATGTGGCTTTGTTTACTTTGCCTCATTCCAGGACTTTGGCCCTCGTCAATTCTCCATTGTGTCGGATGATGAGATTGTACAACTTAGTCTTGAGCAGTTCTTTGGCTGATCAGTTAGTTCTGGATATTTTCCATGATAGTATGTTATTATACAGAAAAACAATTCTGGCATTACTTTAATTATCAAGGTTTTTTTCCTACTTTTAACTGCTCGTAATTTTATTACACATAATTCACTCATTTATTTAAATTTCATTTGTTTTCATAGACTACTTATTAAATTTGCTACACTGTTGATTGCCAGTGGCCTTGACCAGAGGGTTCCGACGTTATCTGAAGATAACGAAGTCAAGCAACATTGAGCGTGGCTGTCCCTTGGATGGGTGATCGTCTGTGCAATCCCGTCCTTGCATGCAGCCCGCCTGCCCAGTTTCACCGATGGTGGTTCAGAAGTCACCCTTAAGCCTTTGGTCCCCAGGTTAAGTGTTAGATAGGGCTTCTTAGCCCTTACTTCGCCTGGTAAAATAAGATGATCTTAAATAAGAAGATCTTTAATTTTTAACTTTTTCGGAATTTTCTGTTATGAAGTAACTAAAAATTATTTATTTAATTTTAAAGTTTCATTTTAATTTGATATTTCAAGTTTCTATTTTATTTATTAAATAGTAAATTATAAATTAGTTTAAGTTGGGCTTATATTGTTTTTATATTGCTTTTGCACTTTTGTTCTTTATTTGAAATTAATGTTAGAACAATGTTATTAAAAGAATCTTCATTCTATCATTGTAGGCTTTAGTATTTTTATAATTTTACTGTCATCATCTGCATTGTGTTATTAATAAGAATTTTGTTTTATAAGCTGCCATAATATAGCTACGTTTAATGCTGTATTTGGCATGAAAATAAATAAATATGTCGGCACAGTTTTTAATTCTTTGATCCACAGGGGAGTTGGAGGTAAGTCAAATTTGTCATATACGTAGCACTCAGTCATGTAGAATAGAAGTAGAGTCCTGCAAATTCAAACTGATGGACCGAACTTTGTTTGGATTTATAAAATGTTTCGATTATCAGGAAATAATACTTTCCTGATACTTCTTACTTCAAAAGAAGAAAAACTATAAGTTTGTTGATATTATTACTGTAACAAACTCTTATTTGTTGCTTAAGAATACAACAGATTACAAAGAAAGCCACAAACAAACAAAAATACTGTTAAAAAAAACAAATAACCTTCCTAGTAGGTTACGTGCAATGTATACTTCGCTCGCTGCCATTATTTGAGGGTTTTTTACACCCTGCCAGTTAGTTTCAATTATCAAAACGTTCAGGTTATCAAGGTTTGGTTTTGCGGGATTCTATTACATATAGTGCTAAAACCGATTAACATCATATAAAACAAAGAATTACAAATTATACTTTCTGCAACCTACAAAAGGCCTTTCTTCCAAACCATAGGAAATAAAATGTTGTATTTTTTTAAATGGATTATTAGACAAATTATGTCATTTTTCTTCCCAAAAATAAAAAAAATTCCTTGTCTTAATTGTAACCCTGGCAGGCAAAACTTCCTTTACCGGCAGGTCATTTTTATACATTATGCAAGCATATTTTTTTAAATCTAGAAAAAATATAAATATATTATTTATTAGGATGTATTATCATTATGCTCACAAATGTCAAGAGAATTATGTAAATATATGTAAGTTAATAATAAACTTTTACAACAATAATGGAAAAGGTTCCACATTTTATATATTTTTAGAAAATCTATAGTTTAATATTACTTATATACTTATATTACCATTGGTTGTTTTATAACGTGAACAAAACAAAATGTTTGATGACTCACTGTTTACGTCAGAGCTGCCAACTTAGTATAGTAAATTACTCAACTGCTCAACATTTTCCCCTCTATGCATTGGTATAAGAGTCACGTTGACTACGGGAACACACGTTTTAATAAATGAAATGTTAGCCACGGACAACATCACCCAATTTTGCTAGTTATCGCCCAATTACCGGTCTATGCCAGAGTGAGGGTTAAATAGGTTACACTCCATGTTTTATTTCAGGTCCACCTGATGCCAGCTTAAGGGTGTTTGATCGAAAATTATATTTTTTAATTTTTTGAATAAAATTGTTAGTATCCATGTAAGTAATAAATGTGCTACAGGAAAAAATTCTTTTATGGAGATATGGTTGCTCAAAGTAGTTTTGGCCTGTTTGGTGCATAACTCATGAACAAACCGTGTGATATAATTTATTAACATTTTGAGAATATATTGTACAAAAGGTACTAATCAACTTAGCCTTAGTATAAAGAAAATCTTCAAAAAAATATTTTTTTTAGTATTACCAATTATTTTTCTATAAAAGATATTTGTTCAAATTTTGATTTGAAATTTGTACAGTCATCTTTGGCTAAAAAGGTAGATTAATAATATATATAAAATTCATTGCTAGAGTTTACTATAAATGTGGGAGGTATGCTCATCTGTCAAATTTGCAGGGTGGAGGAGGCGTGGACTATGAGAGGGGGAGGGGAGGGGAATACATTGCTTGTTCATTAGTGGGTCAGGATCTTTACTATTCTTAGCAGCAGTTGCGATAAAATCTAGAACAAAATTCCTTTGAGCGCTAAACTGGGCTCCTGGACGAACACCCTAAAGTATATTCATGCAATATAACATACCTTATATATAGCTAAGCAGGCTGTTGAGTTTCCTACATGAATGCCAAAGACAGGATTCATACTCAATACAGTTTTCCTCTGAAACCAATCAACATATGATAATTTATGTAGAATATTGCTTTTTCAAAATATCATGAAATGAACCTAACATACCACTGTTAATTGTTCAAAGTATTTATATAATTTACACAGGGTGTTTTGGACCTATACAATTTATTAAAACTCGAGCTTTTATTTCATTGATTTGTTCTGTATTTGGATCTAATTTCAGCATAAAGAAGTCATCAAGCATTTCTTTACAGAATTTAAAAGTTTCTTTGGAGTCGTCAAAAATGTCAAATGTCATGTTTGATTGTGATACTCTGTCTACGTTTAGTTGTTTGTTTTGTTGTACTTGTTGAGCCATTGTAACAGTTTCATCAAATTTATTGACTAAAGTAGCAATAGCACTAGTTAATGCAATTACATTCTCATCTGCCATTATGCTCTGTGATTTAATGAACAGTATCAAGAAATAAAAAACAAGTGTTAAAAAATGTAAAACAACAAATATTAAAAAGTAAGAACATATTCATGTTTAAAATAATTAATAATAGAAAATGCAATAACTAGTTTACCTTCGTCGCCAAAATTGTTGTATATTAACTTGAATTATAAATTGATAAATCCTCAAATTAAATTTGTTGAACATTTTTATTCACAAGAAAATCCAATCTTATTTACAAATGTAAACAATCTAATAATCAGCAGCTTAAAATAATTATATTAAAATATTAACACACGCGGTTAAGTTGGTAAATACATAACAGAAGCATATGAAAAATGGCAGTCAGTGTCATGTCTGTGTTTTTGGAGTTGAATTTGAGAAAAAAATTAGAAACCTACAATTGCAGAGCACAGGTACGTGAAGAGATTTTTGTCATGCCATCAACAGAAGCAAAGCTTGTAGTTAGCAGGAGGTGGTAGGTGATATTTGCAAATGTCTCAAGGTGCAAAATCATTTCTCAGAAACCCAGCTGTGTTATGGACACCACTTGGAAGGAAAGGGTAATGGCTAAACTCCCCCCCATATCTGATCTACTGAGACATAGAAGTTGGTCATGTTGAAGAAATTGTTAGCAGGACAGAATTCTAACCATTCACCATGCCACATTCTATTCACCATCTATGTGGCATGAAAGAATAGAACTTTGGAATCATACTGTATCAGGAGCGAGGTTTTTAAGTTAGTTTACCAACAGAACTTCACCCTTAACTAAGCATGTTAAACACATGGTAAATATATATATATATACTGTATATATATATATATATATATATATATATATATATATATATATATATATATATATATATATATATATTCATAAATGGGTAATGAAAAGTCTGGAGAAGGTTAAATATTTTTATTATTGATTGAGTCAGAGTATTAAAACTTTGCAAATCTAATTGTGAAGTAAAAACACAATTTTTTAACATTCTTACAGACTCTTTACCTCCTATGTGGATGGTCCATGAGGTGTGAGTGCATAATTTTAAGTTTAAACATAGGTTGATATTCCCATCATTTCATAGAACTGGTCAAGTAAATAAGAATAATATAAACTGATCTTTAAAATGATTGTTAAAAAAATTAGGGTTATTCAGAGATTGTTCATATAAGACTTAAATTAAGCTGAAAACTTGGAAATTGTTATGATTAGCTTAATTATACTACATTTAAAATAGTGAGTGATTTTATGTTCATAGGTTTACAAAGCAAAGAGAAAAGGTAAATGGAAATTAAATGTTGTGCTCAACCTTGACTTTGAAGGTGGGAAGATTACCTTCATGGATAATTACCATGGAGATTACCTTATGGATAGGGTTGCTGACTGTTGTAGAGCATAATAAATAACAAAAGAGTATGACAGCATGTCATTTATCTTCACTAGAACCTTAGATTTATTTCATAGGCAGAACTATTCTACCTCGTATGCCTATTACAGCTGTCTACCTCGACTGCATAGAACTAGGAATGCTGTCGGCGGCGACTTTGACTTATTTTGCCTTAGTGATGTAGCATAGAGGAAACTCTTTTCACAATAACTTTTCTGGGAGGGTGGACCAACTCGTGCATTAAGGTGACTTGTGCCTTATTTTTATTTATTTTTTCTATATGTTGCTTATATTGCTTTTCTCTCACAGTTTTAATGGTTTTTATGTATAGTAGGTCGTTATTACCGTAATGGTACCTAACAGTACTGCAAATTATTGTTGCTGTTTTATTTTTATTTACTTTTTTTAACTTTCATTTGCCTGTATCTCACTATTGACTATAATTATTAGTTATCATGTCACAAATTGTAATATTGTTACATTTGATTGCATATTGTTTATTATTTTTGGTTAATTCACTACCTAATACTGTAGTCATAAGCAGGTATTACCTTTCATTTACATATTTAGTTATAATACTCGTAGTTAAATGTCCAAATATTTAGTCAATTTATTATTATGGTTGTTTAACTTGTTTCCTTATTTAGAAATGTTCTGTAATTATTGTCTTTTACTATCAAGCCTATTTATTATATATGTATGAAAAAATGGTGTTATCCGTAAAAATATAAATAAATGTGTATGTGTGATAACTTGAAAGACGTAAGACATGATTTTCTAAAGAGTCCGCTGTAATCTAGTATGGAGTTGTTAGAGGGGTTTCTACATTCATATAGGTTAAACTTATTTTAGGAAAAAAAAACAATTAGTTTTAAATTTAGGCTAAGGTAGCAATTAACACCCAAAAACAACAGGAGTTTTATACCTGTTTAAAGGTCGTGTTTATTTTTTTAACACTTCAAGCATTGGGAATTCAACAAATTTACAAATCATCAACAATCCAACACCAACAATTATCTTTCAAATAACAAGTGTTTGAAATAGACACAATGACTACTGTTACTAGGTTCAGCAAACCGCAGTATAGTAGTCAGCAGGTACAATTTAATGAGAATTCTACTTAATATAATTTCAAGTATATATATCCAACATGATGAGCAGTTTCACTACTTCTTCTTGGATGCAGCGGCCTCCTACTCTCCACCGCATTGACTACCCCCAACATAAATTAGGGGTTAGTGTTTTTTAGCTAGACTGAATTAAGTTAGGTTTTAGCTATCTCTTTTAAAAGTAAAAAATAATTATTTTAAAATTAAATCTGTTACTATTACCATTAATTGGCTCCATGATTTCTCTAAATTCTCAAAAAAATGTGCTACTTTTGAAAGAAAATTTCAAATTTCCTTACCTAAACCTAACCTCTCCACACTATGTTTAAAAGTCCTTTCAAAACTTGAAGAAAGTTTGGAGGGAGAAATAGGAAAAAAGGACATTCTCAACTAAATTATTATCAATAACATACTAACTAAATAAACTAACCTCAAAACGTCACGCGATTAAATATTTTTCAATCATAAGCAAATGAATTGCTCCTGACCAGACCACAGTCCTTCCCGCTTCACTCAGTTCACTCCAACGATGGCCTGACAGAGATAGACTAATCCTGAATCTGACAGATTCGGACTGGGACCTGATCTTAAAATTTCTAACCCTAATGTTCCTAATATTTTTTATCCCATGCCGAGGACAACCTTGTTTTTAAACATGCAACGGTGACGTTCTTTATAATTGTGTTCCTTCCTAATCCACACAAGGATTCGAGTCCAATAATCTATAAATTCGAAAACCATTATTACATGCATTAGTCATGATAGCAGATTTTACAATCATGACAATAATTAACAACTCTTTTAAGCGCTTTTTGTTGTATTATCTCTGTATTTGTTGCCTCAAAGAAAAAAATATTCAGACATAAAGTTTACACTCATAAACATGCTGATTAATTTAGCATGTTATCCTTCTGATAAATTTGATGTTTGAATTGTTTTATAAGTTTAAAAGGCTTAAGCCCTTATATTAAAATTGTTTTGATTGAACAGTAATAAGATAAAACCTGTCATTCAATATCAGTTACGCTCGGCTGAAAAATATTATTAATTTTAAAAATATTGAAAACATAAACATTAATAGATAAGCTGTTCCTTTCTGCAGCAAGGTCAAGAGTCTTGGGGTAACTATCAATACATTTAACGAAGCCGTCATAGAAACCTGCAACAAGGTGTTTGCAGGAATGCATTCCCTGAAAATGCTGCAAAGGTTTCCACCTTTAGACATAAATTGTTTCTAGTAAAATCACTAATCTTTCCATAATTTACTTACTGCAACTCTGTTATAAACGACGTGACTTTATCACTAAGTGAAAGACTACAACGTTAGCAAACTTACTGCATTCGTTTTACTTTTGATTTAAGACGAGATGGACATGTAACTCCGTATTATATTCAATCCAAAAATTCCTAAATATTTCTCTAATATGTTTTAATTTGTGTCTCAAATTAGTCCAAAGAGTTTACGATCTTACGCATGCCTTACCATAGAACTGTAACTTATGACAGATAATTTACTGTATTTGCTTGCCGCCTTTGGAATTCCCTTTTTGTCAACATAGTTATCATTTCTAGCCTATCCCGGTTTGTGGCGTCATTAAAACAATATTATATGGAGCGGATGGCTACGGCTGTTTCGTCCTGAGTTGCGGTCCTAGCTGACGGATAGGAGGTCAAAGGGTATGATCATGTGTGTGTTCAAATTGACATTAAATTTGTAGAATTGAATATTTTGTAAAATTTAATAATTAGCGTGCATATTTGAATTATTTATTTTAGTTAGAATTTCAAGTTTAAGTGTAATAAAGGGCCATGGAGCCCTAACTTCACCTTTTCGTAATTATTTTTTTACAAATAAAGAATTTTTATATTCTATTCGAAAACTAGAATATATTGCTTTCCCTGATGGTACAGCGGAAATACACTCGTCTATCTTATCCTCCGTAAAATTTATGGAGACTTCCAGGGGTGCCAGTTAACTCTTTTTTATTTCATTCAATTTGTAAAGCACATGTTTTTCAAACGGATGGCTAGCTGATTTTGATGAGCTATCTAGATACCTATTTAGCTATATAAGAGGCCTTCAGGTTACAGTTCCTTTCTATAATTTGGTGATTTATCAGTCGAAAGCTTCCTTAAAAGGGACCACGCTTTTCTACTGCTGTGGGTTAAGTTTATATTTCCAACAGTTTTGACCCATTACACTGTCTATCGAGTGCAGCAGTAGTCACCAGATGAGCTATCTTGGAGTTTTAGGTGGCATTAAACTCTTTGTGAAGGTCATCTGATTCCTTGTTCCATCCTCGTATATATCACCAATCCTTAGTCTTACAAATAAATAAATAAACAAGTCATAACAAATAAAATTGTAAAATTTAAATGTAACAATAACATTATCTTGAGCATTAAATACTAATAATAATAAATTATAATACATAATAAAAAAATTACTTATTTTGACTGATTAATTGATTAATTGATTGAAAAAAATAAGACAAATATTTATGTTTTTTTGCAATAAATAAATGCAGTGGGCCTATTCAATTGATTGATAGATATAACTTAAAAATAGTTATAGCTAATATTCACAGGGTTGGGCAAAAGTCTGGAATATATCTATTAATTTTAAAACTATTGAAAGAAATGTAATGAAATTTTGTAGTTATGTAAATGTCTCTATTTAGACATATTTTGCTTGTTTTTTTTCACATAGCCAGGGATGGGCCCATGAAGGAAGTCTTAAACATTTTAAAATTAAGCCTACATCGAGTTGTATCTCAGTTTAAAGGTCTTTGTTTTTACAATACAAAAGTGTAAACCTGAGGTCAAAAGGATAACCCAATCAGAAAATACAGCCACTCAAAGAATTTAATGTTATATTACTAATTTTTCTTAGCTATTCATTTAACATTTTGAGGTACCTACCTGTTGTTGAGTATGTCGTTGATTGTTAAATAATGGTAATGGAAAACTGCGTTATAAAAATAAGTCATTTAATAAAAATAAAATAAGAAAAATTATTAATACCCTTTTGACCTTATATTTATCCTAAAAATAGAATAAGAAAATTATTTAAATAATTTGTTACACTTTTTTTGTGAAAATGAATTAATTTCTCATATTCAGTCAGTTAAATTATAGCTCTATTCAACAATAGACATTAACTATCTTATCATTGTTTTTAAAAAGCATTAACTTATTTATTTGACATTACATTCTTTGAGAAGCTATATTTTCTGATTGGTTAATTCTTTTGACCTCAGGTTTGCGCTCTTATGTGTTTTAAAAACAAAGAAATTTAAAATGAGGTATAACTCGAGGTAGGCTTACTTTAAACATTTTTTAAGACTTCCTTCATGGGCCATCCTTTGGCTATGCGAAAAAAACAAGTAAAATATGTCTACAAGATAGACAATAACTATCTTATCCTTGTTTTTAAACAGTATTAACTTATTTATATGACATTACATTCTTTGAGAGGCTACATTTTCTGATTGGGCAATTCTTTTGACCTCAGGTTTGCGAAAATTTTATAAAGGGGCAGTATTCCAATTTTGTAAAACTAACTTAAAACACTAATCTCTCAAACTACTCAAATTACTCATGTGACTTAGACTTTGAAGTTGAAGGCATAACAATATTTCTCAAATACATTATTCACCTAAATGTTATTGTCTTGTATAGATCTCCTAGGGGCTGTAGCTAAAAACAGGAAGCCAATTAATAGTCTAGAACTTTAAATTAACTAACTGATTCACGTTTAAAACCGTGCTCAGATCATGCAAAAACACCAGGCTTTACCTCTCCACATAAGAGTGAAAACTCGTCCACTCTATTGGTGGCAATCTGAGCATTCCGGTGAATGACTGAAAGATTTTGAGAAGTAACATTTATAATAGGTACATTTTATTTTATTTTCTTAGGATAATAAACCCCTTGGCATTTACTTCTGAAAATAATAGATCAGACTCCTCCCTAAAAACGTGTGCTGGACTAATGCCCTAGTCTTGGGAGAAAGCCCTTGATTAACTGCATCGACAGAGGTGTCATGGGGGAGGGCGAAAACTCAACAACACAGACAGGGAAAATTGGTGGTGTTCTCAGGGCAGCGGCTGCGTAAGCCTTGTAACCGTCGTTTGTTGTCTGTGACGTGACAGATGGTAGAGCACTGGACTTTGGCCTTTTCAAAACTGAATTGCAAGGTGAAGTCGAGAATGCCAAGTTCATTACTATAAGGCTGGCTAACAGTCTCTTTCCCGATAAATGCATATGAAGTCTGTGAGACGTAACGTGTTGTCTGCTGATGACACTGATATCCAATATTTCGACGCCATCATAACGCTCACATTGCTCATTCATGAAGTGGTCGACCACCTGCAGTGTCCTGTGGACGGGGCTTTCTTGAGGGAGGTCATTCCTAGGTTGAAGTGGCACCAGCAGTACCTTCGAAGATGATATAAACATCCGCAGGAAATGGCTAAAGATGTTGATTTCTCTTCCGGTAGCGATTCCTCTCATCAGCACATAACAGTGATCGAGTAGTGGTGCAGTGGTTGGGGCGATATTCAGCAGACCAGTGCCCGCATTACATATGCCAGTTACTATGATCGTGAACTGAAAAACAGGTCCTTTATTATGCCAGATAGATAACGGACATGGCTGGCTCCCACTATCGACAACTTTCCGAAATGGATGTTAGTCTTGGGCCTGCAGACAGTTTCATTCTAGCTTCTTTCCATGTTTTCTTTTTTATTTTTGGCAGGTTTTCTGTTTGTTTTTTTTTTTTTTTTTTTTTTTTTTTTTTACAACTGAAGTGAAAGTTTCTGTGTCATTTACGCCATTTTCTTCGTCCTTATTAGCCAGTATTTCAAACCTGTTTTGATGAGTTAAGTGTGACTCTTTAAGATGGGTGAGATTGTGAGGAGAGTTCAAGTTTCATTACTTCTTCTTCGAGGCATCTAATTGATGTTTTCATTTTGTTTGCTTCGTCCATCAATATCCGAAATCTTTAACAAGGTCTGTTTAGTGATTGTATGAGAGTTTCTCATTTATTAATTCTGTTCTCTGCATCTGTTAGATTTCCTTTTCATTTCTCATTACTGACGGTCAATTCTTGTATCGTTGCCCTGAAATCAGATAACTCTGATGTTGTGTCCTGGTGAGAGGTAATTAGGTCGTCCGAAATAGTCCTGACAGTAAGAGAACGCGGGGGTGGGAATATATCCTCCGTATACTTTATTAGTCTTAGATCTGTTGTATAAGCTGAGGGGGTATGGTGTCAACAGAAGATTATAACTGTTATGTTCAGCCCTGGTTGGGAGGGAGGCTTCATTCTCTTTACATGAACTAAGTTCAAGAAGATATATAAGTTGTAGACTGTCAATATATTCAGTCTTATAAAAATTTGTCTACAGTGGTCTAACAAGGCCCGGGTTCAGGGTGAAGTGAAATGAAATTGCCTTTATTAAAGAGGCGAAGTTAGGACTGTAAAGTCCTCTCTAACACTTAACCCCAAATGAATAGTGCCCTGGGCTGCTATCAGCTTTAGCGCCTCCTCTTGGGGAGTCTGGTGTTATGGAATAGCAAAAGCAAGTTTCATTAATAAGGCTAACAAAATTTTAGCATAAAATTTTTATTCATCACCAATAAACATTTAAGTTGGTACATAGTTAGTACATAAGCTTTAGCAAAGGAATAAAATTAAATAAACCTTAACAAAACATAAATGACGGATTTTTTTCTTAATTTTGTTAGGGCAAAGTTTTTAACAATCTCAGAAACATTAGTCTTTAGAGTAACATCATGTTCAGAGCACATTAATACCAGTGCATTCAGTTTTTCCTCTCGAAGAGTTGATCTCTTGGCATTTTTCACTGTCGATAAAACTGTAAACTTCCTTTCGGCAGAATAGTTGGTTACTGGAAGTGTTATGAAAATCCTCAGTGCTACTTTGAGATTGAGGAAAGTTTTTAGACATTCATGCCTTCCAGTTGAAGGTACATCTTGAAATGGGAACACTCGTTTACACAATCTTCACTGATATCATCTAAATAACGTTTTACCAACTTCGTTACAGCCTTCACAAGAGTTTCATTTGAACTTTTTCGACGGCAACAACAGAAGTGACAAAACTTCAAAGCTGTACAACAATACTTCATGTGCTTTTTTCGTCTACTAAAGTTTGATTTCAACGAATCAACGATTTTAAGATACACTTTAATTCTAAAAGCTGACCTCCCATCAAATTCGACTTTATCCTTATCTGTTTCATCAGCAAATAATTAGCGTTTTCTAATTCTGGAATAAGTGGGAGTTTCACATCCAAGAAGAGTAGTGGTGGATTCTATTTTCGTAAGCTTAAGTGGCTGGAGTCATTATTAAAAACTAGTTCTTCCGGTGTCAACCGCGTCAAAGGACTATTTACAATATGTACAGTTCCAGACGTTTCGCCCATGCTACGATGTGGCATCCTCAGTGGTTAGGCTGAGAGTGAATGTCAGCAGTCGCTCTGCCCAATATATGGCGATGGCGCAGCTGTCATGTGTCACGTAGGCCAACTTAACCCGAGTCTGAAGTCACGTACGCACTTCCACGTAAGCTATGATATCTTTAACTTCTTAAGAACTGGTCCCCATGTTCTTGGCAACTTCATGCTTAAGAAGTTAAAGATATCAAGCTTACGCGGAAGTGCGTACGTGACCTCAGACTCGGGTTAAGTTGGCCTACGTGACACATGACAGCTGCGCCATCGCCATATATTGGGCAGAGCGACTGCTGACATTCACTCTCAGCCTAACCACTGAGGATGCCACATCGTAGCATGGGCGAAACGTCTGGAACTGTACATATTGTAAATAGTCCTTTGACGCGGTTGACACCGGAGGAACTAGTTTTTAATAGTGGTGGATTGTTTATATATGTGAAATTTGTCTATTTTTTCATAGTTGAATGCTTCTAACGTGTGAATCTGTTTCACAATCACTGAAAAATGCATGGTATGCTTTTCTAAGTTATCACTACACTTGTCAACTTTCTCAAGGATGTCACTTACGAGTGATGACTGAACAAAAACAAAAAGAGTTGAATGTTCAAGTTAGAGGAAGGAAGACAGGGGAATGTGTGATAGGCGGGTGATTACGCAGGCGCGGTGGAGAGGAGGAGAGCGCCTAGTTACCGTGAACGGATATCATTAGCCTAATTTCTATTAGGAAATTCTGCGACTCCAATAAAAGTGGTGCGCGACGAGAATAATTTAGGTTTTGCGTAGAATGTAAGAGCGCTCACTGTACTGAGACAGAATAACTTTTACGGAAGCAGAGTAGTTTTTTGTTGTTGTTTCCAAATTGATATTTTCTTTAAGAGTGGAACGTTACGACACAACTAAACAAAACAATAAAGTAACAACAATTCTTTTGGAACTTTGGCACCCCTAAAATTTGGCACTCTGAACTATAGTCTGGGCAGCCCATATACAAAGTGGGGCCAGGGTCCAACCAGCTCGCTGAAGAGATAATACGTAAAGCCTTCTTTTGGAGCTTGAGTACTGTTTCACTAACCGAGGAATTACCCCAAAGTAACAGTATATAGCTAAGGTGACTATTAAAGAGGCCATAGTAAATTGTGACAAGTGTTCTTCAGTCACCTGAGGTTTTAGCCTACGCAGTAATTAATTCACACGAGCCTGTTATGTGCAAACATTGTTTGTGTGTTGTATCCACGACAATTTGGACTCAATAGTAAATCATTGATATACTACAATAGCTTTCAGACTACAGACCATCTTTTGTGTTTTATCGACGTTCAGATTTAATTTATTCCTCCTGAATCATTCAGTAGCGTTTTTAAATGTGGTATCTAAGTAGGTAATCGCCTCTTCAGGTGTCCTTCCCTGCGCAAATATGGTTGTGTCATCGGCGAATAATATGGTGTCTACAAGCAGACCGACGTCATTTATCGCTATAAGAAAAATAATAGGTCCTAAAACAGAACCTGTGTGGCTGCCGTGCTTCACAGATTTGTTGACGGTACAGCTCCACTTATAGACATGACCTGTATGCGACCATGAAGATAGGATTCCAGAAGTTTTATTGCTAGATGAGTGACACTTTATCCCCTCAGCTTACACAGCAGCATAGCGTGAGAAACTCAAAAGCTTTACTCCAGTCAGCAAGAACTATTAATGTTGAGTTCTTAACTTCAAAAGATTCCAGGGTGTTTAAGTGTACCGGAAAATGTCAACTTTCCCCTCCTAAACCCTTGTTGACTATCGGCAAAGAAGTTATTGTCTTCAAAGTATTTAACAATTTGATTCTTCATAATAGTTTCAAAAACTGTAGCCATGATTGAAATCAATGACATAAGCCTTTAGCTTCCGAGCAGTTCCGGACCATCTTTCTTAGATCCGGAGATTAGGAAAGAATGAAACAAATTTGGTTACAATGACACAATTAAAGCCAAATCGTCAAACCAGCATTTACTCTACCTTGCGTGATCCGATTAGGCCCATAAGTAAATAATAATAATATAAGACTTGGTAGACACTACAAGATATTGTTTGATATTAATTATTTAGCTGTACAGCGTTTACCGAAGATTTCTAAGAACCCTTTGATATTTATTTAGAAATAGCATTAATGTTATATTCATGTTGTGTTTCTAATAATTTATATGCTGTTTTTTTTATATATAATGCAATCCCATGTAAGTGTAATGACGTTTGACCCAGCTATAATAGCAGACTTCACGAACTAATACAAAATTACAGGCACAAACTTTCATGTTACATGAGATATCTCTCTGTAATCAATTATGATCAAGGAAAATAGTCTCTCTGGTCACCTCACTGTTTGTTACTATTAATACAAAAATTCCACCACCAGCTGATTTAAGTCAACAATATTACATTTTCAATTTGTTAGCCAATACTTGTTTGTTTTCTTATAGGTTTTAGCGTTTTAGCCAAAGTTAATTATCTGCTGTCATATTAATAACTTAGTAGGCCCAATTCCATTTACTGTCAAGAAAATTCAGTGTAATTCTATTGCGTTGAATCAGTTCTCAAACTATTGGTAGGTGAACTGAGGCTTATTTTCAATTTTAGAACATGATTTTTCAGCAAAGGCACCTCTTCACCTTATGTCTGAATAAGAATCATTAATGCCGTTACATGCTAAAATGTGCATGGAATTATCACAATACAATGCTCATCACAGAACTGTCATTAGGTATACTTTTATGTTTAACCCTAAATCCGAGCCAAAGACATTTTGTGTTTAGGATTCAAAGTGCTGTCAACCTTATTTTTACCAACTTAGCACAGTAAAATAAGTATTATCCGATGCAGTATTTTGTTATATTAACATATCAGAATGTTTTATGTTGATATCAGAAATAATAAATAATTAACAAGCGAAAAATAAAAGTAGAACTCAAGTGCGTAGTTCAAATGTTCCATCACAGGCAGCGTTCACACACTGAAATTGTTCATCTTTGTTATTAGACAAAAACAACAATTAGTAGTAATAGCTGCAGCCTAGGCATAATGTCGGGAACGGTTCGTTCTACTACAGAACGATAGGGAATTTCATTGTCTTTGTAATGGCGTAACTGGCGACTTTGTTACCCGAAAGGAAATTTTATCAGAAAGTTTTACGAGTACCCTTTACAAATGGATTTTTATCATCTGGCCTAACATTCAAAAAGGGTTTTGGAACAATTTAGTCTGTAAAACTTATTTATTGATATATTTGAATTAAAAAAATGCCTATTAAATAAGAAAGAAAGAAAATCCGCTGGTATAAGATTAGGAGTATTTCGCGTCTTAGTTTGAAATTTCTGGGTATGCCAAATCAGCAATCAAAGGGGAAGAAATCCTCTTCGTCCACACTCTCTGCTGATGTTCTATTGCTTGGTGCCACCACCTTTTTTGTTAAGATATCGAGAAAATGAATATATCCTCATTTCAGGAATGGACCAGAGGATCATGCTATACTATTATTTTGGCGTACAATAGCATTGTTGGCAGTTATAAGCTTAGGAATAATAAATAAAAATGTTGTATAAAATGTTCAGCTTGCAATATATTTTTATTTTCAGTTACAAAATTTACTTCGAAATAAACCCTAACAAATCATACATCTAATTATTTGGAGTAATATGCTCTACAATAAAATATATATATATATATATATATATATATATATATATATATATATATGCATAGAACAAAATCTCAAAAATGCTTTTATATTTTATATATGCGTTTTAACGTAGTGGTTTTTTAAGAACATTTATGTCAAAATATGTGTTCCGCTTATGTAATTCCAAATATGTAATTTTCATTATTTTTGCTTTTTGAAACATGATTTGTGTTCAAAATAGTGGATACCAAATGGACACTGATACATTCTCAACGAATTTGTCAAAACGAAAGCAAGAAAAATTTCATGTTAGTGCTCTAACTGTAAACTTCTTAAGCCTTGCCTTGAATTTACAAATAAATAAATTGTGGAATTTCTTGTTAACAGACTTTTGTTCTATTTAGCTTATTAATTTGTTACACTATTTTAGCCTAAATATTTTATATATAATTGGGTTTAAAAGTATACAAATTTTATATACAATATATAAGTTAAGTTAACCCTGATATTTGAGTCTCAAAACTTGTTCCCTAATATTCAAGTATTTGTATTTATTTCACTTGTACTTATAAGTATTTGTATTCAGAGAGTATGGCTTACTATCTCAGGGTTTTAATGGCGGGAAGGGGGTGCCAAAATGTTGTTCACTTATACTAGAAAAATTTCTATAACTGGCCCTGAAAAGAATGCCAGTAATCCCGAACAATAGGCCCTGCGCCAAATTCCGAGACAAGATGTTCCAGCCGTATACAGGCCAAGAAAACAGAGGCAGTTCACACTGCAACTCAGACCCGGCCAAATTTTGGACGCACAGCTAGCGTCCGAAAACGCGTTCGCAGCGATTAAATAGGGAAATTCTACCTCAGCACCTTTCAGTGTATCTAGTGACATAGTGTGGGTATGTATATACCAGGTGTTCAAAAAGTCTGGAACCCCTTAATATTTTATTATATAATATGAATAAACACAGAACAATGAAACTCTAGCATTACGTCCTTGCTGTGGTTACTGACTTTTTGGCCATCTTAACTGTCCTTTTTCGCTTTGGGGGGACGTCCTGTGGATGAAGTTTTAAATGTAAGCATAGGCCAATTTATACCTCATTTTAAAGGTCTTTGTTAGAGGAACACATTGCCGAAACCCTGACTGAAAAAGGACTAATCGTTTGAAAATAGCAGCCTCTCAAAGTTCCAATGAGGCAAAATTTTTAGAGGCTGTTATTTTTAAACAAATATGCCTTTTTTCATTCAGGGTTGCGGCAATGTGTTTCTCTAACAATGGCCTTTAAAATGAGGTATAACTCAACCTATTCTTACATTTAAGATTTTTCAGATTTTCCCCCCAGGATGTCTTCCCAAAGGGAAAAAGGACGGTTAAAACGACCAAAAAGTCAGTAACTACAGTGAAGATGTAATCCTAGAGTTTCTTTGTTCTGCGTCGATTTATAAAATAAAAATATTAAGGGATTTGCAGACTTTTTGAACACCCGGTATATAAATGTGGTAAATGGAACAATGACTAGAATTTTAATATTATATAGAATAAATTATGAAAGAAGATAACAATAAATAACAACGATTACATTCAAATCCTAGGGTGCCTTGATGTGCCTTGTACATCAAGAAGGTGCCTTGCATATATCACCCCAAGAGAAAGCTACCGAGATGCCTTTAAAGAGCTAAAGATCTTCATAGTAGTATCACTTTACACTCAATAAGTAATTCTACATGCAGTCAACACAGTTCAGCTCAGGCACAGAGACATGCACTAGCATAATACTTGCCATGTTGCAAACTTAGAACACTTCCACACCATCTTAACCTATCTTCAGGAGATTGATTTCAACCACGGAAAATTCAATTTTTACCGAAAAATAGAAAAAGTAGTTTTTATTTGATAGTGAAAAACCAACTTTATTAAAAGTCTTTTTTTTCAACTATTTTTTTCTTGTATTTTTATGCTGAACACGAATATGTAATTGTCTTTTCAGTAAAATTATTTTTTCGGCTTGAAAAATGCACCTTTTACTGACCTAACCAAACATAACCTTACTTATCCTAACTGTCATTTACTCAACAAAAATTCGTAATTTGCATTAAATTCGGGTGCCTGGCCTTTGTGGAGGCCTGCTGGCCGTTATTCCTACAATGCTTTAAATGAATTCGGTTTTTGTTGTTAATAGTTGTTGTATATAATGGTAGCGTATTGGCCGCTAATCACAACTCGCTGCAAAAGTAGTTTTTCCGCTATATCTAAAGAAATAATTGCTGTAGACCGAAATAGTTTTTGTATTCAGGACAAAAACATATCAAAATAAAAAAAGATGATTAAAATTAAAGGAAATATGTCCAAAATACTTAATGTTGTGACATTGGTTTTTTTTCGAATTTAATAATCAAACTTGTTAATTTTTTTGTGGACTCTCAAACCTTAGGTATTGACTTTATGTACTGCTCTTAAAGATTATGTCATCAAATTAGTTTTCTATTGTCTTAGAATCAAACTATAAGTATTACATGAAAAATAGTTAGTTGTTTTAAGACTGGACAAAAAAATGTGCAATTTATAGTAAGAAAACAAAAAAAACAGGACAGAAAAAAAAACAGGAAACTTGTAGCCTGCCAAGGTATAATCAGAGATGTCAAAGTCAAAATAATTACATGTTGACTTTACTTACAATGCAGACTTTTATAATATTTTATATTTACTTTATATACATTTTGTATATAAACTATATACCAATGGGATTTACTAAATATACAATGTTATTAATGGTATGCATTTTTTTCAAGGGTCATTCCATGTCACATCAACACACTAAAAATATAAATTTTTCATCACTATTTTAGATTTTGTTCAAATTTGGTATACTTATTGTGGGTAATAAGACTAAGAAAAATACCAAATTTTAAATTTTTACCTCAAACCGTTTATGATTTACAGCTATGTAAAGTTTTAAAAAACTTCCTAAAAAAAACGCGAACAGACTTTTTTGAAACTGCTCTAGGAGCTGCCCTAGTTGAGCTAGAGAGCTGGGAGAGGTGTCATTTTTCAGCTTTTTTATGCTCTTTCCAGAGATATACAACAAAGCATACACTGCCATAAAATTTTTTTCAGATTTCAAATTCAAAATTTTAATTTTAATTTACTCAAAAAGTGCGTCCCCAAAAGTTTTCAAAAAAATCCTGTAAATAGTTTGTACTTATGTTAAGAAGTAGTAAAAGTTTAAAAGTGGGAAGACCATGGGTTCATAGTAAAATATGATCTTGAAACTTGCATGTTTCGCATAAACAACACTCTATGCAGTACCGTACATGTAATACCTTTAGCCTAGATACATTGTACATTTCTGTGAATCTCCCAGGTCCCAATTCTTATTCTATTATTATTAAGCTTATTAATTATTTATATTAAGCTTTAAAGTTACTTACCACTACTATAGTGAAATGTCAGTTTAAGGAGGTTTGTAGAACCTGTGTAGTTTGCATCATCTCATCAGTAGTTGTAACGTAAATTCTTCCAGTAGGAGTTGTAGGATCAACTTTGCAGAGGACGTCTGTTAATGATATCCACAGCACATCTGGTTTCCTCGGATATGAAAACGACAGTGAAGGGCCAGAAGGATGGAGGAATGTTATTATTCATCAATGTTAATGTTAATTCATCATCTTCTTCTTTCTTCTCCAAAACATATGCGAGCCACCATTTTTTATCATATATAGCAGTAATATAGCCATTTACTTCTGACATTTGCATTTTGTCTGGGGATTTTTGAATGATCACTGTTTCTCCATTTATTTCTTCAGAGAACACTTTTACACAAATCTTTGATGAGCTTGACGGTACAAGTATGTAGGCATGATACTGCTGAGTACCCTTAACTGTTATGGCCTGGCTGAATCGCTCTTTCAAAAATGCTTCAGACTCAATATATTCTTCTTGTGTTGAGAATGTAAAATTGATTCCTGATACATTTTCTGTTGCCCATTCGTAAAGTTGGATAGGTGTCAGAATTGTCATAAGGGCGTTGTAGGCTTGCTCTAGCAGCCAGTCTCTTTACTGTCCCCCCAACCCCGTCACACAGACCTTTGCCATGAGCTGTGGCTGAAAAATGCCATTCTGCCTCGATACCAAAGTCTTGCTTGTGATAACACAAATTAATGAAATTTTTCTTATTCTTATACTGGGCAGCCGATCCATCAGAGTAGTAGTAAATTTTCTTTGGTACAGTTTGAAACTTGGTTGCTATAAACTCAATAAGATTTTTTTGGAAGGTATACACAGATACAGTATTGTGCTCTAAGCAATCAGATATCACAACAAAACTAAAGTGGTTAACTTCATTGCCATCTTTGTAATAAACTACAAAAGGATGTATTGTTACATGTTCGCTTGCACAGTGAAAACTTTGTGCTTCATCTTGAACCACAATTGAGTAATTTTCCAAAAAATCTAAATTGATAACAAATTCAGACTTTTAAATTTTCTTTTTTGTCATTAATAAATGAAGATTGCAGCTTTGCCACGAAATCATGTTTGATCAGATGAGTTAGTTTACCACAAAACATACTGATAAAATCTTCAGAAGATTTTTTAAATGTTTCAAGGCCGCATCGATCTACAGAGACCCATTGCCGAAAAGTGACATTTTCTATTAGGTTTTCTTCAAAAGCTTCTTCAAGGATTCTTTTTATTGGAGCATCACCAGAGCATACCTCGCATTCTCCCATGATACAAGCGACATTTGGTGGGTTGCACAACATTTTTGCTAAACAGTGTTTGTATGTATTACATTCACCATTAGTCAGAGTCCCTAGTTTTGAATTTTCAATCATTAACTTGACATTTTGATGATTTGTACACACACACACACACACACACACACACACACACGGCATGAGTACCACTTTTGCCTGCCAAAATACAATGCTTCAGCCGAAGTTCAGCAAATTTGGAAAAGCTTATTTTTATGTTAGGGAATTTTGCCTTGAAAAATGTATAAGCTTCCTTAAGATTACATAAGACTAATCGCTTTGACATCTTGGTTTTCATTCCATTTGAGTCACGTACTGTCACACAATCTTTTATACCTGGCAATGGTCTGCTGACTCCGTCGTTTTCATAAAACAAACGAACATTATTTACAATATCAGCTGAAAGATTTTTACCAGGTTTTGGATTGGGGTTCTCCAAAATACCTTTTTCTAGCAAAATGGTTTTTGCCTGTCTCACCATGTAATTTGGTGCATTGAATTCCCTCATGATTTTCCTAATACCCCAGTTTCTGGTAGACAGGTAAGAATCATTAACTTTTGAACTCTATTAGTACTGTTTGAAAATTTTTCTTTGAGGTTTTGTAAAACAGACTCCTCATGATCATCATCATGGCTGGAAGATGAATGTTCTGCTGCTTTAAAAAGTTTTCGCTTCATAGCAGAATTGATTTTTTTTACTTTGGTTGTTGCATACTGCTTGGACTGAATTTTTCTTTTGTCAATAGGTACTCCTTTTGTCAACTCTTCAAGCTCCAAAAGAGAAGCATTCAATTTATCAACTACAATATCTGGTTGTTGAGGAAAGTTTGGATCCTTAACTGTATCTTGAGCGTATCTGTATCTGAACTGGACTCTTCACAAAGATTAAGGGAAGGGCCAGGTTGATTGTGATCAGTTTTTGTCTGTAAACCTGCAATTTCTTTTCTACATGTATCACAGATTTTAGCTTCGTTGGGTAGTTCAGGGAATAAACTACACATCCATTTTGTAACATTTCTCAATTTCTTGTTGTCCCTAATAGTATGATTTACTTTGTTTAAAGGATTAAAACACTGCAATTTTACAAATACTACTTTATCTCCCATTTTGCATTTGTATTTTTTTTATAGATTAATAATTTTTTATTTCATAAAATAATAACTAAAAACCAGTATTTACTTTAACTTGTTTAGTCCTATGCCTTTATATAATTGTAGATTTATTTACAAAAATTAGTGAGAACTTACTTTGCATTAGGCTACACCAATTATAACACAAAAATTCTTTACACCAAAAGACACTTTTTCACAATATTCAATCACGGGATAGGTATTTAAGTTAAAAAAACATTTTTCTATCAACAAAATAAATCACAACAACTGAACTAAAAGACAGACAAGGGCTGACATGTAACTCATATAAACTCCCAACTCAAACTGAATGATACTGCATTCAAGAGAGGTAGCCCCTGACACACACACACACACGCACACGCACCGCACAGCACCGCACCGCACCACACGCACGTTAGAAGGCAGGTTTAGTGCCTGTTCTAACTTGCCTCTGAGAACAGTGAGAATGAGGACTTGCAGCAACCTGCACCATTCACAGCCATTACCAAAGTGATTTATTGCTGACAGGCCCTTATTTTCTTTGAGGTTTTCAGTAAAACTGTACATTGCATAATTTAATTAAATGTATATTAAATAATATATTTGAGCTATTTTTAGATCAGTACCTACATTAAAAATTATTATTACAATGAAAATTATAAATTAGTTATGATTATTTATTTTATTTTTTGACAATTATTTTTTATTAAAATTATATTTAAGGAATAAATATGGTCAATTAATAGTAACAGCTATATAGTGAACGTAATGGTCTGATTAATATATTTAATACTACTGGTTATACAAAACACACTAGTTTGAAGATCGTATTTAACTATGAACCCATGGTCATCCCATTTTTAAACTTTTACTACTTCTTAACATAAATACAAACTATTTACAGGATTTTTTTGAAAATTTTTGGCGTCACACTTTTTGAGTAAATTAAAATTTTGAAATTGAAATCTGAAAAAAAATTTTATGACAGTGTATACTTTGTTGTATATCACTGGAAAGAGCATAAAAAAGACTGAAAAAGACACCTCTCCCAGCTCTCTAGCTCAATTAGGGTAGCTCTTAGAGCAGTTTAAAATAAGTCCGTTCGCGTCTTTTTGGGGAGTTTTTGAAAACTTTACATAGCTGTAAATCGTAAACGATCTGAGGTAAAAACTTTAAATTTGGCATTTTTCTTAGTCTTATCACCCACAATGAGTATACCAAATTTTAGCAAAATCTGAGATGGTCATGTAAATTGGGTGTGTTGATTTGACATGGAATGACCCTCGAAATGAAAAAAAAATAATAGGCCTATTGTAAGTGAATAAGTCTCCAAAGGGTTAAAAAGTGATAAGAAATGAGCTTACATACAAATATAATTGGAGGTTGTTTTGAACCATAAAAAACTTGGTTTTCACTGAAAAATGAAAAATTTGTTTTTTACTAGATAACGCAAAAAAGCCATTTTATTTATTTAACAATTCTTTTGTCCTTAAACATGTTCTCTTTTGCTGAACCTGAGAGATTCAAGGTATTTTTTCTGCCAAATAACACTTTCCTATCCTATCAAAACTAGCCTAATGCTATATTTTTTCAACAAAAATTGGTTATTTGCATTAAAACCAATAGCAGGCAAAATATTTGCAAGTTTGTATTTTGTGGCTAGTCATTGCTTTTACTATCATCACTCACAGAGACCTATTGCTGCTATTCACAGTTCATTGCGTTTAATCCCAATTTTTTCATTAAACTTGAGATATAATTCCCCTGGACCAAGATAGTTTTTTAATTTATTCAAATAAAACATATGGTTCTCTAAAAAGTAGATTTTTTCATCAATTTCATATTTGCACCATACTTTAGATCAGCAGTTCCTTATCTTTTTCCAGGTTTGTACCCCTTACCATTACAAGTTGTACGTGTGTGTGGGTTTTTAGGACTGGTAATTAAGCTGCCATGTACCCACCCGCTCACCCATACACGTACAGTGGTATTGACCCACCCGCTCACCCATACACGTACAGTGGTATTGACCCACCCGCTCACCCATACACGTTCAGTGGTATTGACCCACCTGCCCACCCATGCACGTACAGTGGTATTGACCCACCCGCCCAACCACTCACGTACAGTGGTATTGACCCATCCGCCCACCCATACACGTACAGTGGTATTGACCCACCCGCTCACCCATACACGTACAGTGGTATTGACCCACCCGCTCACCCATACACGTACAGTGGTATTGACCCACTCATCCACCCATACACGTACAGTGGTATTGATCCACCCGCCCACCCAAACACGTACAGTGTTATTGACCCACCTACTCACCCCTACACGTACAGTGGTATTGACCCACTCGCCCACCCATACACGTACAGTGTTATTGACCCACCCACCCACCCATACAAGTACAGTGGTATTCACCCACCCGCTCACCCATACACGTACTGTGTTATTGAACCCCACACGTACAATGGCATTGACCCTCCCAGCCACCCAGATACATATAGTGGTAATGACCCTCCCACCCACCCAGACATGTACAGTGGTAATGACCCATCCACCCCCACACATACAGTGGTATTGACCCACCCACTCACCCAGACACGTACAGTGGCATACACTCAGTCCATAAGTAGAGCAAACTTCAGTATACTACACTCAGTCCATAAGTAAGGCACACTTCAGTGTACTAAACTTAGTCCATAAGTAGAGCACACATCAGTGTACTACAGTCAGTCCATAAGTAGGGCACACTTAAGCCCACCCGCCCATCCATACACGTACGGTGGTATTGGCCCACCCTCCCACCCATACACTTACGGTGGTATTGTACCCCTTGATTCTATTTTAATACAGTACAAGTAAACGTTACACAACACAAATTTATTACAATATAAGCACAAAATGCACAATACAATACAAGTACAAAATGCACAAATATTATGGTGATCGATTTCGGTGAATCACGCTCACCTTCCTCAGACCAGAGAGATTCACAAAAGAATTCATTTGTAACGTCATTTGTAAATTCATTCTTTTGTGAATCCCTCTGGTCTGAGGAAGGTGAGCGTGGTTCACCGAAATCGATCACCATAATATTTGTGCATTTTGTACTTGTATTGTAATATATTTGTGCATTTTATGCTTATATTGTAATAAATTTGTGTTGTGTAACGTTTACTTGTACTGTATATGTACCAACACGTATTATGCTAATTAAAAAACTATTTCTATTTTAATTACTAAAAAGGTTTAACTGAACAAAAATGTTGTGTAAACTAAAATACTAAAAAATCCTAGTGATGGTACTAGTTAAGTAATACTTTATGGTTTAATATGGCAAGCATCCTATTGAACATGAAATTCGCTAATTGACCTACCTACCCATACACATACAGTGGTATTGACTCACCTGCCTGCCTATACATGTGTCAATACCGTATGTACAGTGGTATTGCCCACCCACCCTCCCACACACTTACGGTGGTATTGCCCGCCCATTCTCCCATACACATACAGTGGTATTGCCCGGCCACCCTCCTATATACTTTCGGTGGTATTGCCCACCCACCCTTCCTATGTACATGTAGGTGGGAAGGTCATAAAATATTCAGTTGTCATAACATTTCTTTGCACTTGTGTATAACATCCTTACTTACAGATACTTTAATGATAGATGCAATAAGTTCATTGCTAAAGCCTCCTGAGCTGATATATAAAACAAATAATAAGGTTAACTTACCTTTGTCGTCTTCAGCTACAAAATATTTTATTGGACTACCGGTTTCAGATCAAGAACTCCATGGATTTTGGAGTACCCAAAAACGGTAAGCGTACCACAGTTTGAAAACCGCTGCTTTAGATTATGAAAACAAACAAAAATACATATTTTTTTAAAAACTTTTTAATTGCGATTTTCATTTGATTTCTGTTGGTAATAGAAGCGGTCTAAGGCTTGATTTGTGTTTGGGCAAGCCGGTGGCCGAGCTGTCTAAGGTGTCAGGACTTTGAGCTTGGGTTAGAGATAGCGCTGGTTCAAATCCGGCCCAGACTGGAAATATTTATCAGAAGCAATCACCTTGTACTGTACTGGTTCGCAACCCTTACTCTGTCTGAATAAGTCTCTCGCACAGATTAATAGTCTATGAGGAATGGGCAGAGTAAGGTTAAGGAGATTGGCCTCACCTTTAAAAAAAAACTTCTAACCATAAAAACAAATGTCCCTATTTTTTAGGAGGGATGGCTGGCAGGGAGTTCTGCAGACTAGACACCCGAATTTATCACAAGTTTTGAATTCTTATGAGGATATCATTAGGCTTTCACAATTATTAGGTTTCATAACCTTAAAAAATTAATTACAAAAAGTGAATGATCTTTGGGGATCCATTCAATTAAAAGTCTTTCAATTTAAATGTGTTAAAAAGCGTTTTTTATGCTCTGTCCTATGGAGGAGGAACATGTCCAATCTCATGTCTCCTATTGTGGAGGAAAATTCCAGTCTCATGTCTCCTATGGAGAAGGACATGTCCAATCTAATGTCTCCGATGGAGGAGAAATATGTCCCAATATCATGTCTCCGATGGAGGAGAAACATATACAATCTCATGTTTCCGATGGAGGAAGAACATGTCCAATCTCATATCTCCTATGGAGGAGGAACATGGCCAATCTTATGTCCCCTATTGAGGAGGAACATGTCCAATCTTATGTCCCCTTTGGAGGAGGAACATGTCCAATCTTATGTCCCCTATGGAGGAGGAACATGTCCAATCTCATGTCTCCTCTGGAGGAGGAACATGTCCAATCTCAAGGGTAAAAAGAGGTTTCCAAAAAGTTTAAATGAATTGTTAAAGGGATTTTTACTGAAAAATCTGTTTTATTCTTTTAAAGAATTCTAGAGTCTATAAGGAAATAGTAGTATATAAGTAACAGGTAACAGTTTGTATCCCCACAACATTTCTTATTTACCATGAACAATTTGTTTGAGATTAACTGGGAAGTTAGTTGAAGATATGGTTTTTCTAGATTCAAGTAACCTGCATATTACTTACAGTACCCTGGATATCTTGCAAAATGGGGAGATTTGGAGTAGATAGGATCTTTTTAAAACTTTCCGAGAAATGCCTCTTTGCTTGTATCCGGAGGAGCTATTTTGCACACCACTGGAAGGGTAGAGAGGTTGCAATGAGAGAACCGCTGATAGCCGTCATCATCCTATTTAGTTGTTTATCAACCTCCACTGCCTACCTACACGTGCACTGTTAAGCCACATGGGTGTACAGTATTCAGCAGTGGAGTAAACTAGAGGCAAAGCAGTATACGCAGGACTTGTAAATTGGCTCCTCATGATGATCCAGCTAAGCGCAGAACGTGTTCAGCAGCCAGGTTATAAAAATTATCTATAAAAAGTTCTAATGAATCATGATAACATCGGGGAATAAATATAGCAAGTGTATATTAAATAAGCAAGTAACTAAATTACCAGAGACAGTGTGGCCGACAACCTGTACCAAGACTCTTCTTACTATTTAGTAACTTTATTGAATCTTAGTCCAGTATTTTTCGAACAATACTTATAAATTCTGAAACTAATTATTATATACATATTTCTTATGGTTTTGTGATAAAGAATGAAGTTATTGTATTAAAAGTTAATAAAGTAGTCTATTGTGTTTGGTGGAAACCAATGAATTCCTTAAGGTCGTCATACTTGTTCCTCTTTGAATTTAGAAAAAAAGAGTTTATATCCTTAATTTAGTAGAATAGTTGTAAAAATGGATCATAAACATTTTTCAAACTATTCAGTGAAGAGGAATAATTTCAACTGTCATCACATCCTCAAAAAAAAACTGTATTTTTTAGGGTACATTTACAAAATGATGAGACTGAAGTATAACATGGCTTTGCCATGGTGTGTAAGGTGAATCAGAGCAATATAAGATCTGTTAAGTGAAGTTTATAAATGAAAAATAGTCAATGGAAAATAAATTTACAGATACTAAAAATTCCAAAATAGTAAGACAAAATCAGCTTTATGAATTTATTTTTTTTTTATAAATACCAAAAAATATTCTTTTCTCTCCAATAAGGCTGCACTATTGTTCGACTGTTACAAATATTGAAATAAAATAGGTTTTTATTGGACAAATATTTTCAAATAAACAATACAATTAAAAATATTTTATTGATAAATGGATAATGTAATTTAAAGTATTCGGATGTATTTTAGAGAACTGCAACACCTACTCAAATTCTCAATCATGCCAAAAATGGTCTGGAGAATAGGGGCTTCTTCCATTTTCTCTGCTTCTGTCTAATTTGCATCCATAGCTTTTCCTTCTTAGCTTTTGTGTAAATACGTTTTATTTTTAGTCATACAGTTGTGTCAATAGATTTTTTAACGGTAGTGACATTTCTTTTCACAGATGATTAATGTATTTATTTAAACTTTCGTAACAATATAAGCAATAACAACAATTTTTTGTATGTGCTTTCGTATAGTCTATTTTTTTGCTTTTTATGTATGCTTAATTGTGGTTCATTTTTTCAGATTATAAATTGACTCAGAATTTCAGTTTAAATTATGGACAGGTTTTATGAAAGAAAAATAACTTCTGGTCTAAGGATACAGCCCTCATATATCACACTAAAATGTTGAAGAAAATGATAAGAAAATCAGAAAAATATTAACAAAACTATTTAAGATTCGGTGCCCTCCACTTTTGACTTTTCTGCAAATTTTCACAGAAATTTGCGTGGACCAAAATATAAATCACTTATAATTAAACAACAAGTAAGTAATTGCAATAATAGTACTTATATGGGACATAGCTATAAATATTACTTTGAAGTTCATTGACGCTAAGTTGCCTGACAAGTTAAAGAGAACCCATGAAGAGACAAAATTCAACAACAATGTAATTGGTCGTTAGCATAGTTGGTTAGATCCCAGCTTCGTAAGCTAAAGGTTCTCAGTTCGATCCCAATCAGACTTCCTTCTTGATGTCCACCTAATTAGTTTACCCAAAATAATATTTATTTTCACTATTAGATATTTCCGATTGTCGGCCAAGTGTCTTAGGCAAGAAATGAGTGTGCCTCTTATAAATGTAATGACCCTATTTAAGTTGTGAAATTTAAATTATTTACAAAATAATCATTGGAATTAATTAATATTTCTTGATTGTTTTTATTACTCAGTTTTATCAGGTTTCATATTGCCTTAGATTTATTAGATGAATTTGTAATATACTGTTCATTTGCAAGATTTTTATTGTAGGCAATTTTGTTTTTATGTTTTTTTTACAACCAAATATCCTTGTTTATACATTATTTCATATGATGTGCCCTTGGGATGTAACTATGGAAAACTAATCAGCTAGCTTGTCATCTTCAGAAGTATATCTCCATGGGCTATGGTGGCTTAAAACTTGTTGAATCTACGGCATTTAATTCAAGTTCTTAAATATGGTAACAAACTGTCCCTGCTGCCACAGATAACTAAATGTACCCAGATAGTTCAGAGTATACGGGAAGCGAACACGCTGTTTTAGGTGTTTGTAGTCAACACGTACTACATGACTGTGACTTTAGGATGCAACATTGCCGCATTGAACTGCCTCCCTCTCTTCTAACTAGGTGATCTGAACGAGACGCGTGTGTTTGTTGACTGACTTCAATCTGGCAACGCTGCCCAGTTCACAGCAGCTTGATGCACTTTAAAGCGGACAGTTCACACACTAGGAAAAAAATTTGTTAACACTCTTAAGCATGGGGATGAGCTATCTGAGTAGAGTTATTTATCTGTCCTGATAATATTTAGAAATAAATTATAAGGGATTTAACCCAGTTCATAATCAAAAGATTAGCTCAGAACCAGTCCAACAATCCTTGTATTTCTTCCACTGCCTTCCTTTTATCTCTGTATGTGAGCATGCCAATAACTCAATGGAAGTATCTTTGGCGAACAGAAAAATATCAGATGAATTGCGTTCTTTATTTATTATCAACAAATAAATAAACATAATTAGCATTGCTGCTTGAATACTTATCAAATATGTATATATATAAATTGGTCGGTAGCGTAGTTGGTTCAATCCCAGCTTCATAAGCTAAAGGTTCTCAGTTCGATCCCAATCAGAGTCATAAAACATTTTGAGAAGGATCAGCTGATAACCACCGGCTGTTCAGTTGTCATTGGGCTATTAATTAATGACTTTTTCTAAGGAATAGTCGGCCTTAGTTTGTAACAATGACTACATTCGTTCATCTACACTCATTCGAAATCCATATTCGCCCATATCTTGACGATCTGCGTCTTATGAATAAATAAATAAGCTTCAATGATATTATAATGTGAGAGAATAATTCTTAAGCGAACAAGTTTACTAATACGTTGTCATCAAAATCATCATCTTATATTTTTGTTAAAGAGGTGCAGATTAGTGATGGGAACAACATTAATATGGTCTGTCTACTGCATTAGTACAAAAACACTTAATTCACAATAATGCAAAGCAATGTTAAATCTTAGACAAGAATTAATTATTCCTGGAATGGTTAATTATTAATTAATCTCCTAAAGTAATCAAAACTTGGGTCATAATTATTGATAACCACATATTTACTGTTTATTTATTTTATACTGCCATTTATAGATATACTTTTAATACATTTTTATGTTTTTGAAATATGTTTTATGTGGAGTTTATGAGGTGGGTAGTTATGTACAAATTTGATTGATTGTATGATAAAATATAATTGATTGTTATAAAACAGTCAGTTTTATAACAGAACACACAAATTAATATATCTATCTTTATGCTATCAAACGGATGTGTGTAGTGCATTATTTCAAATTGTACTTTACTAAAATCATGATATATTTGACTGTTATTTTGACTATTTCACTTAAAAAATGAAAAATTTAGAGAAATTAATTTTTAGTCAGTGCAGCAGTAAAAGTCAACGGAGTGCCGCATGCGAGGGCCCAGTGTTGAATATTCCTGACTTAGACGAAGTTGGTAACAAGAAAATCGGATAATAATTTATTACAATCATATATGCTAAACTTTTATGAATAGGCCTGATTATTTATATTATTAATTCAGAGTCTGTACTTTGAAGTTCGCTTGAAATAAAGACTATTTATTATTGAATTTTTAGGACTTTAGGGATTTTACAGACATTTTAAATTTATTTATTCCAGTTAAAAGATACAAATTTTTACATGTAAATTAATAGGAACTACTAGTCACATTTTCCAGTAAGCGTGACTGTCTCAAATTAAAAGATAAATACAGTTAACAGTAAATAATTGACAGAATAAAACAATCAAAACGGTCCACTGCAGTATGCACGGTCCAAAGTTCAACATTACTGCAAACTACTTGATAGTATTCTATTTAACTCTACTTTGTTATTGCTACAATATGTTAAGCATATACTAGAAATACAAATAACTGATCGATATCATCTTCATTAAAAAGCCAATTCTTTACTTTATTGCTACTACAACTTTTTATTTGTAAAGGCAAATAATTAAAAAATTTAGGTCCAAAAAAAGAAAATCTTTTTTTGAAGATTGACTTGTTCACCTTAGGTCTCACAATCATTCCCATTACATCGCCTCTTGTTCTTTGGTAAATGTTATGATTTCTGTTTTTTTTTCTAAGAACATTTTAAGAACCTTGTATATGAATAAATATTTCAGTGATAGTATGCTTAAATCTTTATAAACCGGTAATGCAGTTTCAAATCTGTTTTTATTAGCAATGATTCTAATGAAATACTCTTAACGGTTGCAGGGCTACTTTGTCAGCACCTCCCCAGTTTTCTCTACCGTAATTCAAGTAGGTGATTCTCTATACCGTTAATATTTTATCAGTAAGTATTTCACCTTGAACTGTTCTAATTTCCCTTCCCCTCCCCTTTCACTCTGTCTAAATAAGTTCCCTGCACAGATCAATAGTCTATGGAGAATGGGTAGAGTAAGGTTAAAAAGAAATAAGAAGAAAGAATACATGACTAATTTATGTCTGTTTTATCAGCCACTCTGTCTTTTATTTAAACACTTTTACATTATTCTCTTCAACCAACCTATTATCAACTTATAATGTTGTGATTCTTTGCCCATTATGTGTTAGGGGAGGCAGTTCCAAAATTATTTTCAAAAGCCTGAGTTATAAACATTGGTGGTATTATAATGAAATGTTATAAATACACCAAGTAGGAAACTTCACATATATTATAACCCACTGCAATTACAATCAGGAGATTAATTTAAAGTTATTTATTTTATGAATATGTATACACTATATATATCACTAGAATAATGATATACTGTATATAGTTTATCAAGCACAACAATCATCAAACATTCAAATTACAGTTACAATTGACAAATTTCATAAGACTATTGTTTGAAAATAAAGATAAATCCGGACTAATTTGTTGATTTGTTTAGAGATCATTAATGTGCTTTTAATATATTTAGATTAATAACTTAAATATTTGTTTTAGTGCCAAATGGATTCCTTGGATATCCCTGAGAAGAGTAAAAGGAATAAGAAAAAGAACAAGAAAAGAAAATTATCTTCAACTTGTGATGAATCTGAAAATGAATCAAGTTCTAAAAGGCTTAAAAGAAAGCACAAGAAAAAATGTAAGAAGAAACATAAATATGCCAAAGATAAAAAACATAAAAAAGATAAGTCTACAAAAGACAGTTGTTTTGATGATAACGAAGCAGTGATTGGACCAGAAATCCCAAATGACCTTCTCAAAAAAGCTCAGTCAATGGCCCCTATGTCAAAAGACGAATGGGAGAAGAAGCAAAGTACGATTCGAAGAGTTTATGATGAAGAGACTGGTAGAACAAGGTATGTAACATGCGTATTTATAGTTTAAATTTTATTTCTTATGTAAACTACCATGTATAACTGGCTAGGATTTTTTTTTCAAATTCCAAGGTTTTAAAAACATCTCAGAATTTTTATTTAATGTTCTAAACTACTTTATTTGACGTTCTGGCTATTCTGAATTGTTTAATGAAACTAAACTTCTATTTTGTAATAACTGCCTGTCTCGGCAGAAACCTAGATCAGCATTGCATGCACATTATCTATGCAAAATATAAACTTATATTCATTCAGTATTATTTATTGTAACCAGTAAAAAAACTATCATAATCTATCCTACTTTTCAGTTAGTTGCAACTATACATGGTATATATGTGGCATATCATCCTAAAAGTTACACTCCCATATCTAAGGTGCCAATAATATTTAAGCTATTTAGAAACTAAACTTAGTAATTATTTTAAATTAAATAGTATATTTAGTTGAGGCAGGAACAGTATGAGTTTTGGACATTTGTAGAGGACGGATAGATTTTTGAGGAAATGAGTCCAGAATGACTCAAGGAACAATAGTATTCAATCACGCCCAACGAAAAAGTGTAACTTAGATGTGAAAAATCAAAATGTGAAATTTTCCTAATGTACTTTTTCCATTTTTCTCGTCTATAACTTAATAAATTCTAATATTAGAAGGAAACTCACAGAATTAGCAAGTTTTGTGGTTACATTTTACATTTTTATCAACTCAAAATCAATTTAACTAATGTTCGTCAAGTCAATTTTTCAACACTCGAGTTCGACACATTTTTCTTTTTACTCCTCTCATTGATTAATTTTTTTACTTTTTTAAATTTCTATTTCTGATTTCCTAGTTTTTATTTGTAATTTTTATACTATGTTGATTTTATATATTTAAAAACTCTTATTTCTATGATTATTTTTCCGGCTATTTTAATTCATATCTTTCTATTGGTTGCTTTAACAACTTAAGCCTCACAATCATACTTGCTTCATTTTAGGTCTCACAATCATTCCCATTACATCGCATCTTCTTTGGTAAATGTTATCATTTCTGTTATTTCCGCTTTTCTTAAAGAACATTTTAAGAACCTTGTATATGAATAAATATTTCAGTGGTAGTATCCTTACATCTTCATAAAGCAGCACAGGCGCCATGTCTATGTAGGCTTATTTTCTTAGTTATAGCACTAATTTTAGTAAATCTTAATTATTAGTTTTATTAGGTTATGTTTATATTGCATTTATTTTCTCCCAAACTTAAATTCATTGTATAATGTTACTGTATAAATTATATGTTTTGTGTTTAATTTTTATTTTATTCTATGCTGGAAATAAATATAATTTTCTTTCATTTAGAATTTTTCATTCACAAAAGATGGATTAGTTAGAAAAGCTAAAAAATAACTGTATTTGCTGATATTTATTGATTGCTAACAAAAATTTACCAAAAAATTAATTATTTTCCTTTATTTTATTTCTTTTTTTACCCTTTCATTCAAACCAATGATTTTTATATTAAGGGACAAAACCTTTTAATGTGTAAAAACAGCACAAGATATGGAGCAAATCAAATTAATATGTTTTGCACAGTAATGTGTTAGTTTAATTTTTTGTAAAAAATGATTTTTTATCCATTTTATAAATCCAACTTTCAAAAAGCCCATCCAAATGAAATGCATATTTTTTAGGTACACAAGTTCTTATTAAAGCTCCCAAATGGCATAAGAAATTTTGAAAGCGTTAAATTTGGCAAGACGAGGGGTTTTTTATTTTGTTTATTTTTTTTAGAATAACTAATACGTAGCATAATTATTTTGTTGACTCTCAGTTATTTGGAGTTTTAAACTCATGGCATTAAAAAAAATTGATCAAAATTGGTAAAGTAGAAGCTGATATTCATATTTTAAGCGTGTTTGAACTCTTGAAATCAGCGAGCTTTTTCAGTGATTGTGAGAGATTACCCACACTACCGGTACTGTTTTTCATGAATTCGATAGTTTTTAAACACTAAGACATTGGTGCTAAAATAAGCAAATTATTTATTGTTCAAGTATTGTAAGTAACCGTCAATTTTGACCGGGTTTTCCTCAGAAGGTAACTTGAAGTGGCCAAATTTAAAGTTCTTCATTCAAAAATAAGCATCTTTTGGAGTAATTTCTTCCTTCGAATATTCGGTTAAATTTGGGGCACTAGGCCTAGGATTTCAGTTGTAATGAAAGGAAAGAAAAGCAGCATACCTGGTAAACTGTAGATAGACACAATCACATGACAAAGAATTGGTTAGTGAAATATTTCGGGGCCACTGGCCCCTTCTTCAGTCACTAAACAACTAAATACAGTCACATTTGAGATAGGTGGATGAGGTGGTGCCACTGGCCCCGAAATATTTCACTATCCAATTCTTTGTGTTGTGTTTGTGTCTCTATCTACAGTGTACCAGTCTACCAAGTTTATCAGGTATGCTGCTTTCCTTTCCTTTCATTACTACTGAATTCATTCAAATTTTGAAATTTTGTCATAAAAAAGTCTCTGAATCATTCTAAAACTCTATAGGCTTGCCAAATTAACCGATATCAAAAGTTCCTACGCCATTTGGAAGCTTAAGTGGTCTAGTGTACAAAACTTAAATGTGAGGCGGAAAGGAAAAAGGGACCTCTTCGCGGCAAAGTAAAAATGTCAGTACGGGCAGTTTTATCGATTGAGGTCAAAAATATTGATTTTCGGTTGTTTACATTCAAGTATGCTCCATTTCGTCCTTTACCGATTGAAATCGATTACAAAACTGTTGTAATCGAATAAAACATTCAAATTAATGATTAAAGTAGTCGATGTCTAGCTTGAGAAATGGTACCTCTTCGCGCTTATGGAGAAATAACATTGCCGCGAACAGGTCCCTTTTTAAAACACATCAGATAGCTATGCAACACTCTGATAACTGCACTCGTACGAATTTTAGAGGCGACGAAGTGAACTACTACGAGTTTATTGTAAATCTAGAATGTCTTCTGTTAATAAAAATCCCCTTCTCGATCCCAATTACCTTTTCTTTACAGGTTTAAAATCCAAATAGTTTTAGTAGTTGTACTGACACACCTAAAGCTGCATGTTAGGCTTTGATTATTGTATTATAAACTATTGATATTATTATTAAGTAATACAGTCTATTTTTGATAAGTTAATGTACTGTAGAAACAATAAATTACGGGAGTTTTGCGCCACAGTAGGGAGGACAGTTGGCAGCTCGGCGAACCGCTCTCGGTTGAACCACGGCGATGCAGACGATTTTGATGTTGTTCACGTTTTGTATGTGATTTCAAGCAGTCTTATCGTTGTGACTGTCTTGTGCATATCTCAATGCGGTTGTTGTAATTAACCATGGCTGAAGACAAAGTAATAAAGATCTTAAACAACATAGGAGTTAGTGGTGATAGAGTAACTGATGAAGATTACAATGTTTATGCTGACTATTTTACTGAAAGATGTTTAAGTAGTGATGAAAGTGATATTGACGAACCGGAACCACTGGAACAAGAATGTGTACTTTCAGAGACGTCATTGTTAAACAACATTCCACACGTGGATGATCTTTCTGTAAGTAACCTTGATAATCTGATAGATATTGATGATGTTATAATCGAAATAGAAGCAAACGGGAATCCCCAGGATATTGTTGATGAGAATGATGGTGGTGAAGATTTGGTTAACGTTGATAACTTTAATAATGAATTATTTGACCTATATGATCGTGAAACTGACCTTACCTTGGTAAATAATTATTTGGATGGTGGCTGTGGCTGCAAGGCAAATTGTTGTGAGTTGTTTTCTGCCAATGAATTTTTGCAAATGTGCTATGAATGTGCAGAGATAGATCATTATCATATTAACATACTAGATCAAGTGATCTTAGGCCAACTACGATGCCTTACATCAGATGGTACATTAACTTCTGATTGTAAAAAAAAGAAATATGAAAGGAAAGGTACATGGACCAATTACATGCTAAAAGGTTAGTCAGTTTGTAAAGCTACGTTTATGTTTGGCCATAAAATAAAAATAAAAAGACTGAAACGTATCACAAAAATGTACAAATCTACAGGATTGGTTGCTAAGGAACATGGCAACACAGGTAAACTAAAAAAGAATGTTACATCATTTTCAGACACTGAGTTTGTAGTTAAGTTTATTAACAACTATGCAGAACAGCAAGCTATAATACTACCCGGTCGAAGCAGTACACAATACCAAACTAGTCTTAGGTTACTACCATCGAGTGATTCCAAAGTAAAAATATTTGAAACCTATAAGGCATCGTTTACTGATGATATGCCTCAAAAGCCTGTGAAATTTAAGGTTTTTACAAACATCTGGCGAAGTATCTGTCCAGATATTGTTGTGATGAAACCTAGGACAGATTTGTGTGCCTTATGCCAAAAGCATTACACCTCTGGAGCAGCAATGGCTCTAGTTTCCGAAGATGAAAAAATGAAAAAATGAAATCACATCTTCAAACTGTTGTGAAAGTATTATAACGACTCTATTGAAAAGAGTAGGGAAAACATTAAAAATAACGATACTTCGATGGTACACTACAGCTTTGACATGGCACAGCAGGTGCATGTACCCAGTAATCCCATGCAACCTGGTCCGATATATTTTTTAGTGCCATTTAAAGTAGGGATATTTGGCGTAATGTGTGAGACAACAAACCAACAATGCAACTACCTCATACCAGAGAGTGCAAGCACAACAAAGGGATCCAACCTCATTGTAAGCCTATTTAACCATCACATTGAACGCAACAACTTAGGTGAACACACAATGCTTATCCATGCAGACAATTGTGTGGGTCAAAATAAGAACAATATTTTAATAGGTTACCTGGCATGGAGGGTTTGTCGAGAAAAAAACAAATCAATCATTTTGTCTTTTATGCCAGTAGGTCACACGAAATTTGCCTGTGATTGGGCCTTCGGCCTTCTGAAAAAGAAGTTCAGAGTTACATATGTATCGGCCTTAACTGAGTTAGTTGACTGTATCAATGACTCAACGCCAACTTCTAAAGTAAATGCGGCAGATATGGTGGCTAATGAACAAGGTGAAGTATTACTCAAAATCCATGATTGGCTAAAGTTTTTCCAGACTAAAAGTGCCAAAAAAATACCGCTCATAACCTAGTATAACCATTTTGAATTTAGTACAGAATTCAAAGGTAAAGTACACTGCAAAACCGATCTTGAAGACAACGAGTATGTTCACCAAGTATTCGATACCGAAAATGGACCTAACGGTTTCCCCAAAGAAATAGTTCCCCAAGGAATGACTCCAAAGAGGAAGGAGTATCTCTACAAAAACATCAGGGAATATTGCAAAGAAGAGTTCAAAGATGTTTTGTGCCCTCAACCAGACCCATTAGTCCAGCCTGAAGACCCTGATGAGCCCAATGAACCTGTTCCAGGGACTTCGACGGAGTGTGAAGGATCATCGAGGAAGCGCCGCAAGCGTTCAGTATAAAAAAATGCTGAAGATGGATGTTGAAGATACGCTAGTTTTTTTACCCTTTTACCCCAGTTTTTTACTAACTGTTATTAAATTTTTATTTCTTATTTAAGACCTTTCTTTACCATTTCTTCTAAGACATTTCTTATAACATTTATTTGTAATTAATAACGATTTTGTATTACTTTATGTCAATTTTTAAAGGACATTTACGCTAATTTTTTACCCTTTTACCTCAGTTTTTACTAACTGTTATTAAATTTTCATATTTCTTATTTAAGACCTTTCTATACCATTTCTTATAAGACAATTCTTATAACATTTATTTGTAATTAATAACGATTTTGTATTACTTTATGTCAATTTTTAAAGGACATTTACGCTAATTTTTTACCCTTTTACCTCAGTTTTTTACTAACTGTTATTAAATTTTCATATTTCTTATTTAAGACCTTTCTTTACCATTTCTTATAAGACATTTCTTATAACATTTATTTGTAATTAATAACGATTTTGTATTACTTTATGTCAATTTTTAAAGGACATTTACATTAATTTTTTACCCTTTACCCCAGTTTTTTACTAACTGTTATTAAATTTTCATACTTCTTATTTAAGACCTTTCTTTACCATTTCTTATAAGACATTTCTTATAACATTTATTTGTAATTAATAAAGATTTTGTATTACTTTGAATAATTGAATTGTGTTTTTCTCGAAATGCTCACTTCTACTTCATAAAAATTCAAAAGTTCGTAAATTAAAAAAATAGTCGTTGATAAAAATTTTTTTACACAAAAATGTTTCTTTTTTAAAGCTTATTTCATAAATTTTAATAACTAAAAAGCGGAAAATGCCGCCAAGAGGTTGCTTTCGGGAGTTTTGCGATTCGTTATGGATAAATAACATAGTGCCGCGAAGAGGTCCCTTTTCTGAAATATCACTTTTCACAACATGCTTGGATAAAAACATTATTTTCTTGAAAACTACTGTGAGTTAAGACAAAAGTAGATATTCCCATTAAAGACGACATTTAGAGCTTTCTTTTGATACCAAAATTGTTGCTTAAATATGAAAAATATATTTTTATGCTTATTTTAAATTTTCAAATCGATTTTTCTTAAAATGGCCCTTTTCTCTCACGTAATTTCAAAGTCCTCTAACTTTAACAAAAAAAATCGTAGACTCATGGGATTTGCGCCAAATTGTTAGGAATTAAATGAGGATTTCAAAAATATCAATAACTCAAAATCGAAAAATGCTGCGAAGAGGTCCCTTTTTCCTTTCCGCTTCACAAATAATAGTGTAAAAACTTAAATTATTTTATAGGCACTTCCCTAACGAAATATACAATAGTTCATACAACTTTTAACAAAAGAAAAATGTAACATCAGCAGTGTTGGTTTACAGCATGTATTTTTTAACAAGAATCTTTAATATTATGTTTTATTTTGATGTTTTCTGTATGATTTTCCCAATTCAATTCGTGATCTACATACACTCCTCAATATTTTAAACTTTTAAACTAGTTGACTGACAGTGTTGAACTAATTTATTTTTCACAATTAGGCATAGCCTATTTTAATTTATAATAGAAAAACGTAGTTGTAATTAACAGGTTTTGGTAAAGTAACTTATTTTCTTAACATTTACGATTAGTTGACTTATTGTGGTTGTTGTAACTTGTAAAAACTACAAAGACCACTATTTATTTGGTACTATGTGCTATTCTGCTATTTCTGGATAGAGTTGATGAATAATAAAGCGTTGTCCCTCTCACGCACTTCGCACATCCTTATGCCTTGGGCAAGAACAAGGTTGTTAATATAGTTGTCAATGAGGTGGTGTCATATGATGCAGATACCTTTTGTAGCTTACAACAGACACACTTGTATTCGTGGATCAAAATCAAACAATATCAATATTAGTAAAACAGAATTGACATAACAAAAGTCAAAATTGTGTCACCAAATTTTACAAAATGCATCAATACCAATTAAAAAGGCCACTTTATCACACAATAGCGTCTTAAAGAGAACAAAACTGACAGTATACAACACTAAAAACCTTTTGGGTAAGGCAGTGTGGGGCAGCAAATTCATTGCTGGACTTACATTTTTTAGAATAGAGCTAGAACCGAGTTCTGAGGTCATAGCCAGTCCCCCATCTTGTTTAGTTAGTGGCTTTGAGTCTGATAGTAAAAATCATACTAAGATATGCCATCAGAACATGTGTGGTGGAGGTCTAATAACTAGATGCTTCAAATATATCTTCAGTAAGAAACTCCTAATATACTCTATCTCTCTAATCAAACCTTACATGTGATATCTTGCATGCATGTGAGCAAAGGGAGTGTTTGTATCTTGTCAAAATATAACCTTGAGTGGTGGATATATCACGATTTTGCCATGAAGATTACTGTTGAATGGCTGCAGCGAAGTTTAGGCTTCATGATAGAAGTCCTCTTGTCCTGATAGTTTACAGCGTTCCCGGGGTATGACTACAATCACTTACTTAGTCATTTAAGTGAATGTCTTGATAGTATTGTTCATCGTTCTATGAATATTATCATTCTTGGTGACTTCATGATAGAAGTCCTCTTGTCCTGGTAGTTTACAGCGTTCCCGGGGTATGACTACAATCACTTTCTTAGTCATTTAAGTGACTGTCTTGATAGTATTGTTCATCATTCTATGAATATTATCATTCTTGGTGACTTCATGATAGAAGTCCTCTTGTCCTGGTAGTTAACAGCGTTCCCGGGGTATGACTACAATCACTTACTTAGTCATTTAAGTGACTGTCTTGATAGTATTGTTCATCATTCTATGAATATTATCATTCTTGGTGACTTCATGATAGAAGTCCTCTTGTCCTGGTAGTTTACAGCGTTCCCGGGGTATGACTACAATCACTTTCTTAGTCATTTAAGTGACTGTCTTGATAGTATTGTTCATCATTCTATGAATATTATCATTCTTGGTGACTTCATGATAGAAGTCCTCTTGTCCTGGTAGTTTACAGCGTTCCCGGGGTATGACTACAATCACTTACTTAGTCATTTAAGTGACTGTCTTGATAGTATTGTTCATCATTCTATGAATATTATCATTCTTGGTGACTTCATGATAGAAGTCCTCTTGTCCTGGTAGTTTACAGCGTTCCCGGGGTATGACTACAATCACTTTCTTAGTCATTTAAGTGACTGTCTTGATAGTATTGTTCATCATTCTATGAATATTATCATTCTTGGTGACTTCATGATAGAAGTCCTCTTGTCCTGGTAGTTTACAGCGTTCCCGGGGTATGACTACAATCACTTTCTTAGTCATTTAAGTGACTGTCTTGATAGTATTGTTCATCATTCTATGAATATTATCATTCTTGGTGACTTCATGATAGAAGTCCTCTTGTCCTGGTAGTTTACAGCGTTCCCGGGGTATGACTACAATCACTTACTTAGTCATTTAAGTGAATGTCTTGATAGTATTGTTCATCATTCTATGAATATTATCATTCTTGGTGACTTCATGATAGAAGTCCTCTTGTCCTGGTAGTTTACAGCGTTCCCGGCGTATGACTACAATCACTTTCTTAGTCATTTAAGTGACTGTCTTGATAGTATTGTTCATCATTCTATGAATATTATCATTCTTAGTGACTTCATGATAGAAGTCCTCTTGTCCTGGTAGTTTACAGCGATCCCGGGGTATGACTACAATCACTTACTTAGTCATTTAAGTGACTGTCTTGATAGTATTGTTCATCATTCTATGAATATTATCATTCTTGGTGACTTCATGATAGAAGTCCTCTTGTCCTGGTAGTTTACAGCGATCCCGGGGTATGACTACAATCACTTACTTAGTCATTTAAGTGAATGTCTTGATAGTATTGTTCATCATTCTATGAATATTATCGTTCTTGGTGACTTCATGATAGAAGTCCTCTTGTCCTGGTAGTTTACAGCGATCCCGGGGTATGACTACAATCACTTACTTAGTCATTTAAGTGAATGTCTTGATAGTATTGTTCATCATTCTATGAATATTATCGTTCTTGGTGACTTCATGATAGAAGTCCTCTTGTCCTGGTAGTTTACAGCGTTCCCGGGGTATGACTACAATCACTTACTTAGTCATTTAAGTGAATGTCTTGATAGTATTGTTCATCGTTCTATGAATATTATCATTCTTGGTGACTTCATGATAGAAGTCCTCTTGTCCTGGTAGTTTACAGCGTTCCCGGGGTATGACTACAATCACTTACTTAGTCATTTAAGTGAATGTCTTGATAGTATTGTTCATCATTCTATGAATATTATCATTCTTGGTGACTTCATGATAGAAGTCCTCTTGTCCTGGTAGTTTACAGCGTTCCCGGGGTATGACTACAATCACTTACTTAGTCATTTAAGTGAATGTCTTGATAGTATTGTTCATCGTTCTATGAATATTATCATTCTTGGTGACTTCATGATAGAAGTCCTCTTGTCCTGGTAGTTTACAGCGTTCCCGGGGTATGACTACAATCACTTTCTTAGTCATTTAAGTGACTGTCTTGATAGTATTGTTCATCATTCTATGAATATTATCATTCTTAGTGACTTCATGATAGAAGTCCTCTTGTCCTGGTAGTTTACAGCGATCCCGGGGTATGACTACAATCACTTACTTAGTCATTTAAGTGACTGTCTTGATAGTATTGTTCATCATTCTATGAATATTATCATTCTTGGTGACTTCATGATAGAAGTCCTCTTGTCCTGGTAGTTTACAGCGATCCCGGGGTATGACTACAATCACTTACTTAGTCATTTAAGTGAATGTCTTGATAGTATTGTTCATCATTCTATGAATATTATCGTTCTTGGTGACTTCATGATAGAAGTCCTCTTGTCCTGGTAGTTTACAGCGTTCCCGGGGTATGACTACAATCACTTACTTAGTCATTTAAGTGAATGTCTTGATAGTATTGTTCATCATTCTATGAATATTATCATTCTTGGTGACTTCATGATAGAAGTCCTCTTGTCCTGGTAGTTTACAGCGTTCCCGGGGTATGACTACAATCACTTACTTAGTCATTTAAGTGACTGTCTTGATAGTATTGTTCATCATTCTATGAATATTATCATTCTTGGTGACTTCATGATAGAAGTCCTCTTGTCCTGGTAGTTTACAGCGTTCCCGGGGTATGACTACAATCACTTACTTAGTCATTTAAGTGAATGTCTTGATAGTATTGTTCATCATTCTATGAATATTATCATTCTTGGTGACTTCATGATAGAAGTCCTCTTGTCCTGGTAGTTTACAGCGATCCCGGGGTATGACTACAATCACTTACTTAGTCATTTAAGTGACTGTCTTGATAGTATTGTTCATCATTCTATGAATATTATCATTCTTGGTGACTTCATGATAGAAGTCCTCTTGTCCTGGTAGTTTACAGCGATCCCGGGGTATGACTACAATCACTTACTTAGTCATTTAAGTGAATGTCTTGATAGTATTGTTCATCATTCTATGAATATTATCGTTCTTGGTGACTTCATGATAGAAGTCCTCTTGTCCTGGTAGTTTACAGCGTTCCCGGGGTATGACTACAATCACTTACTTAGTCATTTAAGTGAATGTCTTGATAGTATTGTTCATCATTCTATGAATATTATCGTTCTTGGTGACTTCATGATAGAAGTCCTCTTGTCCTGGTAGTTTACAGCGTTCCCGGGGTATGACTACAATCACTTACTTAGTCATTTAAGTGAATGTCTTGATAGTATTGTTCATCATTCTATGAATATTATCATTCTTGGTGACTTTATGATAGAAGTCCTCTTGTCCTGGTAGTTTACAGCGTTCCCGGGGTATGACTACAATCACTTACTTAGTCATTTAAGTGAATGTCTTGATAGTATTGTTCATCATTCTATGAATATTATCGTTCTTGGTGACTTCAATATTAACATCTTAAAGAATGACTTTCAGACAATAAACTTCATTTACACTAAGCCAGTCTATGGTTTACGTGACACAATTTAAAATTTTATAAGAGATGCTAGTAAATGAAAAAGTAGTGTAGCTATTTCTGCAATATCAGATCATCACGTTCAAGAGGCCATAATTAATTTGTCTACTCCTTCTGCTTTCCCTACTCCGAGGTTTCATTTTAGCAGGTGCTTTTCCCAAGCGAATATTATTAGTTTCCGATATTTCTTAAGAAATTAAAATTGGAATCAAATATTTGCTGAGCAAAATCTTGACAGTAAATCTCATCGCATTCTTAAGCATAATTTCATGTTCTGCTTTCCTTTACAAAAAAGCAAGATAGTTAAGGGCAAACATTTTATGAAACCTCAGCTTACCAACAAAATTCATCAGTCTAAGGATAAACTTATGTGCTCCACAACTTAACAAAGGACCTTGGCACACAACATCCCCTAAGGCAGGAATGCAAACTACTTAAAAAGCTGTTATAAAAATGTTTCCGTGAATCTAAGTCGACCTTTTCCTTAATAAGTTATATAATTCCTCTAATAAAAAGAAAACCATTTAGCAGGCAATTAATGGTTGTAAAAAAAAAAAACAAAAAACAGCAATAGTGATGCAAATATTGTTTTGGCTAACAAGGATGGGGAGTATATTTGCGATCCTTTTGTCGTTGATAGTATTTTTAATAAGTTTTATTCTAGCCATCGAGAAATTAAGTCCCTTAAATCAAAGAAATCATTTGGGTCAGATGGAATTTCTCTGTATTTTTTAAAGCAAATCAGTGATATTATTTCAAATCCTCTTTCATATGTCATTAACGATCTTTTTAGCAAGGTATATTTCCTGAGGGCCTTAAACTGGCAATAATTAGGCCTCTACATAAGAAAGGTAGTAAGCGTGACTGTGATGATTACAGACCCATATTTCATCGTTTTCAACAGTTTATGAGAGAATTCTTGACCAGACTTTTGAAATTCATTAATAAATATAACTTGCTTGCTCATTTTCAGTTTGGTTTTACGAAATTTAAATGTACAGTAGATGCTACCAAATGTGTCATCTCGACTATTGTCATGGCTCTAGACAAAGGCAATCCTTCAGTGGGGATTTTTTTTGGCCTAACTAAAGCCTTTGACATGGTAGATCATTCTGTTTTATTGAATAAGTTACAGGGGATGGGTCTTAGACGACAGGCTCATTCATGGATTTCCTCTTTTTGGTCTTTAGAAAACAGGCTGTTCAGATACCTTACATAGATAAAGATGGTTGCAAAAGGAGTGCTCACTCTTCCATAAATGATGCGGTTAAGGGCGTTTCTCAGGGCTCGGTTCTGGGTCCAATTTTATTCATATTATTATATGTCAATGATCTACCCTCATCAATGACTAACAGTAACATTTGCGTATTTACTGGTGACACTTCTCTCTGTCTTGGCTAATAACTGGACTGATCTTGAAGTGGAGGCATTTGTGCATGCAAACTCGGTGTGTGGTTTGATGAAAAGAAATTGCAAGTTAACGACAGTAAAACTCATGTCATTGGGTTTTTGATTAGGATTTTTCACATTAAAGAACGTTTTTCATTTTTATTGAAAGAAAAAGAAGCGATTTTCAGTGAGAACAAAGTTTTTCGGATTCACATTGATAGTAATTTAATTTTTTTAACACATTTCCTTAGTCTTTAAACAATTTGGTGGGTATTTTCGCATTAAGTTATCTTGCTTTGTTCATGAACAAAGAAGTATTACTGTGTGCACATTATGGTTTAATGTATCCATTTTTATCGTATGTAGTTGAAAGTTGGGGTCATGAATGCACAAAGACCAGATTTATATTTAAACTCCAAAAGAAGGCATCAAGAACAATGTATAAAAATCAAAAATCTTTTCCTTGCAGACAACTCTTTAAGGAACATTAATTACTCACCTTTCTGTGTATTTCCATCTACCATGTCTTCTTTTTAGTCCACAAAAATATCCACCATTTTATAACCGATCTCCCAAAACACAAGTACAATCTTCGTCCAAACAATAACATTAATCTACTTCCTCACAAAACTGCATATTTTTTAGAAAACATTTACAGTTTAATGGACTTAGACTCTTAAACGCACTGCCAAATTCAATAAAATGTGAAAGTGGCGTGAGCAGGTTTTCTGGAAAATCCAAAGCTAAATTTGTGATTTAGAATTATTTTATTTTAAAGGTTCTTACATTCAATTGTAAATAATTGATGTATAATTAATGACGCTATTATACAGTGTACAAAATGCCGTAAAAAATATAGGAATTTTGATTTGATTACAGAAGCATAATATACAATATATACATTCACTGCTACCGCGTGCAGTTGCCACTACTCCAGCAGTGATCAGTGTCTCTTTCTGTATATATACCATACATTTTAACTATCAGGACATATTTAAGCTATCAGGAACTATTTTGTTTAATCAAGTATTAACTATTAGCACTTAATATTAATAAGTTATTCATGATATTCAAATTATAACCATAAAATATGCAATTACAAGACAAAATGTTACTGTCATATAAGGTTCAGATCATCCATATCATGTTATTAGAGACAATGCATTCTTTAGTTGCAAACATATTGTTAAGGATCTCCTTAGCAATTACCGAGAGCGCCTCTCCAGGTATGGTAAAGGGTGTGGCACACTTCTGGTCACTGGGTCTTTCCTGGAGCCCTAAGATAGTGCGAGAAGGGCATTTAATTCACCTTTTGGTGGAGCCAGAAGATTGTACCATGGTGTTTAGGAGATCTAGATCACTCTTCTAGAACATTCCAGAATGATGGTCGAGGTGCCTATAGATCACACTTCCAAAACCTTCTGGATTACAATGGTGTGTTAAATGAAGACATTACTCGGCCGATAAGTCAGTGTGTCAGTCTAGTCTACAGTGTCGGGCAGTAATTCTTCAGTGTGGAATGGAAGTGACAGTGCTTAATAGTGAGGGTTAATGATATTGTGGGCAGATATTAGGCACAAACCCAAGTGTGTTAAGTGACATTGATTAGTGTAAATAATAGTGGTTTAATTTCAACAGTTATTAATTTATATTTGTAAATATTTTGTATTGTGTTTATTTAGTTAATTAGTGAGTGTAATTAAAAATAACAGTTATTAGCCACAGAGTGGGATCCCCTTATTATTTACATCTGTTGAACCGTAACAATAATGTCAAAAAGCACTAAGATATAGAAATCACATCTGTGCTATTTTTTACTGTATCAAATGAATTTATAGGGATTATGAAAAAAACATCTTTCAGTTGTAATTAATGTTTTTTTATGTTATAGCCTAGCATTTTATTTTTTTACAATATTCTGAAATTAAAATGTTTTACACTATATTCACTTATTTTGCATTATTTTTCAGATTAATCAGAGGAGAAGGGGAAATCATTGAAGAAATTGTTAGTAAAGAAAGACATCAAGAAATAAATCGCCAAGCAACGCAAGGCGATGGAGAATTCTTTCAGTCCCATCTAAAGAAACATATTAAATAATACTTTCATATCTCAGTGTCATTTCTTTCCAGTATCATATCTCTTTATGTGCCAATAAGTAATGATGAAGTACAATATTTTGCTGGAATTCATACTTTTTCCATTATTATCTTCATATTAACAACTTTCTTTCCTCAGATCTAGGCAACATGTTTTTGTGGCTGATTGATTATGCATCACTTACATTTTCCATGTATTTCCATTATTTGGATATTATACTTGATCCTATCTTAGAAGTAGTAACACAAAATTGTGAGATGAATCAAAAACTTACAATTAACAATATTTGTTTTTAAATCTATAACTGTGTTCCAAGATAGGTGCTTTCTTTGCATGTTTGAATCTGAATTTAATTAGATTTTTCATTCATTTCATGTGGTCTAAAATGTAAAATCATGAACCTCTTAAGAAAAGCAGATTTTTAGTTAAAGCACTTATAAATTTGTAAAATATGCTGAAGTTATTAGTGTTCTTTTACATACAAAACCTAAATTAGGAACTTCAAAATAATTACATTTTACATTCCCTTTTAAAATTGTTACTAGCCAAGTTGTTTCCTCAATTAAATATACCATGTGTTCATACAGTTTTGTCTAAATTATATATATGTATTTTTTCTCAATCCATCTTTAAATAAGGGTAATGTTTTATTTCAAATCTATGAACTGTACACAACTAGAGAAATTGGACAGTATGAATCTTTATTTATACGAGGCGTGTTTTTAAAGTAATTACTGTTTTGGAATCCCGCCGCTGTAGGGCTGCGGTCGGCGTTCAGGGCATGCGTGCTGGGTACTACTCTGTTGGCAAGTCACAGCCGTCGTTACGGATCCATTCGACTGTATTTAAGGTCATTTATGACTGTTTAAAATTCCTCCTCTGGTTAAAAATGCTGCCAACTGTGAATTATGCGCTGTGTACGTTTTCATAACGCTAAGGGTGTGGAAGCAACTGACACTTATCGTGAGTATGTCACAGTGACAATTAATTTGGTTTAAAAAATTGTAACCATCACGATTCTAATGTTCTAGGAATGTGAGAGAACTGGTTAAACATATTTTGTGTGATTCTTGTCAAACGCTTGTTTTTTTTTATTCTCCGTCAGCATTTTGGGAACCTACCGTAAGCATAACTTTCGGTACTTCAAGCAGTCTATCTCAATTTCAATAATTGCACTTGAAGACACACTACATAATGATGCAGTTGTAAAGCGTCTGATTTCTCTGACTTTTTTCATCAACATTTTGCACCAAGTTATCAGTAATGATTGAAGGTTTCCGACTTTGTTCATCATCATGCACATTCGCACAACCTTAAAAGCTCTCACCCGTTTCCATACCATCCCATCACTCATTCTGTTTTCTCAATAAACTTCACAGATTTCTCGATGAATGTCAGCTGCTTTCATGTCTTTATTGTTATGAAAACTTATCACAACATGTACAGTTGGCGGCATTTTTAATCAGAGGTGGAATTTTAAACAGTCATAAGCGACCTTAAATACAGTCAAATGGGTCCGTAACAGCGGCTGTGGCTTGCCAAAAGATAGTAGTATCTAGCATGCATGCGCTGGACGCCAATCGCAGCGCTACAGTGGTGGGATTCCAAAACGGTACTTACTTTAAAAACACGCCTCGTACTATATCTATGGTTTATCTAGATTGGGATAGAATAATCAACATATACTTACTCCTAACACTAAGGCACATTAGTGTACCTACACAAACATCTTGAGTGTGTACTTCCATGTGACCGAATCATCTCCTAGGAAAAAGATAAATGGAATGTTGTTGTTATTAGTTTGGAATTTCTTGTGGTCAGGGAGTAATCTTCTCTTAATTAATGATTTTTTATGAGATTTCTACATCTCAATACATCACATGGCTTTGAGGAAGGAAGATAGAACTGTGAATAGTTGTATAGCACTGATTTGGTTATAAGATGGCGATTAAATTCTGAGACGTTCTAAATAATGGTGTATTTATATGCAATCAGAAAAAAGATCATGTTCTTTAAACAGATCATAAAAAATATTTGCATTAGTTCATTTTGAGAGTAGTAGAAAAAGGAAAAAAGTGGGCCTGACCGAGTCTTGAGGCACATCAAATATAGACAACTGAGCTTCTCTTTTCAAACCATCTTTGTATATAATAATAATAAACTTTATAATAATAATAATAATAAACTTTATTTATTCCTCAAAAAATATACAAAAACATTTTACATAAATTATAAAGGAATTACTAGCCACTGTTTCCAGTAATCGTGGCTAGCTCAACTTAAACATTCTAGTAAACAAAACAAAGGACAGTCAAAACTTATCAAAAGAAAATCAAGCGGTCCGCAGCAGTGTGCACAGTCCAAGGTTGACGTTTCCTGTCAACTACTTGATAGGCTAGAATGTGTACAGTATTTGGGTTTACGTATTATTAATTAACTATTTAATATTAATTTTATAAACTTGTTACTTAGGCTAATACTGTAAATAAATGATCAATTTCATCTAAATTAAATAACCACTTCTTCACTTTAATAGAATACTTTTTAAAATTATTACAGTTTTTTATTTCTGATGGCAAATAATTTATAAATTTTGGTCCCAGAAAAGAAAAGCTTTTTTTGAAGATTGATTTATTCACCTTAGGTCTTACTATCAGTCCCATTGCATCGCCTCTTGTTCTTGGGTAAATTCTATCATTTCTGATGTTTCCGCTTTTTTTAAAGAATAATATGTAAGGTATCTGTTAATATGTAAGGTATCTGGACCAATTGAAACAATGATGGGACCAAGGATAAGGGTCTGAGAGTTGAGGTTTACAAGCTCTATAGCCAAAATTATTCATTCTGAGTGAATAAAAACATGTCATCTTTTGTATTTTAGCACAAGCTAATTAGTTACTCAAAATAGCGCATTACAATTATTTATATAAAAGGCTTTTAAATTTTAAAGTATGTGGCTTAAGCCTTGAAAATATTGTTTGGCATTGAAAAAGTTCAAATTTTTATAAAATAGGTAAATATTTCAACTTTTTTTATAAATAGAGTCTAGTAGTATCATTTTGGACAATGTAGTATTTCTTATATTAAGGTATAAAAAATATTTTGTTTGGTAATACAGCTATGATTATTACATCATTTAATGCCAGAGTCACAAAAAACATTTTGTATTAGCACAGTCAGTCTTATAGAACTAAACTTAAGTCCTAAAATAAAACGGACATATATAATAAAACTCATTTATGTTGGTAATTATATAGAACCTTCAGCCTTCCTGAGTTGTTTGCTGAATTTTTTTAGTAGATACATAACTAAGACAGAAGAATATAATAGTTTTTTACAACAGCCGGAAAAAATTATGAAAATGAGGGCTAACGGAGATATATTTTTTCTATAAATGTGGGTACTCAAATTGTGTGAAATGTTGCCCTCATCACAAATATGGCAGGCATTTTACAATTAAACTATGAATTGTCTGCGTAATTCCTAGCAGGAAACAGCATTAATGCTAGAAATATGCCGGTTTCAGTAGGTTATGTTCTGTTAGCATAGGGCTAGTTGGTTATTGATAGGTTAGGTTTGGTTAACCCAAGGAGTGTTGGTACTAATGTTGTGTAATGTCGCCAAATTTTCAGTGATTTGTAATACTTTTTTTAAAAATTCGCTGTATATTTATTATTAGCATTAGAAAGATGAAACTTGTATCATTTTTATTAGTAATAAATTAATTTTAATTATTGGTAATGGACAAGTTTTCAAAATTTTTAAAAAGTTTTTAAATATAATGTTATTTATAAATTCTTTATAAAAATAAATTTTATAAGTAGATTGACGGTCATTTATGTATATAAAATTATGATATTAGAAAAAAACTGAGATATACAAGTTGTGCAGAATTTCATTCTGAACAAAAAAACATATAATTATGTAGGCAAACATTTATACAACATATATTTATGAAGTAACAATAAATATGTTGCCTAGCAACGAATATGCCAACTTTAGCATGCATAATTATAATTTTTATAAACCATGCTTTACCTTGAATAAATAATCCTGAAATGACTGGAACTGGATCATATTGGTGCAGGCCTAATTGTTTATGAATCTAGGAAGTTGTGGACACTTTTATAACACTAAAAATATATATATACACTATTTACATGGCGACCAACAACAATGTTTACTCAGAGTCATTATCTTGGTGTGGTCTCTTGACACCCTTCAATGTCCTCTTATAATGCTTCAATTGTGAAAAGCATTTGGTGTGAACTCCACAATTACATCCTTCACACCACCACCGACTCTTTTTGCCGCAGACTGGACAGACTCGATTCCTGTTGCCTGGAAGATGAGAGAGTTTGTGATTCTTGGATTCAAGCTCTTCTGGTACCGGTAATACTGGATCATTTTCTTTGGCCAATTCCATAGCAATCTCTTTCAAGTATCTTTTTCTTGTTATTGGTTTATCTGTGTTGCTGTGGTACAAAATATAAGAATCATACAGGGCCATATCTAAGAGATTGTAAAATATTTTTTTCCAAAAGCGGAGGGTTGTTCTAGTGCATGTAGTGTGGTAAATACACTTGTCCTTCAGATCTACTCCACCCATAAACTGGTTATAAGTATGAATCAGAGTAGGTTTCATAGCTTCTAGGCCACTTCTGCTGCGAATTTTCTCATCTTTTGCACGACAGCCGGTAGTTAGAAGATACACTGGTTTCCGGTTTTTTTTTTTTTTTGCTTGTATCCAACAAGCAGGACTGGGCCTTTTCTGAAGTAAAGACTTTCTTGCACACCTAAAGTAGCCCCTACAACTTGTTTAGATAAGTTTTTAGTATTTTTGTTCACTGTCCCGGTCACAAATGTGTCTCGAGCAAACAGATCTTCTACAATTGGAAGTTTTGTATAAAAGTTGTCAGTGAAGAGGTGATAAAATTTATCTAGTAGTCTTGACTCTTTCAATAACTCCATGACAACTTTGTAGGTAAAAGGATCTTCTCCCTCTTTCAAAAAATCTTTACTACTATATAGTGCTGTGTGCAAGATATACCCAGTTCGGCTATCGCATAGTTCATATTTTTTTATGCCATAACGCGCATGTTTTTTATTAGGCATGTACTGAATAAAAATTACTCGGTTACGCATGCCTATCATGCTTTCGTCAATGGACAAATTTTGATAGGGTGTATAGAAAGTCTTGAAGGCCGAATTCATTGCATCGAGAAAGGGTCGCACCTTATGCCAAGGATCATAACCCGGTTGGCCTCTTGGAATGGCATCTGTTGGGTTTACATGAAATAATGAAGATAGTAGTAAGAATCTATTGCATGACATCACCTTATGGAACCATGGGATAAAATCACAGTCTAGAGTTGACCAGAAATCAACAACTGCTTTTCTGTTTTTTAGGCCCATATTTATGACAATAGCGATAAATTTCATCATCTCAGTAATTGTTGTATTGGTCCAAGTTTTAATTCGTGATTTGTTTTTGAAAGTACCAGAGCTTCGCCTACTATTCATAACTTTTTCTGCATAAGAATTGGTGCCATTCACAAGCATGTGCCAAATAGCTTGGGTAAAGAATAAATTAAAATATGACAGGGGAAGACTATTTCGGGGTGGGCAGTTTTTTGGACCTGGATTTCGAACACAAAATTTGTCTGCAAGGTCTAACTCAGCTTCAGGGGGATAAACCCTAACCCATGTTTGGCCAGTAGGTTGTTAAGGCCTAGTTGAAGGACCAGGAATATCATTATCTGATTCACTGTCACTAACTACAAAGGGGTTAGGCCTACTAGGTACAGGCACAGTGTTAGGCATATGCCTACTAGGACCAGCTTGTTCATCAGAATCATTAGAATCAAATTCAGAAGGGCATGGGGCATATTCTTCTCCTGATCCAGATGAATGCTAAGTCAACAGAATTTCCTCCTAAACTAATATCAGAAACATCAGACATATTAGACCTAGGTCTATGTTCATTGTCACTTACATCAATGTCAGTGTCTTGAAAATCACTAACCTCAGAATTTTGAAGAATATCTCGAATGTCACTTGAACGACACGGATCACCCATGATCACTAATAATATACAAACTATAATACACAAACACTAAGTCACACAAAGCATAACACAACACATCAACAAACATAAACAACTGCCGGCTTGGTATGGCGATCGAGACTGGCGAGTTGATTGACAGATGACGACGGAAGAAGTAAACAAACAACACTGATTCACTGCCTTTCAAATGATATATATTTGAGACGACTTTGACTTTTTTTTCCCAACTGTGAGCGACATTAATCGAGTGAGCGCACATCGCCTTAAATTGAGGCGGTAACATTTTATGAAAATACCGATCGCCTCAATTTGAGGCGATCAACATTCCTTGGGTTAAGTTACGTTGTTGATAGGTTAGGTTTAGTTATGTCAGGCTTGTTTAGATTATGTTATCCCTACCTAAACCTGAAAGCTCAAACATAACTTAAACTAACCTATCAATACCAAACCTAGCCTTATCCTAACAAAATATAACCTTACTGAACCGACATATTTCTATCGCTAATGTGCTGAACCTTTCAACTGGTGATTATATCACTCTTTAGTGACACGGCGTTTTGCACGGTTAGCTTTAATAATTTTCAAAAAATACAAAAAAACTGTTCAAATACCATGTATCATATATCAAACTGTCCACAAAGGTATACTCCATAAGGTAATAGAAAATGTAGAAACATGAAAATAATAAAAAAAATTCAAGCATCATAAAAGTTTGACTGAAATTATTTTTGTTTTTTTTTTTTTACATTTGAACATTATGAATAGTCAGTCACAAAATACAGGTAAATGAAAAATCCAAGATATAATGTTCCAAATTTTATTGTGAATAAAACCATATAACACGCTTGAATTTTTAGAAAACAAAATTAAAAAGTTGAAAAACCAAACAGTGCATAAGTACAAAATTGTCCAATTATGTACAAAATGTATTTACACATTGATTGAGGAAAAATATGGCTATAAATGTTACCTCTGGCACAAGTATTAACCCTCGATCCGGCATTTTACGAAATTTCGTACAATTTATTCGTCAACAAACTGGCATTGTACGAATTTTCGTACAATTGCAGCGTCGGAGATTTACCATATTTATAATGCGCAAAAATCGAGCTACTTCGATGTTTTTATACTCTATATACTCAGCGTGAACATACAATTCCAGTGGTATGCAACAACGCACACTGCACTGTATCGGCGTTATTTTAAAACGTAGTGAAAATTGAAGAAGGAAGCCAGTCTCTGAGTCTCGCCATTTTTGTTGTTGTTTAGTCTGCCGGGCCTGATTTCAACTACGGTAAATAATTATTGTTTGCAATATAATTATCACTTCTAGTGTGTTTAGAAGTGTATTATATTGTATTAGAGCATGTTTTTAGCTAAATTTTAGTATATAATAGAACTCTGTAGTGTTTGTAGAAAATCTGTATCATATTTTTGAATGTTATAGTAACCGTGGTTACTAATTTTCAGGTTTTTGTATACGTTCCAGTTAAAAATTTATAAAAAATAATTTTTATTTACAAACCTATATAAACTATATATTTTCTGAAACTAGATAAAATTTACAACATTTTGGCTATCTCACATTTCTTTTTTTATCATCACAACATTGATCATAGGGGGTGGTCCCCCCCTATTTTCCGCGATTTCTAAAAAAATTTACAAATATTTCATAACATAAAAAAAAAATAAAATTTTTATAGGTTATGAATTATGTATTATATGATAGCCTACATTCTTGTGAACAGTTTGATACCACACAATTGTACTTTTATGGTAATATAATATTTTTTATGAATTTTATAAAACATCACTGCAAAATCACCAAAAATGACCCGACATTTTCGGCAAAAGTGACTGCCGGATCGAGGGTTAAGAGAAACAAATGCTAAATCAGGGTGGCTACTCAATCATGTAAAAAAAAATTCAAGCACAATTCAAGGTTTTTTCCAAGGGTTTCAAACAAAATTCAAGGCGCACTTACTGAGGAAAATATTTCTGAATTGACGTAATCACTCATTATAGTACAATACATAAAAAAGCACATGTTTTATAGCTAGACATGTCAATAATCTTGTAGGCCATAAAGAAATTGAATTATTGCATAAGTATCCTAGGTTTAATTAGCAGTTACCTAATTTTTTTATTTCATTGATAAGGAGGCTCAAAATCTAGTGATATGCCTAACTTACTTTAATACTATTTTAACTAATAAGCCTACAGACTATTTGCGATAGGCCGAGCTTTAATTAATTACTCTTATATCAATAACATGATGAGTTGAAAACAAAACTTTTTTTATCTGATAAGTATGTGAAAAAACCAACATTTTTAAAAATCGTTATTTTTCAACAACTTTTTTTTCATTTTACATATTTTGGTAACTATGCAATTTCGTGTCACCTCTGAAAATACAATTTCTTGTTGAAAAAGTGGTGAATTGTGAGTTTTTTGAGGAGGTTGATTGCATCCGCAGAAAACTGTTTTTAACGGAAAATCGAAAAAACTAGTTTTTATCTGATAGTGAAAAATCAACTTTAGAAAAAATAGTTTTCCGTCAAATTTCTTTTCCATTTCACATGTTTTTTTAAGCTGAACAAGAATGTATAATTGTGTTTGCAGTAAAATTATTTATTTAGCCTGAAAATGCATTTTATACTTACCTAACCAAACATAACCTAACTTATCCTAATTGTCTATTTACTCAACAAAAATTCGTAATTTGCGTTAAATTCTGGTGTTTGGCCTCCGTGACGGCCTGCGGCTGTCACTCTGGCGGAAATATAGATGAATTTGGTTTTTGTAATTAACTCTCCACGCGTCTCGATCGAGATGCATTATTGTGTTGCTCAAGCGCCATTGTCTCGATCAAGATGCATTTCGCGCGCGCTTACATTTATTTATTAGCGCGGTTATTACGCATTTGTTTCACACATATTGCATACCGTTTTGAACATAAACGTCTATTACATGTATATAACGCAACATATTTTTTTATTTTTCTATACTATATTATTTTTTTATACTGGAAAAAAAATTTTTTCAATCTTCTGGACATGACACTTTTCAACGCATACATCTTATACAGTTTGAACACAGATAATCCCATGAAAAGAGAAGATTTTTATGAAAGAATAGTTGAAGATATGGTTGATGAAGTACCTAATGTTCAACCTGGACCTACAGGTGACACTGGTCACAGTCTTGTGCGTTTACCTGGGCAAAAAATGCGGCTATGTTCAGTGTGCTCAGACCTTAAAAAAAATCCAGAAGCCATTTTTGGTGTGCTGGGTGTAATTGTGGTGTACACACCCACACCGCTACCACAAATTGCAGCATTTTTATAGGCAAAACTCATCAGGTAGGAAAAGGAAACATGAAAATGATTCTGACAATGAGGCAGTATAAAAATGACCCCCAAAAATTTGTGTATATAGTTCCCTTTTTTTTGACATTTTTCAATTTTACCTTTGGTTTATCTACTATTGTGTATATATATTTTTATTCCTGTTAGGATTCTGCAACTTTTGTACATTAGTGAAAATTGTGCTACATTATTGGTGGTTGACTTATGTGTCCAAACTTAGAAGATTTGTTTGAAAAATTAACTTTTCCGAAGATACTACATGCACCAACTTCATTGGTAAGTGCTAATTTATATTCCTTCTAATTATTTGTATCTTTGTGAACAAAATGATATGCAGCACTCTATATTTAGGGGATGGGAATAAATTTTTATGATTTTATAAAAAAAACCCTTACGAAACCATCAAAATCGCGTAGCGTTTTAAGGTAATATACATGGCGTATATAGGGTTAATAGTTGTTGTATATTATGATCGTGTAATGGCCGCTAATGGCGATTCGCTGCGAAAGTAGTTTTTCGTTATATCTCAAGAAATAATGGTAATAGACCAAATTCGTATTCAGTACAAAAAAAAAAAAAAAACATCAAAATAAAAAAAGATGATTAAAATACTATTTAGACTAACAGAAATATGTCAAAAATACTATAAGTTGTGATAATAGTTTTCTGAATTTTTCGGTAAAATACGTAATTTCCACGAAATGTTTTTTATGTTGATCACGAATATATAATTGGTTTATCCAGTAGCATTATTTCTTCGGCCTGAAAAATACACTTTTTACTGACCTAACCAAACATAACCGAACTTATCATGACTTTTTACTCAACAAATAGACATAATTTGCGTTAAATTATTGTGCCTGGCCTCCGTGACGGCCTATCGTCCGTCATTCCGGCAGGAGTATGTGTGAATTCAGTTTTTTGTGGTTAAAATCTGATGTATATAATGATCGCTAATCATAATTCGCCGCAAAAGTAGTTTTTCCGTTATATCTCGAGAAATAATTTGTATAGACCAAAATAGTTTTCAAATTCGTATTTAGCGCAAAAACAATACTTCAAAATAAAAAAAATATGATTACAATATCATTTAAATTAATGGAAATATATCAAAAATACTAAAAAATGAGACATTAGTTTTTCGGAATTGTTCGGTAAAAACGATTTCTGCAGTATAAAAATTCTCAAGAAAATGTAGTCATTATTGACCATTTCAGCTAGTTTTCAAATTTTGTTTGGTGGCAAGAAACTGCTTAATAACCTTGTTGGTTTCAATAAATAATAATTCACACAAAACTAAAACACTTTGTCAAAAATTACGATTTTAGAGTTAGTAGGCTAGACCTTTAAGTCAATTAACTACAACAAAACGTTCCACACTTGAAACAACATCCAATGAACTTAATGTTTTTATCAACAATAAATTGTTTAAGTAAATCTGCATTTTATTGATAATAACTGAATAAATAAACTGGAAGGTTAACTAACAAAACACGCTCTTCGCTCGTGAAAAATTACCATTCACATTATCTCTTCTTGTTGCCCACCTGTTGTTGCCGGTAATGGTAAATGTAAACAAAACAAATGCATCAGCCCATCCTCGCCCAGCCTGTTGTCGATGTATTTATGTTATTTAAAAAGAACGCAACAGTTTCATTGAAACAATAATTCGGCACCAAAACGTTCAAAGTTTTGCAAATAGCTACAGTAGAACAGACAGCAACAGTGAGCGTCATCGGATATCAATAGAACAAAACGAAAACTCCCACAGTTTAGTCGCAACTTTAACCTGCAGCGAAACAGAATGTCAACAAATATAAGATTTGCGTGTCTCGGCAAAATGCGGTGGGTGAAGCTATCATATTGTCTGCAACAGCTTCATTCAACTGTTTCGACGTCAAAACTGTTTCGGTTGCAACCATTTTTTCAAACTATTCCATGTGTATTATTTTGAAAATATCATTGTACCGAGTCGACTCGTGTCTTATCATACGAAGATTGACGAGGTTTCCCGAACTTATCGCTTTTTTAAGCCCTGAGTTTAATGGAGCCCTGAAGTCCAAACCTTGCTGACGTCACCAGATTACTCTCGTCTCGCTTGACGAGAATTCCCGATGGTTACCGAAACTCAAGCATATTTCCAGGTTTTTTCAAGGCGCCGTAAAATTCAAGCACAATTCCAGGTTTTCCCGAAATTCCCGGTGAGTATCCACCCTGTAAATAGGTAATAGAGTTTCAAAAATGCCAAGTACAAAAATTATTATGATATATTTGCAAAAGACAACAAATCTTCAATGTCGCTAGAAACATCACCTGCCACTAACGTCACTAACTATCATCTAAACAATGTCTAATAGCACTAAACCTACTAAATTCACATGATAAAAGCTAAAATATACAATAAAAAACTATAACTACGATAACCTATAATATGTATTTACAATGAAAATGAACATCAAAATGTGTTGTGATTAGTAGCCGTATCAGTTCACTAGTGCTTACACTCAGCGAATACAAACAGCTGATTATATTTCTACCACACCGGTCCACAGCCTATGAATAGTGCTACAAATTAGACTAGTAGAAAAAGAAATCTATCATCTCTATTATTGTTCAAAGTACGCGATTTTTGCACATAACATTTCACTGTAATTACGGAAAATCTAATGTATCGCACGGTGCGATAACATCAGTTGGAGGGTTAATAATGGTTCGACAGCAAAGAACTTGTCATATAAGGTAATAATGACAAAATTCCACATAATTTGAGTACCCATGTAGCTATATTATAGAAAAACATATTTTTCCATTTTTCCTCTATATTATAATTTTTCCGCTGAAAAAACTATCATATTCTTGTTTCTTACCTATGTATCTAATATGAAAAAAAATGTTCAGCCAAAAAAATCAACAAGGCCCCTGTACTATATAATTAATTTTTCCAAATGTACAGTCTTTATACAAAATTTAAATTTACTATACACTAAATATCAAACAGACAGAGGTAGGATCATTATAAAATTTAATAAAGTTTGCTGAAAAAGTTTTTAAGGTTTGAACATTTACAAAGCTCATTTCTTAACCTTTCAGCGAAATTCCACTGATAGCCAAGAGCCTATATATAGCCAAGTGGTGTGTTTGTTGAACGCTAAGAGCCTATATACTGTATAGCCAGTTTCTATACGAGTGTTGAACGCCAAGTGCCTATATATAGGGTAAATCCGGGAGAGTCGCCGCATACGGGATAGATTGCGCACCCCCTCTAGTTTTTGTGTCTGCCGTTAGAGTGTGCGCAGATGAGCACTGCAGTTGCTCAGTGGACGCTGCTTTACTGTACAAGTGGTTTTGTTTCGATCGCTCAAGTTTTACGCCAGTTTTAAAGGAATTATTCAGGTAAGACCCAGATTTCTTCACCGAATGTTTTTCAGCATGATGTTAAATTAGTAATCTATGCCTAACTGCATAGTTTTTCTTACTGTATAAGGCATTGCAGCAACAGTTTGTTGTGTTAGGAGTGTACCAGTCTCTTTCCGACCATCTTGGTCGACAAGACCATACCGTTGTAGGGTGCGGCATCTCTCCCGTACAAATGGGATAGATGCCGCAGTCAAATCTGGTATACATGCCGCATTTTTCCCTTAAGGGATATTTGCCGCACCATTCATATAACAGTTTTAACTTATTAAAAATCTTTTTAATACATTATTTTATTGCTTTTAAATACCCATTTATGTTCCATAAAAGAATATTGTGATAACTTTTAGGTCTTTGGAACATAATACAAATGTTATAGGTATTATTTTTATTATTATTTTTATTATAGTATTATTTATATTATTATTATATTATTATTTATATTTTCCTATATTTTCCTATACTTGAACCCTTTTATGGTAACAAATGTATAGCGTATGAATAAAAACTGTAAATTATTTTAATATTTAATTTTAATTATTTTTTAATTCAATTTTAATATGATTCATTGCAGGCTTCGTACTATGCCAACTTTCTACAAGAGAAAACCGGGGACCAAACCTCGTGGTCTTTGGGATCCGGAGAGATTGAAGGAAGCTATAACAAGGATTCAAGCAGGAGAAATATCTTTTCGAGAAGCGGAAAGATACTACGGGGTACCCGCTAGAACCTTGAAAAGAAGGATGGATTCGGGTAACACTAATGCTGCTGGCCATGGCCCTACAGGTAGGCCATTTTTACTTTTATATTAGCCTATTTTTGGATGGTACTATTAGCTAAATTAATAAGATGTCAAGTTTTACATAGCCTATCTCAAGGTGTAAATTTCCATTGAACACATGTAGACCTACGATAAACCACACTAAATCATGTTGTGGAATTTCAGGTAGCCTTGGACGTGAAAATGAAGAAAGGCTTGTGAAACACATAAAAAAACTTGGTGATGCTGGTTTTTGTCCTGATCAAAAAGCTGTAAGGAAAATGGCATATGAATTTGCAGTTTCCCTGGGTATTAGACATAAATTCAACAATGAAATGAAGATTGCTGGATATGATTGGCTTTGGAGTTTTATGCGTCGAAACCCACAACTATCAATAAGAAAAGCAGAAGGGTTATCAATAGCCAGAGGAAGAGGACTTAGTAGGGAGGCGGCAGACACCTTTTACAATCTCCTACAGAGAGAAATCGAACTGTATGAACTCCAAGACAAGCCTCAGAGTATTTTCAACGTAGATGAAAGTGGGATCCAACTCATTAATAAAGTTGGAAAGGTTGTGGCTAAAAAGGGAGCAAAGGTAGTCAATAAAATTACTACAGGAGAAAAAGGTGAGACGGTGAGTTTAGTGGCTTGTTGTTCAGCTGAAGGCAGGTTTCTTCCTCCAGCGTTAATCTACAAGGGGAAAAATCTAAAACCTGAATTCCAAGATGGGCTTCCTGCAGGATCTAAAGTATTTATGAACCAAAAATCAGCGTACATCAATAGTGAGATATTTATTAAATGGTTTGAAGAAGTGTTCCTGCCCCGAAAGGCACCGGGAAGAAACATCTTGATTCTAGATGGACACTGCTCCCACGTTTCTTCTATCACGCTCCTTGAACTTGCTGAAGCTCAAGAAGTAACTTTGCTCTGCCTACCGCCCCACACGACACATGCTTTACAACCACTAGACAAGGCTTTTTTCGGGCCATTCAAAAGTTATTTTAAAACTGCTAGCAATACCTGGGTTGAACAACATGTTGGCCGTTCACTAACAAGGTATCAGGTAGGCCCTTTGATATGTGAAGCATGGGAAAAGGCAGCATCAGTAGGAAACGGCACAAGTGGTTTTAGAGCTACTGGCATCTTTCCTCTCAACAAAAATATTCTTCCAGACTACCTATTTGCAATTTCAGATAACATGGTGCCTGATTCTGAAGACAGGTCTACTCAAGCTCAATTAAAAAACGGACCAAATGTTTCAAATTCTTTGAACAATGGACCAAAACCTGGATGTAGCAAAGACATCCAACCTAATCGTACACAGACTAGTTGTGGCCAAGACAGCCAATCCATTAGTTGTCATGACAAGATTGAATCCAAATCCGAAGGAACACCTTCAAAGTTTCTGGTCAAAATTTCACCAATTCCAAGACTTAATGATCCAGCAAAGACAACAAAGAGAACAAAGAAGGGAGCAGTGGTGCTTACTTCAAAGGAAAACCGGGAATGTCTGAAAAAGAGGATGAATCAAAAGGCAGAAAAAGAGGCTAAACAAGCAACAAAGAGAAAGTTATATACTGATCCCGAGAATCCCAGTGCCTTGGATAGCAAAGCTAAAATATTAAAAAAGTCATCCCTGGAAACATGCAAAGAATGCGATGAACTTTATGAAGAGACCAAAAAGAAGTGTGACTGGCTATGTTGTGCATCGTGCAAGTTTTGGCTGCACGAGGATTGTACCATTTTTGATATTTTTTGTGTAGATTGTGGGAGGGAAAACAAAAAGAAAGCTAAACAACTTTGAATACTAATATATGATTTGAACATAGGCCTATGTTGTTCAACATAAATTAAAAGTATGTATAATTTGAACACATTAACTCTCTAAACTATTGAAAAGCAATAAAAATACATTAATTAACAATGTTGTCTTTTTAGTTTCACCCTACATTATGATTTTCAGCACGCGGCATATCACCCGTAGGTGTGCGGCATGTCTACCGGGGTATAGGGTATATACGCCGCATTGCAATAGTTTTTTAGATGTTAAAATATGTGTTCAAGGTTTGTATTTAAAAATCTTTTTTAAATATTATATTATAATAAACTAGTTTGTTTATGTATTTAAACAAATATTAGTACAAAAAGTGCATAGATGGGCTATATATTTAATAAATTGAAAATGTGCGGCGTCTCTCCCGGGTTTACCCTACGCTTATGTCTATTTTGCATATTACTAAGTTATTTTCTATTTAATTTTGATGAAACTCATACCATGTTGTATTTGTAATGAAATGCGCTGTAATGATATAACATATTTCTTTGGTATGTTTCAATTTTTTATATTGTTTACATGTTCTAAAAACTCACGATTATTTATATGGCAGTGGCAAGTACGAGTGTGACAGCTGATCTATCTAATGATTTTGGCTGTTTCTGGTTAGTTTACGTTTGGTTAGTAAATGTGTATTCGTGGCGTATAGTGTACTAGATGCTATTAAAGTTTTATTTAGTGTGTGGAAGTATGTTTTTACTTGTGTAATTAGTAAAATAATAACAGTTTTATTCAGTGTTGCTGGTAAAAATACTGTTTAAAAAATAAGTGTGCCGGAAAGATGGGATTTCGCAGAATCAGACACTATTACTTGACTAAATAATTCTGTTTTGTACTATCTAACCTAAAGATATTTTCTTTACTTAGGAGTTCAGAATACTGAACTGTTTTTCTTTTCCTCAAGATCGGCCCGGATATCGGATCAGAGATACGGATATGAGAGGGTTTACAGTATATATTAAAATATTGACCAACAAATTATATTAGAAAACATTTTCAGGATCAAGTGTTCTGCTCCAGTCATAGTAGTCTCCTTGCAGATCCTTTTTAGCCAAGAAAGTCGCACTGAGATCCCGCCGCATCGTTGTAAGCATTTTCTCCAATATGTTGAAATAAGATTGAACACACAGGTGAGTACAGGTACTACGATCTTTGAGATCCACTTCCTGAAAAAAGTATTACAGCATTAAACTACACATTTTTAATTTCTTATTTAAACTTCAAAAGAAAGTCATGAGGATAATTTTAAAAAAAGACACCAATTTTTATAAAGATTTCTTCAAAAACTACAACCCTTCAACTTAAGGAAACAACAAAAGAACTGCTGCTTGACCTTTGTTGCTACAGCAGGATGGCCACCCTTTGCTAGCTGTGTAAATACTGATTGGGAATATGTGTATTAATTTAACATTTGAGAGGGAAGATTCAAGGTCAATTTTATGGCTTTACATTAGCTTATCTTATTGATATGATCATTATCCTGTTAAGGAGTACTGATGGTTATAACCATCAACCTAGTAGGGTATACTATAGTAGGCAAAACTAACATTATTGGACTCCAGGGAATCATGAATACTTTTTAGTAATATATATATTCTAAATTTATTGATACATTATAACATACTAAAATTATGTTGTATTTGCATTTTTTAGGTGTTAAAACTGCACATTTTTGTTATTTTGGAATTAGGGCAATCTATGATAATTTTCAAAACACGGATGGACGCAAAATGCTACTTCACAGCTGATACACTCATTTGCAGTTGCTTTTCTTTTACGCTCATTTCGTGTTTTATTTGAGCAAACAAAGGAACTCTTTTAAGTTTTCTTCTGCCATTTTCCCTCGCTGGTAGAGGACGTGGGAAATGGTGACTGATAAGCGTAACGGCTGCTGGGATAATTTTGAATTTGAATGATATTTTAGGTTATGCTATAAGCCACTAGGCCAAGAATTAATACAATAGGAGAGATAGAACAACTGTAAACTAACCTGAGGAGACTAGCTCACTAACACAGAACAAAGGTGACCGTACAGACACAAAACATTGCACAACATTTCAGAGTCTTTGACATCTTCATCAAGTGAGTATGGACTGAGGACTGACTCAGTTTCAACTGTTCCTGGATAAGTGGAAGTAGTGAAGGAGAGGTGTCCATAAAGTATAACATAGTTTATATGTATTAGTATATTAGGAGAGACATCAGCAAACTTACCTAAGAAGACAAGTCCACTAACACCACAATAGTATTAAACAAATACAATAATAAAACATGTTGCACAAATTTTCTGTGCAACTGGCACTTTCCTCAGGTGAGTAGAGAGAGACTGACTTGCCTTCCATAGTTGCTGGGTAGGTGGAAGTGATGGGGTGGTTTAGTGTTTACGAAGTGTTTCACTGTTAAGACCAATTTATTGAGCAAGGAGGGCAGTGTTGGTATTGGAGGTAGTAAATTAACCCTTATCACGCCATAAGCGCATATATTGACTTTGCTCTAAACGCCGTCAGCACATATAGACGTAATAATTACAAAAATAATATTTTTGTAATAATGTTTCTAATTTAATCCGTTAGTGCGTTTGGGTTATGGGCTGTGACTCATGAGAGACACATTGTGCGACTCACGACCTTTTGTTGGCCTGTCAATCACTACGAGACTGATTTTTGTCTGGCAGTGTTCATTTCTGCTGCGCCACCCAACGCCACAAGCGCATATACACGCAGCTACTGTCGAGCCGAGCGGTTGTCATTGTCCGCCGCCTCATCTCTTTGAAACAGTGTATTTAGTTGTTTTTATAATTACTTTAGTTTAACATATGTTAGTAATTTATTAGTTTTAAGTGTCAATATGAATAATCCGGCCGATTTTGATTTTGTGGAAGGTACTAAATACATCGTATTTAAGTGGTATATGTATTTACTTACTTTTTTATTATGTGTTATGTGCAGGCCCTGTCTTTATCAGCTTATGTACAAGTAAATGTACTCAACTATACATATTTTATTAATAGTAATAATATTTTGTATTGATTCATACTGTATAAGTGATCTATGCCTTACTTTCAAATAAAAGTTTGCTTATTTACATATTCATATATAAGAAAAAAAGGTAAAGGAAGCTAATAAAAGTTTCAAAATGTTATCATATCTTTTATTTCCTGTACAGAACAATAAAAAAAATGAGCTACTAAAAAATATAATTTTGATTTTTTTTACAGTAAATTAGTGCTTAATGGAAAATAGGCATTGTATAAATGCCTCTTTAGGGATTAAGTTTGAGAAATCACAATTGTGGTTTCTGGGTATGATGTAGGTTAAGGAGCTGGTAAATGATTATGTTTTGTTGCAAGGATTTAAACTGCTTGTTCTTGGAACATGTGTCAGTTTGTTAAGACTAGGTAACATAGGATTAATCAGGTTTTGGTGGAGTTATTGGAAAGTGAGAGCGAGGGGTTTTCTATGAGCTCTTTAGTATGGGGGGGAAGCTTTTAAGTTGTTCGGCCATATTTTAGAATATGATTCAGTTTCTGTATATCATGATAGTAGTTGATGGCATTGGGGACTATTTTTCATTTGAGGTTGATTTTGGGACTGTACTTAAAGGATTTAATTATTAACAAGGTTGGTAGAGTAATTTCTCTTTTGGAAGTTGGTTGTATCCATCTAGATTTTTAGGAGAGGGAATTAAATGGATGGCTAGGCTATAAGGGACAGAAGTGTTTGGTGTTGTTTGGAAGATTAAAATTTTTGTCGATTATGGAGAAAGGTTTCAATGTTAGTTTCGGAGCCAGTCCAGATCATAAAAGTATCATCAATGAAATGGAGTCAGAGAGGTTATTTTCCTCCAGCTGATGTTGAAAAGTCTTCTCCAGTTTCCTTAAAAAAGATTGGCATAAAAAGGGGATATGCAGATTTGTTACACAAAAACTAAGTTAAAACGTGTTATTCTGTGTGGACACAACCTTCACCACTGCCACTTGACTTTACCTCAGACGTACTCGTTGTCCTTGCGGCATGAGACTTGTCAATCTGCAGACAATTCTCCTTGACAATAAAAAAATTTCCAGGATGAAATTTGGGTGATATTTGATTACAATCAAGGTTGGATCTAGGTCATGAAATTGAAATATGGATGAAATGTTGGTTAGGCTGGAAAGATCATTATCACATATAAGACTCAAGTTCCTTTTTAAACTTGGATCTTTTTAAAATTTCTTTAATAATAGAGGACAATTGATGAACAAATTTTAATCCTGCACAGGGTTTGGCTTTATTTCAAATAATTTTTTTGAGTGTTGAAAAGCTGGATTTATGTTTCTGTTACTTGTGTGATAGTTACGGTGCTGGTATCAAGCTACTTTCTACCACGTAAATTATTACTTCAAACATAGAAAGAGACAGAAGAGTTTATTCAAGAAATATCAGTGAATATTTTTGCTAACTAGTCTAGAATATAAGAAGAGTTTTATACACTCAGATTTACTTCAAGAAGTTGTGAAATAAAATTGTCTCACACCTTAAAATAATGGTTTGTAATGCTAACATTGACTAAAAACAAATTAATAAAAAGGCCAAAATATGACTGTCTCTCTTCTGCATAGGAATTACAGGTAAATAGCTAGTATTTTCTAAAACTACTCATTTATATCTCCTTGTGTGAGTTCCCTGTACAAAAACTGTAAAATATTCTTTACACCATATTCTGTGCTGGTAGGAATACAAAATAAGTGATTGTTACAAAACATAAATTAATTACAATATTGGAACAAATATTATGGTGATTGATTTCAGTAAACTATGTTTACCATTGTCAGACCAGAGTGATTCACAAAGAGATCTCCATAATATTTTTTACTTTGAAATACATTTTGGTGGTAAGACATTCACTTGTTTTGTGATAAAATATACAGTGTAATTACATTTAAAGTAAAAAAAAGGTCATTGGAATTGGACTCCATTTTAAACTTACCATTTCTGGAACTGGTTCAGGCGTGTGCTCTAAATTATCATTTTCAAATTCCTTTAAATAGTCATTTAAAAGAAACTAAAACAAAAAAATACCAATTAAAATTATTGATGAATTTCAGAACAATTCATGATAAAAAAAAATATGAAAATATAGAGCAACAGTATAGTCAAGTAACTTCAGCATGAAAAGGGAGCTTACCTTGCATCCATTTTGGTGGTTCTGATTTTTTAAATGTTTTTTGGGGTTGGATAGTACTAATTCAAGTTTTCAACCTCGGGACTCCTGTTGAATACTCAAAAAAACAGTGAAATTTTCGAACTTTTTCAGTTTTGGCCATTTTTCACCATGAAGGAACCATATTATGAGAATGGTCACTGTATACTTTATTGAAATAGAACAGATTTGCTAACAGATGAGACCAGACGAAGCTCCGTAGCTGAAATAGCAGCCGAGATACAGCTCGTCAAAAACTGGCAATTTTAAAAAAAATGAGAAATTTTACCCTGTCTTCGCAGTTTTCGTCTATTTTTACCAAGAAGGAGCCGGTTTTAGTGAATAGTAGTAATGAACTTATATAAAGCAAATTCAATTTGCTACAAAATGTTACCAGAACGGTGTTATAGGATTTTTAATGTAATTCCGCCTGACGAGTCCCACCAGCCGTGCGGCAGGCCTGGCCAATTAGACCGCGTGCCCACTACTCGGCCGACAATCCAGTTGTATTATATAGATCGATGGTTTGTCCTTGCCAATGATTTGAGGAGAAATATATTTGTAATAAATATTTCAAATTTTTTAATTTACTCACGCCTCCTAGGTTTAGAACCACAGCAGTAGCTATGTTTAAAACTTAATTTTTTATATCATCAAGTATGGTAAAATTAAAGAAAAATACTACTGAATAATTTTAAAAGCTACTTGTAATAATATTTATGTTCGTATACATTGACATCCATGAAAAATTATATATACTAATAATAATTATTCATTAGTTTTCCAATATTACTCTTTTCACAAAAATACCAACAGAAACATTTATTGTAACCTGTCTGGACTGACCAAAAGAGAATTTTATGGTAATTGAAAGGCTACAAAATCTTATACTGTATATGTAATTGTTGGACAATTTAGGGCTTCTTCGTTATAAAAACTGGTTTAGAGGTTCCTTAACAATTTAAAATAACTATTTACAGCAATCAAATTTAAAATATGTCCAAAATAAAGGTTTCAAATTTGAATAAAGCAAAAGTGCCTACATAAAAATAATTTATATTTTGAGTTTTTTTTTTTATTTAAATTTGCTGAGAATAACATTTAAAGATTCACACCTTCAACTGTAACAAAATATAAAATAATCTATTTTTTACAAAAACCAACTAATGGTCCACTAGATCAGGTCTTCATATATCAAATGACACTGCAAGTGTTACAATATAATATATATTACGGACCAAATCATTGAAATAGAAACCCATGGTTTTGGCATTTTTTGTGGAGCAACACGCCCCCGAAAGGATCCTGTCTGCGACTGGCAATGAAGCATTAACATATTATAATACGGCTTTCTATTTATTTCTGGGTTGGCCACAGGTTATAATTTTCAAAATATTAATACTTTTATTTTCTATTTTACAAATTTATTCAAATTGTTCACAACATATTATGTTTTTATTTAAAAAATCAAAATTATCTAATAAACCACTGTTTTATCCAATGTGAATTTAACACCCAAAGGGAGGGAGCTATTACCCCACATAGCCTCTCTCTCTGGATCCGCCACTAATAACTCTACTACCACTGATCACTAAAAGCTGCTCCTTCATGGTCAAAATAGATGAAAACTGCAAAGAAAGGGCAAAAGTTCTCACTTTGGAAAAAATCTCCAGTTTTTGACAAGCTGTATCTCGGCCGCTAATGGGGCTCCAGAGCTAGGTTAGGTCTCATTTTGTAGCAAATCTATTCTACTTCAATAAAGTGTGGAGTGATTATTTTCGTTAAATGGTTTTTTTTATGGCGAAGAATGCCCAAAACTGAAAAAAGTCTGAAAATGTTACTGTAAAACAGGGTTCCTGAGGTTTGTCGAGGTCGAAAACTTAAGATTACTTACTACTATCCAACCCCAAAGAACATATCAAAACTACCAAAATGCATGCATGGTAAAATGCTATAGTTACTGGACTAGTGGAAGTGGTTGTTTCATAAAGATAATTTTATTTCAGTTACATAAGTATTGACAAATGTAATTATAACCTCAAAAATGGTTGGTCAGTTCAAAAATAAATACAATATAGCATTTTTTTCTGGACATCAAAGCTATAATTTACTATGTTCACTTTTACAGTCAGGATACATGATCATACTTGCTAATAAAACAAAGCATTTTATGACTAAATGTAATTGTTAAAAATACAGTTAATTATTTAGAATAATCGTTACATTTTCAAGAAATAACTTTCATTTTTTAATTGCTAATTTTTTTTTAAGAATTAGGTAAAACTATTGGTGGTTACTTTTCACAAATAAAGCAGTCATTGCTATGAAACCAATTTGTGCAGCGTCTAGTTCATTTAAGCAGAAAGACAGTCTTGTCACACTAGGGGTATATGCCTGTGTTTTGAGAATGGATGTTCTTGGAAGTGTAATCATTGCTCACATGCAGAGGACAGTAGTGGGGTTGTATTTGTCAACAACCTGTGGTTCCTTGTTTTCCGCTGAAGGTGTCTTAACACTAGATCACGAATCCAGGTGCTTCGCGTGCTATTTTCAAACGTATACGTGATCGCGGAAGTTGGCACGTCACATTCTCTTTTGTAAAACTCAATAAAACATAAGTTTATCATAAAGCAAATGCGACAAACTTGGTACCAATCGACGCAGAATTCTGTTCTATACATTTTATATTTTTAATAATTTTTGTTTACAATTTTATAAACATAGGAATAAAATTAAAACGTGCAACTTGAAATTCCTGCTCAATTCCTGCCCAGCAGGAGGTCGGGAGTGGGAAAATGGCCGATGTTTGTCGCATAACTGTACAATAACCAATAGTCTGAATCAGGTGTACAAACTGTCAGTCTGCACTGAATGAAATACTCTAGCCAACGAAACAAATTGCAATGTTGTATGTGCTTTGGTTGTTTTACCAAAAATGTGTTTGTTTACCCTTGTTTGCGTGTTCTTTCAAAAGCCAGTATTGGTGTTACAAGCTGTTGTAAAAAGTTGTAATAAATAAATTATTTATTGCGATATAAACAAACAAACAAATTTTTTTAGTGTATTTTAATTTTATAACAATGTATATATTTATGTAGGTACTAGCCTAAACATTTATTTTTTATCCAATTTGATCAAATAAGACATGTAAAAATATGGTATTTGCTTAGCATTCTCATAATAATCTAAGATTTTGAAAAAAAAATTTATGTATGTATTTGTGCTTGCTCGAAATGACGCTTTTATTTTATTTATCAACAACAATATAACGTAGTATGTTATTATCAACGTCAACACTTTATTTTTGTCATGAATATAATTTTTTTTATATTTATATCTAGACAAATCTGTTTTATCAGTTTTTGTTCTCAGAAAAATCCTAAAAAATGTTAATATTTTTTTACTATGATTAAAATATGCACAACTTTTCAAGAGCTGTTTACGCAATTTGCGCACACTGACTTTTGTTGTAATAAATGTTATACTTTTTTGGAATATATTCATATATTTTACATTTTCTTGCAGCTAATAGATTGTACTAATAAAGTACATATAGAAAAAATTATACATACCTCTTATTTATGGATTGTTGTGTAATTTTTCACAGAATTGTTTGTATGTAAAACTTTGTATATGGGTACAATATCACTATTTTTCCTGAACAACTTTTTCTTGTTTATTCAATGGTAATTTTCTAGAATTTTTACAAGTACTATTTGATTACCTACAATAATCATACTGTAACTTTGCACATTTTTTTCATTTTTGCGTTTTATATAAACAAACAATTGAAAAAAAACCTACTAGTTTATATAAAATGTAACAACATATTATTATAGTGCACAAAATAATAAACAATTTGGCTATCTTGGAATTATTTACAAAAATCTTTTAGTGCTCCTAGGGAGGATTATAACTTATAATAAACGTACAAAATTTTAAAATGTTTTCAATCTTTTCTAGATAATAATTATTTACTATTTTTTATAAGTTTTGATGGTAGTATGTAAAAGTACAGTTCTTGAGAAGAAAAAGGAAATGATAAAATTGACATTTGGATTTTTTTAATGATTTTTACAAAAAAAGCTTGCGAAGCACTTTTTAGTTGGTAGTTCATAATGGGTCACCTAGTATTTACCATCTAGGGTTAAGTCTGTTTGATAGGGTGAAGGCACGTTTGGGGAAGAGCAGGAAAATACATAGCTCATATATTTTCTCAACAGTATGAAGAAGCACACCTCTAATTGGAGCACAGGTAGGTAGCATCATCACCTCCTATGTTCATGGTTTTAATGAGAGCTCAGCCCTTGAAGAAGTTGTAACTTATTTAGTGTTTTTCTCCGAATTGAGTACATTTATTCACAATTATATGTGTATTTCAAAATTATTTTTTTTAACTCTGTTTTCTTGCCTTTAGTGCGCTCTGGCACAGGATTTTCAAGTTTAAATTACTTTTCTCCAGGTAAAGTTGAAAAGAAAATATTGCGCTGGGGCTTGTTTACATGACAAACACTGGGCGTGTTTACATGGTTTGTACACTTGCCTCAACATTTATATATTTTCTTCATACTTTATTTTAAATAAACCTGTGAAAACAATACCCTCAGAATATCCTAACAGATATTGCCATTGGTTATCTAGACTTCATTTGTCAATAGCCTACTGGAGATTTAAGTATTTTTAACTGTAATTCATAAAGTACGAGGTGCGGCTAGAAAAAAACCGGACTAGTACTGGTGAAACAATAAAACGAATGCAATAAGGCTGAAAGTCGCATGGCCTGTCACGTGACTCTCGCTCCGCCTACTGCTCGAGTTTCATCTGCCTCCTGCACTCAGTCTGCCCGTGGCGTCTGTTTTAAGTAGTTGACGTTTTGTCTGTGCGTCGGAAAATGTTGAGTGTACAGAAAGAACAGCGTGTTAACATCAAATTTTGTTTCAAACTAGGAAAATCTGCAAGTGAAACGTTTGTAATGATACAACAAGTGTACGGCGATGATTGTTTATTGCGAACCCAAGTGTTTGAGTGGTTTAAACGATTTAAAGATGGCCGCAAAGACACCAGTGATGACACTCGCACTGGCAGACCATTGTCAGCAAAAACTGATGCAAACATTGAAAAAAATCGGTAAACTTTTTCGACAAGATCGCCGTTTAACAATCAGAGCAGTGTAGTGTTACGATGTAGTGTTACGATCCTGAGCTCTCACTAAAACCATAGACATAGGAGGTGATGATGCTACCTACCTATGCTCCAATTAGAGGTATGCTTCTTCATACTATTGAGAAAATATACGAGCTATGTAAACCTACTCTTCACCAAACGTGCCTTCACCCTATCAAACAGACTTAAGACACCTTCAGCGGAAAACCAGGAACCATGGGTTATTAACAAATACAACCCCACTACTGTCCTCTGCATGTGAGCAATGATTACACTTCCAAGAACATCCATTCTCAAAACACATGCAAATACCCCTAGTGTGAAAAGACTATGCTTTTCTGCTTAAATGAACTGGACACCACAAAAATGGGTTTCATAGCAATGATTGCCATTTGTGAAAAGCAATAACCATTAATTTTACATAATTGCTAACAAAAATATTAACAATTAGAAAACAAATATTTCTTGAAAGGTACAGATTATCTTAAAGAGTTTTAACTGTATTTTTAACAATTACATTTAGTTGTAAAATGTTTTGTTTCATTTACAATTTGATAATTTATCCTGAATGTATAAAAGTGGAACTACAGTAAATATAGGAATTTAAAGCTCTGATATCCAGAAAATGCTGTATTCTATTACCTTGAGGTTGGTCAGCAATGTTGAAGGAGTGTGGGTTTTATTACCCTAGTTAACTAAAGTGATTTGTTTTGTTTAGCTTAAATATCTTTAAAACTGGATTGGAACTAATATGAATGTTTAAAATACTTAAACAAGAACTTACGTCTGAATTTGGATATTCAGAAAAACTTTCTTCCTTCAGCTCTTCAGCAGTAACTTCGCCATCATCACCTTCGCCATCAGTTTCCTCAGGGTTATAGCCAGCACCACTATCACATTTGTCCACACAAGTTTTAAAACGTCTCTGAAAAGTTTGAATAAAGATAAACTAAATGTAATATAGTTTGACTTTATCCTTAATTTGTGTACCTATTTACCTTAATTATACTCTATGCTTACATGTGTGTATTTTGGTTAGCAAATTTGATAGTTATAAATTAGAAGTAATTGAAATCTTCCAAGACATGAGTTTCTTTAGCCCTTATTGAGGCACGTGTAGTCTAAATGGCCGCATTTGACAAATTAATTGTTCTAGTTCCGGCAGCACTACCCCTGTGATGCTGTACGTTTAGGACATCTATCCCCACACCTTCCTCTCCCTCACCAAAATATCCTCAGTTCCACTCAATCATCTACTCAGTTCAAACAAAAGTTTAAGGGCTGCGGTCATTTTGACACCATTCAACTACTTATGTTATTGCTGTTGCAGCTTTTTATACACCATGCAGTTGTGTATCAATGACATCTTAGTTAATATGCAAGATTTAAAGTTTGTTGGACATATACGTAAATAAATTTAATTAAATTGTAGTGTTTTTGTTTTTTTATTTTAAATTGTAGTTTTTTGTTTTATTTATTTATTTATTTTTTTTTTACTTAATAGATATTACTTTAGAAATCTTTAAGTTATTTGGGAAAAACTGGATAATAATGAAGAGTTTACTTTATGGATTAAGGTTTTGACATAAATGGGGAGCTTTGTTTGACTAAAGTAATTGGTATGTCATCAATACCTATGGAGAATTTCTTCTTAAAAACCATCACTATGTTTTCTACAAATGATTCATTAACCTCTTTAACATGTTAACTGCCAGGGCTATTTTGATCGTACCCACCCCGTATTGCTAAAGAGGACGGGATCCCTGATAAATTCTCAAAGAAAATATTTTCATACTGTTAGAAACATTATTACATTTAATAAATATTAGCATTAAAAAAACATATTTCCTAATAATTTTAAAATCGCTAAGGCAATACCGCTTCATAAAGCTAATAACTTTACAGACAAAAATAACTATTTCCCTACTGAGCGTGTTTCTAAAGTCCTAGAGAGAATAATAAAAGAACAATTAGTATCATATTTACAGGACAACAAGATTTTATCAGAGTGTCAGTGTGGATTTAAGGTAGACAGGGGTATGACAGAAGCTTTATTTGGTATTAACAGAACAATTAATGATGCTATTTCTAGTAATAAACGGTCCATGCTAATTTTTCTTGACTTGCAAAAAGCATTTGATTCTGTAGACAGAGACAAACTGTTTACCAAATTAGATAATATTGGAGTCCGAAGGAGCTGTCTGGTATGGTTTAGATTGTTTAAAAGCTATCTTTCAAATAGACTTCAAAGTGTCTCTATCTGTAACACGAATAGTACTGTCCTACTAGTTAACTATGGTGTTGTGTTGTCCAAGGCAGTACCCTCAGTTCACTGTTATTTTTAACTTATATAAATAACATGTCTAAATAGAAAATCAATGGGAAATTAACTCTGTTTGTAGACGATACTATTATTTTTATTCAAGAAAACACATGGAACGATTTACGGCTAAAACCAATAAATGATTTGAAAATGTTAACAAAATGGCTCGATCAGAATATATTATCTTTAAATATATCTAAAACCAAATGTATGCCAATATCAATAAATGCTATGACTGATTATCCTTTGAAAAATTTAATTATTCATGACTGTGGTGATTTTAATTCCACTTTAATTCATTTAATTCATGCAAAGAAATTGAGAATGTAGAGGGCTATTAGTATTTGGGGATATTTTTTTACTATCATATGAAATGGGTACATAATGTAGAATTTTTAAAACAAAAACTCCATAAATATGTGTATACGTTTAGAAACCTCAGTTGTATCCTAACTGAAAAAGAAATCAAATCCGCTAATTATGCATATGTACAATCATTGTTATCTTTTGGTATTATCTCATGGGAGCAGCATATAAAACGGTTCTTCAGCCTATTACATAGTTCAAAAATCAATATTAAAAGCTGGATTTATAAAAAATGTAGGAGATATCCAACTGACATTCAGTTCCAGGAAACATCTATATTAACCATAAGACATCTTTTTATAAAAACTCTTCTGATCTACATGTATGAACACTGTAATGTTATTTTTACTTTAACCCCACATTCATATAACAAACAATATTCTGAAAACATTGGTATAGTTCTGGTTCAATTGGTTAATTCATTTTCAGTTACTAATGCTTTTTACTTTTCACAGATTTTATATAGAAATGTTCACAATAAAATTAATCAAAACATATTTACCGTACCCATTTTAACTATCTTTAAATCTGAAATTTAAAAACTACTTAATAGCTTAAATTATCTGCATCAATAACAGATATGTTTAGATGATAATTGTTTCACCCGTCAATGGAATATGTTTTACAAACTTGGGCCTACGCACAGGCGTCTGCCCATGTAAGCTCTTTCCCTAAGGACGATATACATATATCCATGTTCCAAATTATGCTATTAATTTAATCTTTTATTGTTATTTTTAATTTCTTTTATATATTTTGTTATTTCATTGCATACTCCAATTTTATTTTATAATTGTTATTTTGGGAAACAACAATAAATAATTTCATTTAACATTTTTATTTTGTTTTAAGTTTTGTTACATCAATATAAAAGTAAAAAGATGTATTCTAGTAAAAATAAGTTCATAAACAAAAGAATAAAATTTTGACTGATCAGGCACGGCATATTAATTTTTGCGTGATAATTTCACTATAAATAAATATTCCAGCCCGATCGGTCACACATTGTTATGAGTCATCTTGTGCTCACGTGTTATTTTTCAAAATGAATTGAATTTTTATTTTATAATTTTGTTCTGTTGGAAAATTCAACACTACATCCAGATTAATTTTCTACAATGACAACAAACCAGACCGGACCACACAATCTACTTTCTAGGCATGGTAAGGTGTGTGGCCAACACTATCATCTATCTAATAACTGTTCAAAAACAGTATTTAGATAAAAACAGTATGGATAAATTCATACTTACATTTGAAATTGCTGATTTTCACGCACATTACTTTCTTTCACTACCATTTTGATAGATTGACGTCATCAATTTTTTAATTTTAATGTATTCTTCCTGATCCTTTTTCAATCTCAGTACTCCCCCCCCCCCCAGAGATATAACCTTCAAGTCATCTTGTCTTTATAAATACTCTATTTCCTAATGGTCTCCTCTATTATCCACCCTATTAATTTATCAGGATATTGGAAGTTCAAAGAGAGATGCATAAAACTATTTTTTATGCTTATTTTTAATATTATATAAACTTTTTCTTTTTGAGATGTGTGTACTAAAATATGTAAATACAGGTAGATTTTGAAGAGCTAAAGTAGTCTTCAACAGAATTAAGCTTGCTTGAATTTACTGCAGAATATTAACAGAATAAGTATTCCACTTCTTTTCAGGTAAATTGTATAAAATAAAAATTGTCCGAAAATCTTGTGTGACTGACAGTTATAAATTATTTCATTCAGAAACTACACAAATAAAATGATAGATTTGTAAATATATTATAACTCTTTATAATATATATTTCAAAGGTATAGTTTTGATAAATAAAAACATAAAGATCTCTTATCAGTTTAATGTCTAATCCTTAATAGAGTGCACCCATCTGGTTGCAGGCATTGGCTTATTTTCTGCAGAGATTGGTTTTATAGTTAGTTCTCTTATCTGTACAACTGAAGTCAACGTGATGCTCTTTATTGCCTGTTTATATAAGTCACTATAAAACTATTTTAGCACTGTGTGTTTCCAAAATGAAGATTCTCACAGTTTGTTTCTTACATAAAAATGGTCCAATCTGGACTCTAAACAAGTGTTATATACCACCAGTTTTGTCACTGGATAAAATACGTGCTTTTAGTTCAAAGTGTGAAGTTCTTTATCTTCTTATCTAAAACAAACAGCATCTGGACAAAATTATTTTTGGCTCCTAGGATTTTTAATTTTTTGTGGGGGGGAGGGGATTTGACCACAAGAAATTGATTGGCACCGGTCTGAACACTGGGAAAATAGATGTGTTAACGACCTCTAGCAGAAAAAACCATTTGGAACCATTATCGACTTCTAGCAGGAAAAAATATCCATCACAGCTGATGTGATGAAAGGACAACCTGTATCAACAAACAACAGCTGATCTAAAATACTTTTCCAGTTTTTATTATTTTTGTGCGAGTTTTCCTTCCAATTAGTTTAATTTTTGTATTGGTTTATCTAATCAAATGCTGTGAGTGTCGTTATCTGTGTGTTGCTATAATTAGTTAGCAGAATAAGGTTATTTATTTTTCATTTTGCAGAATAAGGTTAAGCCTTATAAAATAAGCATTGTTTGGCCAAACTATATATTATTTGTTTCAAAACCTAAATATGAAACGTGGAAAATCTCCTAAACAAATTTTGTTAATAACCTACAAGGTAGAGCAACAACAAACAATCCTTAGGATTCGAGGAATCGGCAACTATTTTTGGGTGGGGTCCAAACATATTTAAAAATAAGTTTGGAGAGATCCAGGAAAAAACTAGATGAAACTTTGTTATACACTTCCATTCCATCGAGTGAATCAGATTAATGCACAAATCAATACTATTGATTATTGAATATATAAATTTGGGTTTGGACTATCATAGTTAAATAATATTAATGTTCATAGAAGAGTAACAACTTAAAAGACAACAAATAAAAATATTTAAGAAATTGTAATATTTGATGGCAAAAATTAACTAAAAACCTAACCTAACCTAAATAAGAAGGCCTGCCGTGACCTAATGAGTGCCTGCTATAATACGACAGTTACATTAATTACAAGTAAAATAATTAATGTAACTGGTGACATTTTTACATAAATCATAGCATTACTTTTAAGACCATTATAACAGATAATTAAGTCAATAAATTCGGTATGTATAATATCGATTTGTGCGTTTCATTTGATTCACTCGATGGAGGCGTATCACGAAGTTCTGCCAAAAGCACTCATATGGTTTGCTAACTTATTTTAATATTCACTCACAACACATATAAAATACAACAAATAGGTATATATTTTTATTAAAAAATCAATTGGAAAAATAACACTTGTGGTCTTAAGCCAGTTTTTTAAAATTAGATTCATGCTGGGAGCTGCTAAAGCGAAGAGTGTCCTCAAGGTGAGCGTCTGTCAATCTTGAGCGATATTTGTTCTTCAAGAAATTCATTTTTGAAAACGAAGATTAACAAAGAAATGTGGAGTAGCATAGTAGCAAGGTAAACTAACAATTTCTTGAAGTTTTCATATTTCTCTGGGACATGTTTACTCCAAAGTTCTTGGGTGGATGCAGTTTTATGCATTTGCAACAAAATCTATAGATTGCATCCTGCAAGTCTATAATCTCCATTTAGAGCAAGCGCTTTGAAATGGGGAACAAATTCGCAGTAACATCACTCCATTCTCCTGCTGGAAAAACTTGAAAAGGCGCTTTTAAAAATGTCAATAACTTCTCAACCTCTGCAGTCTTCAAAATCTTCCTTCCTGCAAAATCCTTTTTAATATTTTCAATGAAATGTAAAAATACTGTAATGCCTATTTCTGATTTAGGATTATTCTTATGTTCAAGAATTGTTGGAAAGTGAATTAGTTCTTGACTTGCAATGTCTTTTTAAAACATAATGATTTTGCGACAGAACGAAGACCACTTTGTATCAAGTCACATATTAATTTCTCATTTCCTTGTAGTTCGGTATTGAGCACATTTATTTTAAGTGTTGCAAAATGTCTTTCAGGAAAGCCACAGCCAACATACTTCTTTCGTTTGCCAGGAATTTAAAATGCTTTATTGCTTCTTGGGTGTTCAAGTTTTCTAAGAAGGTAGTTATTTCTTGTTTTATTTGCCAAAAACGCTCAATCACTTGACCTTTACTTAGCCAACTAACATTGTTGTGTTGAAGTTAGTCGGAATGTGTTGAATTACACTCAGATAGAAAAACTTTAAACTGCCTGTGCTGAAGAGCAGAACGAGACCTCATAAAATTAATCAACTTGATCAAGTTGTTCATTACCTCTTTCAGAGTGTCACTTAAGTTTCCCACATAATAAGATGTAGCCCCGCATTCTTTTCTTTCATTCGCTTTACAAGCTCCCTTTCTTTGCCGACCATAGCTGGGGCCCCATCAGTTGACAGAGACACAATTTTATCGTAACTAATGTTTGATTTTGTCATGAAGTCATCAAAAGTTTGGAATAAATCTTATCTACGAGTCTGGCCTTTAAATGGTAAGACTGCAAGTAATTCTGCCATAAATACTATATTTTTAATATCATAAAATCTAGCAAAAATAGAAATTTGTTAGTCGTTAACAATATCATATGATTCACGAAGTGCTATGGTGTAGCAAGGCGCCTTTTGTAGAAGTAGCAAACTCCTTTTATTGTCTGCAGCCAATATTTCAGTTCTTCTTGTATTGCTTTTTGCCGACAATGGAATACCTTCAATTGCATCAACAAATTCCTTTTTATCTTCAAAAAGTGCTGCGGTCACTCCTAGCACACATTCTTTTACCATCTCAAGGGTCTGAAAATGGCTTCTGGTGTTTATTGAGCATCCAACGTACACGCAAAACTGCGTCTGCAATTTTTCTTACTCGCTCATACTTTGAACTAGTATGGATGTGCTTTTTTTATAAGAAGCTAGATATTTCTTGAGCTTTTCTTGGTGAGCTTCACTTCCCAGAGGAAAAGTTTGATGAACTGTTGGTCATTTCATAATGCCTCTTTAAATTCGTACTTTTAATAAGAGCGACAATTTTATTGCATATTAGGCAAACAGGAATAGTGCCAGGTCTATCAGGAAGCATAAAACAATACTGTCCAGTCCATTCAGTCAAAAACTTCTTATTTTCACTATCAACTTCACACTTTTTACAATCCATATTATAAATAATAAAATTCAGGAGCATCGACAATTACAAAACAATTTATTCACGTCACGGTGGTTTGAAGTAAGTACTCATTTGGCCGGCTAGGTTAACCAAGCGAACAACACAAAAGAGAAACAGCAACAGTCACAACAACACTCACTTCCTCTCAGCTCTACTAAGTGTCTGCGACTGGCTGGCTAATGTCAGCGAGGCGGCGGTGTTGCCAACTCTACGTTGACAAACTTAGGAAAAGGCTTTTTAAAATTATATTTATAATATATGTGATTGAGATATTAAAATATTTTTGGAAGTCCAATTTTTGACTTTCCGCAGTCCGGACATGGACCACGGTCCGCCAGTTGCCGACCGTTGCTCTAGGAGATATGGGTTGCTCTAGGAGATATGGATGCTACCTCTTAAGTTTGCAAAATTCAACTCAACCAACCTGAAACTCTGAGCATCACAGAACCATGGCCATGTTGCACATCGAAGTCTAGAGGCAGAGAAATAATTTCAGATCTTATGACCCAGTTAAATGATGAAGAAAGGGTCTTATCTTGAACAAATACGGCCACGTGGCACTGCCCGACGTTTTCCACAATACTGTAAAATCGCCATGTCAGCGGATGTTGAATATTCACTAATGGGACATCGCATTCATGCACTGTGGAGTCATCTTTTTCTCAAAGAGTGAGTGCAAAACAGGACCGGCAGAAATTCATTCGGCGTTTGCTGTCTTCACGGAAAATACGAATATGAGCCGACAAGATTCCTGAACGATCTCGCTCTGTTGTTGACCTACCAACATAGACTTCACACTGCATGGCTCGATGCCATCTTCGCTTTTGCATCATTCAACATTAAATGAGCAAAGCTTGGTCTCCCAGTCCTAAATGTTTAAATAAATAAAATGTTAAGTAACAAAAATTGGTTTTAATGCTTCAATATGATTATTAATACTTATCGTTCACTATTTAAACACTCTTAAAGTTAGAAAACATCTTTAACACTGTTAAAAATTTTAAATTTGTGGAAGAAAAATATTTAGTTTTGCATAATTTGACACTAACAACTTATTATTTACCCTGTGGTTTCAAAGCATGAGCTGATAAGAATATTAGCATTATAGTTAATTGTTTAGGGTGCTTTCAATCGTATTCCCAATTATCGAATATATTCACTTATCCTTCATCATGGTCAGGTACATGAGACTATACTGTAAAACATATACATACTATCTTTTCTTATTATGAACTCAAATAAACTCTTCTTACCTTAATATCATCAAATGAAGCTGTTATATAATGATTTGCTCCACTTGTTACCATATAGCAATCGTAAATACAATCTATATATTCTTTGTCAGTAAATGCATCATTCTCAGCACACTTAAGACAACACTGATACATATCTTTCTAGAAAAAGAAACATATTAAAAACACCATAATTTTATGAAGGTACAAGTTTACCTTTTTTTAAGATCTTTATCTACATGATCTTTATTTACATTATAAATAATGACACTATTTTTTTTAAATATGTACAATGTATATATTATATATAAAGGAATTTCTGATTTCTGAAGAAGTTGGGTTAGGTTTTCTTCGCCCGTTTCCATGAAACTGTACACTGGATAGCTGCCTCAAAGAATGAGGATAACTAAAACCAGGAGTCAACTAAGTCTGATCTAGTACAGTAACGTAGAAGTGACCTAACTGTGCATCTAAACTATCATCGCCTACCTGCATGAAGACGATTGAGCATGGGCAGTTGCCCGAGCGTACGTGATTAAACCACTCTGTATTTACACCACTTATTGATAGTGCAACCCAAAGCACTCCTACCAGTAGAAGTGAGTTAGGCTCTATGAAATGTGGGTCAGGAGGAGCACAGTCTGTTCAACAGCTGTAGTTCTGCATCTCTACAGAAGGAGTTGTAGGTCTGAATACATGAAGATTTGATTTCCACTTCAGCAAAACATCTAATTACCGAATGAGCCATCGCTTAGAAAGTGTGAATAAATCGCTCCAGCGTATGGTAATAAAATCAACTGGGATCTTGCCTTCCTTTTAATAATGTTTGTTTCAAGATATCTGTCTCTCAGTTGCATGAAGAAGCACACAGCGCATGTTGATTATAGCTGGAAAGCCAGATTAACCTTGAGATTATGTCAGTCTAGAAATCAAGAAACCTTATTCTTGAACAAACAAGTTAAATTTATTAAATAATTATGAAAATTAGGATTTATTTTTTAAAAATAAACTAGAATAACGCCATTTAAAAGAGTTAACTAATTGGAAGCTAAATCTCAGATGGAATGCCATCCAGAAAAATGTATAAATACTTGACAGTTTGGTTTGTAACTGTACTTGTTTATAATCTTTATATTTAATAAGTTTATGGCTTAAAAAACGGTTATTATGCTTTCTTGCCACCTAACACAGTTTGCCTGAAATAGTTCAAGAATTGGCTATATTATCACGAGATAGGTTTTCATTCAGCGGAAATCATGTATTTTACTGAAAAATTTGAAAAATAAAACTATTGTCGCAACTGTTAGTATTTTTTACATATTTCCATTAATTAAAATATTTTAATCGTCTTTTTTTAAATTTATTTTGTGTTTTGCACTGAGTTAGAATTTCAAAACTACTTTGGTTTATAACAATTATTTCTCGATATATAACGGAAAACCACTTTCGTGACGAATCATTCTGTTTCTGATAAGGATACTCACAAAGATTATTTTTCAAGAGAAAGAATTTGGATTATGGTACATAAATATTCAAAACAAGTTTTCAAACTAATAAGTGATTGTACCTTTATGCGAGATAAGAAGTTCACGCAAATATCATCTTGTCCATCATCAACACGTTGCAGGAACAGACGTTTCCTTTCTTCACACTCCTCACCCATAGTTAATCAACAATTGTTCAATGATTGGCTGTAAAAAAAACAAGAGTTAAAAGTTTAACTGTGCAGAAATAACTGCTCAAGACTATCCATCATAATTACTGATCAAGTTACAAATAATTTATATCACTTGAGAAGAACATAAATAAATTGTCTTCACAAAATGTTTTAAGTGTTCGTACAAAGTTATGTGTTGTTAAGATGTCATTTTGTACAAATAATTTTAAATGTTCTCTAAAATAGTATTATTAATCTTCAAAACTACACTAAATTTATAATCGTCTGGATTAAAAATACAATGATTTTTACAGAGGTTAAAGTGATTAATTATCCAAGTTTACATTTCATATACAATTAATCACATTGCATTGTTAGTGAATAATTTATTATACATTATATTACAAGCACATATTTAATAATAAAATATGGATTACTACACTTAATTAAGGAAAAAACTATCTAAATTGGTCTTGGGTCACTTATAACATTATTTTAGACCATAAGGTTCTATGTCATTTTGACTACTATGAAATTAACCTCAACAAGAATAAGTTATTTAGTAGAATCTATAAATGTTCCCATTTTTTAAAATTAAAAATACACATAATTTAAAACCCAGTGTAATTACTTGATAAAAGTTTTCTCTTATCAAGTAATGATGGTTATAGATTTGCTAATTATGATAAGTGATCTGTTAACCATACAATTAGAGCGTGCATTCCAATATTAAAGATTATAAAAACAAATATAGATGATCAGCTATCTTACTTTTAAAATACATAGATAAGAATAAATTACTGGTAACAACTATCAGCAGCTGTGACAGTATGAAACATCGCTTCCTCACCCAGTGATTCATTACAGTTCAGTTGTTGATATTATCTGACTCATGGTTGATGGCCTGCGAACAGTGCATGTGCAACAGAATTTGTCCCCTACCACGCACTGTCATATGTCCTTAGTAAAGTCACTACTAGAAGCATGGATCTGTCATAACAACAATAATCCCACATTGCGTTAACATTGAATCTGCTATTGTGTTGTTTAATCAATTGAGTTGAATTGAAGAGTTCTTAATGGTTTAAATACTAGTTGTGGGGAAAACGGGGCGGCTGGTGCGTTATCGGGGAAATGGTATCACTAAATCAGAGGCCGTGTGGTAATTTAGAAGATTAATTCGCCGCTGTTTCCCACACAACTTGGAAGGGTTTAAAGTCAACGAGTTGGCCGTGTGAGTGCTATTCGTTGGGACCCCTATAAATCACAGCCAGCTTTGATTAGCTCTAAATTAATTAATTGATAAAAAGGTTCATATATTGAGAAATAGTGCAAACAATTGGGCTGGCTGCGATCCCCTAGTGCCCTCATTTTATCCAAGTCTACAATAAAAGGTTTAGCAAACTTACAACTACCAAGTGGTTCCACTCTCCCCTTCTGATAATTTAGCCTTACTGAAACATCTTAAATGATCACTATAAATTATGCTACTCATCCTTCGAGGTTTACAAGGGTAACGGCGACACATCCAGGCTGTTCGGCCAAGCGTTGGGGCACAACTCCACTCTCTCGCATCAACCTCCTTTCAACAACCGACAGCGCAAGAGCGATCTCAGCCTGTCGGACAGCGCAAGAGCAACAGGCAGCCTGGCAAACCAAAGAGTAGAGTAACCAAAATGTACCGGTCAAAAGACCCGGTACAGTGGTCTGGTGGTTAAAGTCACTATCTCCTGTAGCCAGGGAGATACTAGGCCTGGGTTAAAATCCCATTCAAGGCGAAATTGGTGGCTGATGGAATTGCATTAGCACCATCTTTTCACGGGTACAGGCCTGTAAGCCCCGTCGCAAGCCTTAGGATCATAGTTAGAGAACAGTGTGGCGATATGACAGAATAGTGGTAGGACTGTATAGTTAACAGCACCAGTCACCACACCTGCTTTGATCATTCTTAGCTTAAAATTGTCTTACATGCTCTTACCTTTATTTGATTAATTTAGTCACCAAGGGGTTAATAAGAAAAAACATTTTATTCTATTGAAATGTTGCACAGTACAATTAATCTGAACAAAATATAAGTCAATTTATAAAATATTTGCTTACAATAGTTAAAACTTAGTTTGTAGATTCTTTATAATCTCCTTCACAGTTTGTGTCAGTAAAAAAGCGTGATCTTCAAGACAAACTTTAGTACATTCTGGAAACATTTTGTATGCTTCATACATCTGAAACAAACAATATTTATTATTTAACCTTTCAATAAATAAATGTTTTTAAAAAGAGGTAAGATAAGCAGCATACTTAACAATTTTTTTTTAAAACTCTACAAAAGATTACCATGCTAAAGGCACCAAAACCAAAGTCCTGGTTTCTGGCCGACATCGGGTTACAAGACACTGAAAAATTTATCGAAAATTAACAGTCCCCAGACTGTTTATTCAAGGGACAGCAAGAAAGAAATCATAAATTACAATTATATAAAAAAATAGGTTAGATTAAAGGGCACTAGGCCAGGAATTAGTATATTATGTTTGGAGAGATACAGCATCATCAATTTACCTAAGAAGATAAGTCTACTAACAACACAGTGATAACACTTGTAGCACAAATTTGTTGTGCCACTGGCTCTTTCCTAAGGAGAGGGAGGGAGGGAGGGAGGGAGACTGACTTGCCTTCCACTATTGCTGGGTAGGTGGCTTAGTTGTTCAAGTCACTAGTCGTTTGCCAGTGGAATAACACATTACAGGGACCAGTCAGTTGAGGTTGTCAGTGGCATGACACACTGAACTGAATAGTCTCTTGTTGTTTGTCAGTGGAATGACACACTTAAACTGAATAGTCTCTTGTTGTTTGCCAGTGGAATGGCACACTTAAACTGAATAGTCTCTTGTTGTTTGCCAGTGGAATGGCACACTTAAAGTGAATAGTCACTTGTTGTTTGCCAGTGGAATGGCACACTTAAACTGAATAGTCTCTTGTTGTTTGCCAGTGGAATGGCACACTTAAACTGAATAGTCTCTTGTTGTTTGCCAGTGGAATGGCACACTTAAACTGAATAGTCTCTTGTTGTTTGCCAGTGGAATGGCACACTTAAACTGAATAGTCACTTGTTGTTTGCCAGTGGAATGGCACACTTAAACTGAATAGTCTCTTGTTGTTTGCCAGTGGAATGGCACACTTAAACTGAATAGTCTCTTGTTGTTTGCCAGTGGAATGGCACACTTAAAGTGAATAGTCACTTGTTGTTTGCCAGTGGAATGGCACACTTAAACTGAATAGTCTCTTGTTGTTTGCCAGTGGAATGGCACACTTAAACTGAATAGTCTCTTGTTGTTTGCCAGTGGAATGGCACACTTAAACTGAATAGTCTCTTGTTGTTTGCCAGTGGAATGGCACACTTAAAGTGAATAGTCACTTGCTGCTTGCCAGTGGAATGGCACACTTAAACTGAATAGTCTCTTGTTGTTTGCCAGTGGAATGGCACACTTAAACTGAATAGTCTCTTGTTGTTTGCCAGTGGAATGGCACACTTAAACTGAATAGTCTCTTGTTGTTTGCCAGTGGAATGGCACACTTAAACTGAATAGTCACTTGTTGTTTGCCAGTGGAATGGCACACTTAAACTGAATAGTCTCTTGTTGTTTGCCAGTGGATTGTTACACTAAAATGAATAGTCACTTGTTGTTTGCCAGTGGAATGGCACACTTAAAGTGAATAGTCACTTGTTGTTTGCCAGTGGAATGGCACACTTAAACTGAATAGTCTCTTGTTGTTTGCCAGTGGAATGGCACACTTAAACTGAATAGTCTCTTGTTGTTTGCCAGTGGAATGGCACACTTAAAGTGAATAGTCACTTGTTGTTTGCCAGTGGAATGGCACACTTAAAGTGAATAGTCACTTGCTGCTTGCCAGTAGCGTGTCACATAACTTTGAATAAACTTGTTTCTTGCCAGTGGATTGTCACACTAAAATTAATAGTCACTTGTTGTTTCCTAGTGGAGTGACACACTAAAGCGGCTAATCACTTGTTGATTTGTAAGTAATGTACATAGCACCTTGACGTGGTTGTCACCAGAAAATATAGATTCTAGTTATAATCACTTGTTATTTGCCAGTGAAGTGACATATTAAAGCGACTAGTCACTAGTTGTTTGCCAATGGTATGACACATTACAGCGACTAGTCACTTGTTGTTTGCCAGTGGAGTGGCACATTTAAAGCGACTAATCTCTGGTTGTTTGCCAGTGGAGTGACATATTAAAGCGACTAGTCTCTTGTTGTTTGCCAGTGGTAGTGACACAGTTACAGCTACTAGTCACTTGTTGTTTGCCAGTGGAATGGCACATTAAAGCGACTAGTTTCTAGTTGTTTGCCAGTGGAGTGACATATTAAAGCGACTAGTCACTAGTTGTTTGCCAGTGGAGTGACACATTACAGCGACTAGTCACTTGTTGTTTGCCAGTGGAGTGGCACATTAAAGCGACTAATTTCTGGTTGTTTGCCAGTGGAGTGACATATTAAAGCGACTAGTCGCTAGTTGTTTGCCAGTGGAGTGACACATTACAGCGACTAGTCACTTGTTGTTTGCCAGTGGAGTGACACATTACAACGACTAGTTTCTAGTTGTTTGCCAGTGGAGTGACATATTAAATCGACTAGTCACTTGTTGTTTGCCAGTGGTATGACACATTACAGCGACTAGTCACTTGTTGTTTGCCAGTGGAGTGGCACATTAAAGCGACTAGTTTCTAGTTGTTTGCCAGTGGAGTGACATATTAAAGCGACTAGTCGCTAGTTGTTTGCCAGTGGAGTGACATATTACAGCGACTAGTCACTTGTTGTTTGCCAGTGGAGTAGCACATTAAAGCGACTAGTCACTTGTTGTTTGCCAGTGGAGTGACACATTACAGCGACTCGTCACTTGTTGTTTGCCAGTGGAGTTACACATTGTAAGGACTAGTCCTAGTTGTTCTACAGATAGAAAGTTAACATCTGTCCTATTTTTACTATCTGAAAAAATGCTGAATTAATACTGATGGGTAAATACATTAAAATATGTTCACTGTCCAGAACCAACCAGTAATCGCTCCCCATTAATAAATGAACCAAAAATCTTGGTGAAACGGAACAAGAATCATAAATTGAAAAGTTGCAAATGAAGCTTGTTTTCAAAAAAAGTGTAGGTAAAAAAAATAAGGCATAACATTTTTTTGTGTGTGTGGGTCAATACACACACAAACATAAAATATAACACAAGAAATTAAACTGAAATTCTATGAGCATATATATAAAGCATGGAACTTATACTAGCAAAACAAAGCAAATTGTAGAATTTTATAAAAATAAAAGTAGTGCCAACACAAAAACAATTAAATGACTGGTGCAATAAAAGTAGACTTTAAAGCTCAATATAACACAAACTGACATTTCAAACAGGAACAAATTCAGGTAACATATATTTGACTGAAAAGTTAGTTGGTTTGTAGATGAAAGAAAAATTAACCAGTAATACCACGTCTAGAGAAAAGTAAACAGCTCATTATAAAAATGAAACAAAGACAGGCCAACTTATGTGGTCCACTGTCAATCTTCACATAAATATCTCTATTCTCTAGAAGAGTAACGACAAGATTCTTGATATTCCACGACGTCAATACTTCTAAAGGTGTTAGGAATTATTTGACAGAACTACATTCGTTATTTTAATCTATATAGGCTCTTAGTGATTTATTTACAATTACAAAATAACACTATTTAATCAATGAATACAGATCTCTGTAAGAAGAACATACCTCATGACGAACAGTCAACCTGTTTTCTTTAGGTTTATTATTAAGTCGCAAAGAGATTCTCCGCTCTGAGTAAAGGCAGTGTGAGAGAGACAAAAAAGTCAACAACGGTGTGACAAAGACAGATATAGGTGCGCTCTCTCTCTCTCTAACACACACTGACTTGAAGGAAATATGCTCCGCACAATCTACCGGCCTCTTTTCGGACTTGCTCTGCGCAAGGCTGAATTTTTAACAATGGGGTCTACACTTCTTATTGAGATTTGTATTTACTGATTTAATAACACAGTGAGTTTTTTTTATATGAATGTCCAACTGGTTTTTTTTTTTTTTTTTTTTTTTGCATAAAACAAAAATAGTATGACTTGCATTGTGAATAAAGATTTCTTTCAAATTGATGGTACTGTAATGGCTAGAAATTACTGTCATATTAGTAACATTTTAGTTATGAACTTTGAATTACTTTGCAATTAATTTACTTAATCACTAAACTAAACTGGTAAACACAAAAAATGTACTTCTGCACATACTGTACTAACAAGAATCCATAAATTCATAAAAGACCACCAAGCTGGGTTACAGTTAGTCCTCCATAATATCTTCGTTAAAACTAATAGCAAAACTCAATTCTCAAACCACAATACTTTAAATAACTATTAGATAGCTTGGTATCAGTTTATAGATCAAATTGATGAGTAATTATTGTCTTAAATTACAATATCAGAGCAACAACAATAAATTACATGGTAAAATAACTCAAATTCTGTAGTGCATATATTTAAATGATTTGCTTTTTATATTGCAAAAATAATTGTTGAACTATTTTATGATGCATTATTTAAATATTATCTTTCTTATTTACAATTTATTGTTAATATTCAAGGTTTTTTTACAAAAAAATTGTCTATGCAAAAGGTTACAGGGTCGAAAAAGTGTAATTTCTTGTGATAAAATTAATTTTGTCAACAACATTATACGCTAAATTAAAATAAATCATTATACATAATCATAATGCAGTAATATAAATATTAACAAATTTCTGAAAGATTAAAAACTATTTTTTTAAATTAAATTGTAAATGGTTGTAATATAATTTTAAATAATGGTGACAAGCGCATTACACAACCAAATAACGTGGCTAATACTTGTAATGATTATTTTATTTCTGAAATTTTGAAGTTGTGTGGACTAGATGTTCAGTTAATATCGGATTACAGAATACTAAATTATGATGATTTACATAATAATGTAAATCATCATAGGCCTGCTGATTTGGATGGCTTTAATTTGAGGCCCACAAATGCAAGTGAGGTTAAAGATATTATGACTAAGATCAGTGCCAAAAAATAAAATAATTTATTATTTGATATTCAGTTGTGTTCAGTTTAATTTTTAAAGATAACCAATTTAGTTAATTTTATTACAATTTTAATTGTTATGTTAATCTTTTTATAATTTATTTGCTATTCATACTAATAAGGGTAACTCATTTTATTTTATGTATTCTTTGTCAATTGTTAAAAATCAATGTAAAATTTTTTAAGTTTATTGTTTCTGGAGCCAAACACAATGGTGTTGCTTGATTGGTTGTTTGTGTAATCTTTGTTTTGTGATGTATGTGAGCGTATGTTTGTGTGTGTGTTCCGCTAATGACTGCAGTGTCCGTGTCTCTCCCCGTCCCGTGCCTATTGGGTCTTATCAAGTGTCGCATTGTTGCAGTCTGTTAAAGCAACAATGCGACACTTGTTGCCCTTACCAGCGTAACAATGTCCTGCCTTCCGCAAAACAAAACCTCTGCCAAACTTTTGCACCATACTATAACTTCATAAAGGCAGCTCACGTCAATGTACAATCACTATTTTGTCACGTTGATGAATTTCGTACAATTTTTCAACAAAATATTTGTGACATTATTTTAATATCAGAATCATGGCTGAAACCAAATGTTACTGACACGGCTGTTGAATTACCAGGTTATACCTTATATCAGCATGACAGACTATACAAAGGTGGTGGTGAGGTTGCTGTTTTCATTAATTTATTCTAAAAGCTACGCTTTTGCAACTTTCTGGCAGCTCAACCTGAATTTACGTTCATTGAAGTTCCTGTTACTGGAAGTCTATGTTAGTTGGTGTGTGTTATAGAGCACCTGGCCTGGGATATCTCGACGAATTTGAACATATCCTACTAAATTTAATAGTTTGGTACAGTCATGTCTTTATCACGGGTGACTTTAGCTAGTAACTCTAAGTTACTAGCTACTCACGACCAGACATATTTGACGACTATGCTCCATTCTTGTAGTATGACTATATTACCATTACAGGCCACCTACCACACTGCAACTTGTGGCACCTGACTGGACGTCATGGCTATAAGTGATTCAACCCATATCATGCATCATGGGCAGCTATCTGTTCCCTGCCTCTCATAGCACAACCTTGACTTCTGTGTTCACAGGATGCTCCCTCCAAAACCTCACCCTCAAATAATTCGCTATAGGGATTATAAAGCCATCGACTTTATAAAGTTTCATGAGGATGCTCTGAGAGTTCCCTGGGATGAAATTATCTCAGGTATCATAAAATGTTGATAGAATTATCATTGAGTTTAATAGAGCCATTATCACATTATTTGATAAACTCGCACCGATTACTACTAAACGGGTTACAAGGAAGCTGGCCCCTTGAATCACAGACCACATTCGGCAGCTGCAAATACAGAAGGATTCTGCTTTCTGCAAGGCTAAACGGACCAAAATCCCTGATGAGTTGATTGCTAATAAAATACTAAGAAATAAAGTACAACAGCAGTTTCGTAATGCAAAAATCTGTCTCTTCTATAACTCTTCCTCAAATAAAAAATCAAGTAAAACTATGTGGTTTAAGTCAAACAAATTGGAATTAGTAAATCTACTGCAATGCATTCTATTTCTCTTGATCTAAATGTGATAAATGATTATTTTGTCAATATCCCTGTTGATGTGACCAGGGCTCACTGCTGCTCCTCTGGTTGTCCCTTGCTGTGACAGAGTCTGATGTGCTGAGGGCTATCTTGAAACTTACAAGCAACACAGTAGGTGCAGGTAACATTCCAATTAAATTTATCAAAGATTCACTTTCAGTTACACTTCCAGTAATTACATCTATCTTTAACAAGTTTTTAAGTCTAACAGTTTTCCCAGCAGCCTGGAAAAACGCTATTGTTTGTCCTTTGCAGAAAAATACTTCATCCACAACATCTTCTGACTACAGGCCCATCAGTACTCTTCCCGCCCTGTCTAAATGCCTTGAAAGAATTTACCATAGTCAAATGTCCTCTTACATTGAACATTACAATATACTGTCAAATATTCAATCTGCCTTCCGTTCTCAGCACAGCACCACAAGTGCCCTTCTCAAAATAACCGAAGACATTTGATCTGCAATGGATAGAAAGCAGGGAACTGTTTTAACACTTTTTGATTTCTCAAAGGCATGTTATTGCCGTATACTACCCACTCCTTCCTTTTAAACTCAATGCTGTTGGTTTCTCAGAGAGTTGCGTCGGTTAGGTTGAGTCTTATTTGTCGAATTGTGTGAAGACGTACAACTATGAGTCCTGCTGGAGGCCTATCACCCAAGGGAGCCTCAGGGCTCTGTTTTGGGTCCATTGCTGTTTTCACTGTACATTAACGATGTAACTACTGTCATACAACACTCACATTGCCACTTATACGCCGATGATCTACAGATTTATCAACACTTCCCCATTTCCAACTTTCAAAATACTGTAAATAATACTAACATCAACATTACTTCTATTATTTCTTGGGCTCACAGACATGGTTTGAAACTTAACGAAAGCAAGACTCAGAGTATCTTTATTGGATCTTCTAGACTTATACCTAAAATTGACATGATTACTGCCCCTAAGTTGAAGATAATGAACCATAATCTTGATTACAGTGGTAAATTGAAGAATTTAGGACTGTTGATAAACAGGAGTTTGGGTAGGATCAGATCGTTGAGACTTGTAACAAAATGTTTTCTGGAATTCAAAGTCTTAAACGAAATTCTCCTTATTTACCTCTCGACATGAAAGTTGTTTTAGTTAGGACTCTGATTTGTTCATACTTTTAACTACTGTGACATTGTGATGAATGACATGACCGTTGAATTACTGATAAATTACAGCGTGCACAGAATTATTGTATTCGTGTCATCTTCAATTTAAAGCGTGATGCTCATGTCACAATCTTCATCAATCATTTATCTCTCCTTAAACTTAAGGAACTCCGACAATATCATGCTCGTACTTCCTGCACGCTGTACTAAAGACTGGTTCATCTAGGTACATATTTGATCGTTTTAAATTACTTTCCCAGATATATTTTCATTGCACTCAATATGGATCTTCTCAGCTGTCTATTTCCCATCATAAGTCAATGTTTCTCAATGAATTATTTATGATTTCAGTCTGTCGTTCCTGGATTTCCCTTCCTGACAGCTTGAAAAATATGGATGATAGCGCTGGTTTTAGAACTGGCTTGTAGGACTTACTTTTGTGGACCTCGCAGGCGTGATGGGGTGTTGGGAGGACTGTTTTCATGGTGGATTGCCTGAGCAAATGAGTCTGTATGAATGTAATTTTTTATTATATTAATTTATAACTGTGTTAGATTATAGTAAATATTAAATTTTATTAACCCTAGAACTGGCAGTTACATTTTTCTGTGGTGGTAGGCTTTTTTTAGGCGCTTTGCAAGGGTTTTTTTTTAAATCATAAAAAGTTCAAATATTATCCAAATGAAATAATTTTACCATCATTGTATTCCCTAAATCCTATATAATATTGATTTATGACAAGTCAAAATATAGTATAAAAAATGTTTATTGACATTCAAATTCAATTTTTTAGCAATTTTAATTTTGAAAGTGGAGGAGGACCATGCTTTCCAAAAGTTTCAAAATTTTTTAATAGTTTTCAAAAATATAGCATTTATTATGATTAAAATCACAAATATAGCCTACAGCATCATAAACTCTCAAGAGTGCAAAAACTGCAAATTTCAGACTATAGTGTGAGTGGCAATAAAAGTGACATAAAACAATATGTGAAATTGATAAAACTAATATTATATATACTAAAAATATTCAGCTTAATGTGAAGAACATGAAAATATTACTTACTTACTTATGATTTTGAGCTAAGAAAAATATGTCCAATAAATGCAAAATGTAGTCTATGTTACTCATATCTTCAACATTTTCTTCTTGTTTGTTATGTTATGGCTTGTTTTTGAGATGAATTACAAAATATTCCACTTTTATTGTTTGTATGTCATACTTCTACACTTAGTCTACTAAAAAAAACTCAAAATGTTCATAAACCTCATTTATTATACATATTTACAAATGGCATTCCAATGAGGCAGTTGGAAATCTCAGCTGTCCGACCGGCGATTTTTTTTTTTTTTTTTATAATAATGCTGTGTTATTCACCGGTGTTTCAAAGGCATCAAAGTTAACGCAATTTAATAATATTTACATATAGTGAAACCGCTTTAAAAAAAGATGTTTTGCCCATCGAATATCGACGATTGCCATCACACAAACAACTTTTGACTGTCGAAAATCAACATTTGCCACTTCTAGGGTTAATTACATGTTTATAATATTTTTTCACTTTTTATGTCTTTAATTAATAGTTTTCACTTTGTAAATTGAATTTTTTTTAAATTTTAGTTTATATGAAATTATATTTTATATTGTTTTTATGCTTTTATACAAGGTTGAGTGGAAGAGAGGACTGGTATAAAACATCGTCCTAACTCCGCCTTTAAATAAAAACATTCACTCATACTGCTTTGCATCTCTCTCCAAATTATCTCACTTTAAACCTTATTGAAATGATATGGTCATTAATAAAAAAAACACGCTGCCTTGAAAAATACATCTTTTGTTCTTGACAGCTGTTTAAGTAGGTTAGAGAAAAAAATTTATGAAATTACAAAAGATTGGGCAACTGCAAATTTTTTTTGGGGAGGGGGGTAATGTATTTGGATGACAACAGCAGTGATAGTGACTGAAGGGATCAAGACAGTAATAATGAAGGAGCACTGAGTGGAATCGAAGCATTTTGAGAGGTAAGCCGATGTTATTCTAGCTAGTATGTTGAACAGAGTCTTCCCCTCCACCAGCAGCCATCCCAACTCTGCATCGCTACTTTCTCCCTCCAAGTGTAAACATGTTCCACAGAGCCTCTACAATATGAGCATTTGAAAAACTAAATTTGAAACATCATACTTATTATGGTCTTGTTCATTTTTTCCAAAACATAACAGGCCTAATTGTTTTACAACAGATAACAACAAAATGCACTGAAATTTTTATTACAATAGCCCAATTTTAGAATATGTTACTTTTACCTTACAACCGCCATTCATGGCAAGTACCTGAAGTAGATGGCTGGAACTTTCAGATCTAAGGTTAGATATGTTGGTCAATAGCCCCTTTATACTAATATACTACCGTGACACTTAACCTGCGAGTGTGAGACATCGCTATTTACGTAAGCTCGTACCCATTACGGGTGTGGGAGTCGCAATTTGCGATGGCTCACTTAATTCAATCTTACGTTTTTATTATCCACCCAATTCAATTACTACTAAACTGTAGTCTAGATTCTAATCTTTCCATTTGTATGCCTTTGGTTTCATTGTGTACAGGTCAGATGCTTTTTATAAAACAGCTGATATAATTTTGTTTCCAGGTCACATTGGCATGTACACTTATTGTGCATAGTTCCACAAAAACACATGAAACCTTTTATTTATTTTGTTACAATAGAAACCTATACATTTTTGGAATCTGCATAACATTTTTAGTCTGACTATAATTTCAATCAATTGAATCTTATTCATTAGACTTTGTATTGGCCAGAAAAAAATTTTGGAATAAAAAGTTTTAATATTTATTTATAAAACATATAGAAGTACATGTTGTAAAATATTAATAAACTAGTATAGGAATGTTATTTATTATCTGTTGAAAAAAATGATAAATGACATGATATGATTATACATTTATAAAGCAGGAAAACAACCATTTAAGTATGACTCTGCAAAACACTCAATTTTGGTGCCACACCTTAGGGAAAATCATGCCACACTCGCAGCGTTAAAAACTGAGCCATACTTACGTTTTTAGATTCATTTGCTAACTTCTCACACTTCGTTTTACAGCCATCAACACAATTCTCAACATTTTCCTAAACAGAGAAGACGAGAGATTTGTATGCTTCCAAATTTGGCTATTTTTACATGTATAATTTCTATTATTTCTTTAGTTTTATCTTCATTTAACAGAAAGCCATTTCATTTGAATCATTCAGATACTTTCTTTAGTGTGCTTTCACATAGCGATTTAAGTTGTTCAATGTTTGAATTAAAAAAGGTTGAATCGTCGGCATAAAGATGTTTTAATATTCACAACATTTGGAAGGTCATTTATGCTAATTAAAAACAATAGGGGTCCCAGGACCAATCTCTGAGGCACACCATTTGTGACTTCTATCTCCTGGGACCACTCACCGTCCAAAAAACTTTTCGTTTACGATTAAAGAAATAGGATTTAAAAATCTTGAGTTGAGTATTTTTAATACCGTATTAGTTCAATTTCATTAATAATACAGAATGATTTATGCAGTCATAAGCTTTGCTCAGTCAAAGAAGGTTGCCTGGGTGAAAGCTTTTCCTTCAAAAGCTGATAGCACTTTGTGCACCAGCATATCTACAGTATCAATTGTGCATTTTCCCTTTCTAAATCTGAATTGTGAATCAGTTAAAAATTTACTATTTTCTAAATAGGTGCTTAATTGTTCACAGATTAAAATTTCAAATAATTTTGAATATGATGGAACTATAGAAATTGGACGATAGCTCTGCTGCTTGTCCCTTGAGCCTTTTTTAAGAATTGGGCATATTCATGACACCTTTAACTCATCAGGAAATACTCCCTCCATGAGACAGAGATTAAAGCAGTAGGATAGAGAAGTGGCGATAGGTATTATTATTTTGTTAACAAATTATTAGAAATAAGGTAGACATCGCAACTATCAGAATTTTTAAGTTTGCCGGTTATTGTAACTATATCTTCTGGAGTTATTTGTTTCCATGAGAAAGCTTGAGAATTTACTGAAACACGTTGAATGAGCTATCTGAACTATATCTAGGATTACTTATTTTAGTTTTAATTTCATTAACAGAGTTTACAACAAATTTATTAAATGTGTCAGGTGAAATCCCAGGGTTTATTTTACTCGATGTACTTTGCTTACTACCACATGTTATCACTTTCCGAGCAGTTTTACACTTATTACTACTCCTTTCAATCAGATTAGTATTATGTAATATTTTAGCATCTTTAATCAATTTCCTATATTGGGGTTTCAAGTTTAAAAATTGTTGCCTAATTTTTTATGTGTGTTTTATTTTTTTTTTAAATGTTATCCAATAATAATAATAATTTGTTTTTCATATTAGCCAGATCATTAGAATACCAATCATGTTTCAATTTTGGGCAATGATTTGTTTTGATTCTTTTTAGTTGTGCATAAAAGTTTATGTTATCAACTAATTTTTGAAAAAAAAAAAAAATGAAAGGTATTAATAGCAGTGGAATTTTTGAGTTCAGTTATCCATTGATAGCAGCTCAGTTTATGTGCCAAGGCACCTACTGAGGATTTTGGCAAAACCATTTTAAAGTAATTGCTTGACTCTAGATGGAATAAATTGTCTTTTTGAGATTGTATTTTTGTCATATAACCCATGCTGAAGGGGCATTTATAGTGAGACCATCGTGGTCAGAAAAGGGAAAATTAAAAATATCACATTCTATAGCTAAACCTTTTTTGCAATTGAGTAAAATATTGTCTAAACAATTTGAACCTCGAGTTGGTTTAGTGTTTAGTTTAGTTTAGTTTAGTTGAGTTTAGTTTAGTTTAGTTTAGTTGAGTTAGTTTAGTTAAGTAATAAAAGTCATATTGGCTCAAGATATTGATAAACTGCTTGGATAAATTATGTTGTTTTGTAACATCAAAATTAGATTTAAAATCGCCTCCTATTAAGGAGGTGTAGTTTGGCCAGCTAGTTAAGTACGAAAGCAACTTCTCGTGAATCTAGAAAAACATGTGGGTCACCAGATGGTGAATGGTAGAGTGAAACGAATATTATTTTTAAACTATTAATAAAGGTTGCTGAGGCTTCAAAGCTCATTTCTGAACAAAGGTGCTTGATATCACAAGCCCTGGTTTGAATGTCATTCCGGGCAAAAATTAAGGAACCACCCCGAATGTGGTTAGTTCTAAAAAAAAGCACTGACACAGGAATACCCTTCGGGTGTTGCTGAGTCAGTTTCTTCTTCTGTAAGCCAGTGTTCAGATAAATCTACAGCAAAAACATTTTTATTAATTAAAAAGCTCTCTAAAAATGGATAATTTTTTATCCAGGCCCTGAAATTCAACCCATCAAAACAAACATTTTTAGCTCGGCTAAACATAAAGATCACTAGAAATTGGACATGATGAAGACAAAACCAGATTATCTATAGCTAAATTACTTGAACATGGATCTTGAGACACCTGGTCACTCAGATTGACACTAATCACTTGAGGCTGAGATGCCACTTCCATGAGCTGATCAGACAACGCTTCTTTAGCTGTAGGGGGGGATGGTAAAGGAAAATTCTGTCCAGTGTGAGGTACTACAGAGGTGTCTGCGGTTGTCGGTCAGGTTTATGGCATTTAACTAGGCGGGAAGTGATGAGTTGGTGCAGACACCTTACAAATTCACAATGGGACATACCATTCCGCAGAACCCTAGTAGATTGTTCATCGTGAGTAGCAATCAAAATCTGTGCATTAGTTGTTTAGTGGAATTGTATCAGTTTGTCAATGAAGTGGTCAGGAGGTAGACAATCCCTAATGCAACCCATTGGGGAACATATTAGCCGCTTCAATTCCTTATTCTTGAAGTGTTTGGTCATTTGATTAAGGGCAAGATTGTAGTCTCCTATTTTAGGTTTATTATTATACTTCGGTTTTATTACTAGGCTGTACACCATGGCACCATCTTCATTTTGCTGAAAGACAAGATGTGATTCAACAAGGTTGGTTGGTTGAGGTTTACCAAACTTCTCTTTAAATACTATGGCAACACCTGCACTCATATGTCTTGGGCTGGTAATATCAGCTGAGATGCAGTGTGCAAAACCAGTGGACTTGTCTGCTTGATATTCATCAATTAGACAGCTCATATTCTGTTCAAAAACAATTATATGATCCCCAGAGGCTTTAAGGAGACTGGAGGTGGTGTTGGGTGTAGATGATACATGAGGTCTGGATGGAGTCAAATGATCAAGGTTTAGCATTACAGGTTCTGGCTTTTCTTCAATATGGTTGTTGGGAGGAGTTTTGGCCTTAGGAGTAGAAGAAGTAAACTCCAGTATTGTCTTCTTAATCATATCTGCCACTGCAGGTTTTCCCGGGAGATTTCCAATTGCACCGGGGTCAGGGATCGGCCCCAAACTGATGTGTCCAGTTGCACCGGAGCCCCTTTTGGGGCTGAATCCAGTTGCACCGGCGGTCAAAGGAATTTCCACGGGTCAAAACATTCCTTCGACCGCCGGAGCCGGTGCAATTGGAAGGCCCCTTCCTTCCCCACCCCACTACATTTCTTCAAACATAGTTTATAAGTGTTTAACAATTTCGCATATGCATTATGATGGGCCTTTATTCCAATGCCACCTTTACATTTTGCAAGGCGGATTCCCATTTTATTACATGAAGTTCAAAATTTGCTTAGTTTTGAAAGATTAGTTTTGTTTACAGGATGTCGTTTCCATCTTACACAGTCGTGGTGGAGGAATATTCAGCACCTCGGCCTGGCGAAGGAGTACAAAGACAAAGACTCGGAGTGTGGACGCTGGTTGCGGTGGGTGTTTGGTTTGTCGCTTCTACGGGCGGAGGACGTTCCAGATTGCTTCACTGAAGACTTCATGGCCGTGATGCCTGTAACAGCTCAACCCTTTGCTGACTATCTTGTGGATACATACGTTTCTGAAGACTCCCTCTTCCCTCCGCATCTGTGGGCTTCTGAAGAAGTGACATCCGAGAGGACTACAAACGCCTGCGAAGCATTCCATTCCAAGTTTGCTCAAAACTTCAGTTCTTTTCACCCTAACATTTTTACCTTTGTTGAAGTGCTGGTTGAAATTCAAATTGATGTGTATATTGGACTTAGAAGTTTAGGAAAACAGAGGATGTCAACAGACAAGAAATATCTAAAATCGATCGAAAACATCAGAGAAGCGAGGGCAAAATTTCGGACAAATGTAATTTCTAGGCTGGATTATGTGAAAAGGGCCTCCTTCCATTACAAAAAGTAAATTGCTTTATATACAGAATGTTATATGAACTTTATAAATAAAAACGTTGTGATCTAAAGTGATTTGCGCATTTTTTCCTACCATCCCTATTATTAACAATTATTATTGTTACGTGTGTTAGCATTGGTTTACGTTATAACGTTGAACGGTTTATATGTCAATGCTCCATAAGTGTGAGTAAAGGTATAGCCTCATTCCTGGTAAAATTTATTTTGCAATGTCAAGATGTTAGTGTTGCCACGGATAAACACAAAATTAAACATTAAATACATAGTTACCATATTTATTAGTTAGAACCTGCTATGGTCTACCATTAGTATGTGCCACGAAACATCGGCAAGTGTTTGATAGAATATTCCATTGCGAAATTGTTAAACACTTATAAACTATGTTTGAAGAAATGTAGTGGGGTGGGGAAGGAAGGGGCCTTCCAATTGCACCGGCTCCGGCGGTCGAAGGAATTTGCAGCGGGGATAAGTGAGGTGGGTAGATTTTGACCACCGGTGCAACTGGACACTTTTCGGACGGAGGAATGTTTTGACCCGTGGAAATTCCTTTGACCGCCGGTGCAACTGGATATCAGCCGGTTTTCCCCTTCTACAAAGCTGCCTACTTTACCTTCAGGTACAGTGTCCTGAGGTAGGGTGGCACGACCTCCCTGTTCTCATACCTCTAGATGTCACTCATGGAATAATAATTAAAACCACAATAAAGAAAAATCTTAGATTTCCATCTTTATTATTTTCTGATTACTAAGCATAGGGTAGTTATTTAATGATACATTGTTACTTTATATAAGAAACGATAAGCACAAAATACTGAATGCAATTCCCAAAATTACCCAACCAGACATACGATTAATTATGGTTACAGAACAGCCATATTGAATCATGGATCTATTCTAAAGGATTAATTTTATCTAACCCACATAGAGTACAAAAATGAACTGAATAAACTGAAATATCTGGAGCGAGACAGTGTCACTGTTTTCAAAAAGAAGGTGGGTAGCTAGTAGTTGGAGGGGCACTGGTTTTGGTCTGTATGAATTGTGTATATGTATTTTACTTCCAAATCTTAACTTACAGCTATTTTCTTTCATTATTTTTTGTTGAAACTTAGTTTTTTTAACTTAGATTTTTTAGGTCAGATTTATAGAGTGAAATATTCTGATTCACAAGTTTTTCCTTTTACTTGAATACAAATCTGATTGCCTGAAATTGTTAACATAATTCTAATTTTACTTTTAATTTTTATATTAATATGAAAACATTATTTTATTTATGTTAAAATAGACTCTTTAGTTTACAAGAGTTTAGTTTCCATCTTGGAAGCTATTTTGAATTGATTGCCATCAAGAATATTTTGAATTGAATTGAATTGAATTGGTAAATTAACCCTTTGCACATAGTAATTATTCTACCCTATTTTAAAGTAACACGTAATTATGTAAAAAAATAACTTTAATGAAATGTGAAGTTAATTTTTTTTAAGTTTTAGAAATATAAAGGAACATAAAAGATATAAAAATGTATATTTAAAGTTAAAATTATAACTTTTAACGCTATTTTATTGTGGATGTACAATTATAATGAAAAGTACATATATACAAAATTTTCAACATTTTAGCTGACCCTTTGAACAGTATCTCTCATAAATGATACAATAATAACTACAACAAAATAATTGAAAACTAGAAAACAGAGGAAAAGAAAGATAAGTGTTGAAAACAATGTGCTTGGGTGGAACGACAGACGGAGGATATTTTTATTTTACGTGTCTGCAAAGGCCGGAGACGGAGCCGCACCCATGCACGCTCTAATTGGCTGCTTTGCTCCTTTTCATTCATAGACGATTTACGTTTTTGATAGGCTGAGGGAGTTGGCCAAAGACATGTCTAAGTTAATGCTGCACTCTAGCGGAAGTTTTAGGAACTATCATTTACAGTATCGACAGAAATATTTCATTTCGGATATGTTTCTTTACCGCGTTTGAGGCAAAGTAGAGGCTGGGTATATATTTGTTTGCCGTGTGTGAAGGGTTAACCTGTTGACTGGTAATGTATTTTGATCCTATTCGAGGAAGCACGTCACATGACTTTTGATCCCAAATAAGTATCCACATTGACATGGCTGCATGGTCTTGTGTCGTTTCCCACCCTTCCCATTGTAGCTCCTTCTAATGGTTCCTAGAACTCTAAATACAGTGTCTTCTAATATTAGAGTTGTCAGTTCAACCCCTGAATTGAAATTATAGCAGTTAGATGGTGTTATCGTAGACCAGTTACAATGTTATTTAGAGTTGATAAAAATAAAATGGACACTGCAAATTCTAGAGCTAAGAAAAGTAAATTAAAACCAAAATGTTTTGTAAATTATAATATGAATATGGGGTCTAGAGATAAATCTGATATGATGCTTCCTTACAATGACTGTACAAGAAAAACAGTGAAATGGTAACCTACAATCTGATTTCACTTACTAGATATCACCGTCCTCAATGCATATTATATCTTCAGACATTGCATCAGAGAACAAAATCCTAATTCTAAAGTACAAATAATGGATTTCTGGATGAATCTTATAAGGCAACTTCTAGAGCATATGCAACCAATAACGCTCGTCGCCCCGCCCGATAACTGGTGATAAGAGCGCTCTACGGCTCACTGTATGCCATTTTCCTCAGCTGCTACCCATGAATGAGAAACGTAAAAGAATACTGCAAAGATAATGTTATGTATGCACACTTGTAAAGAAAAGCCTAAGCATAAGGATACTTCATATGAATGTCCCTTGTCCTTCATATGTTTGTAAAGTTTCTGTGTGTGTATATTGAATTTGAATTAGCGTCACAATTTTAATATTTGTACAATATTATGAGATGTGAATTTCCATTCTGGAATAAGATAAACACTATAAACTATACTAGTATCTCTTTGTACAAAATATAAAGCAGTAACACTAGTTGACTGAAAAACGCTTTTCACAAGCCAAGTCTTCCAGTTAATTACGTTTAAAGGAAAACACAAGTCTCTATAGTAATTCCTACTACTCTGCACTGTTATTTGTTGGCGTGGGATTGTTCATGATTGTTATGGCACTGGATTGTTCATGACTGGTAAAGATTTCCAACACTTCGTGTGTTTAAAGGAAAACACAAGTCCCTATTGTAATTACTACTACTCTGCACTGTTATTTGTTGGCACAGGATTGTTCATGATTGTTATGGCACTGGATTGTTCATGACTGGTAAAGATTACCAACACTTTGTGTGTTTAAAGGAAAACACAAGTCCCTATTGTAATTACTACTACTCTGCACTGTTATTTGTTGGCGTGGGATTGTTCATGATTGTTATGGCACTGGATTGTTCATGACTGGTAAAGATTTCCAACACTTCGTGTGTTTAAAGGAAAACACAAGTCTCTATAGTAATTCCTACTACTCTGCACTGTTATTTGTTGGCACAGGATTGTTCATGATTGATATGGCACTGGATTGTTCATGACTGGTAAAGATTTCCAACACTTTGTGTGTTTAAAGGAAAACACAAGTCCCTATTGTAATTACTACTACTCTGCACTGTTATTTGTTGGCACAGGATTGTTCATGATTGATATGGCACTGGATTGTTCATGACTGGTAAAGATTTCCAACACTTTGTGTGTTTAAAGGAAAACACAAGTCCCTATTGTAATTACTACTACTCTGCACTGTTATTTGTTGGCACGGGATTGTTCATGATTGTTATGACACTGGATTGTTCATGACTGGTAAAGATTACCAACACTTTGTGTGTTTAAAGGAAAACACAAGTCCCTATTGTAATTACTACTACTCTGCACTGTTATTTGTTGGCACGGGATTGTTCATGATTGTTATGGCACTGGATTGTTCATAACAGGTAAAGATTGTTTAAGATTTCTAATACTTCAAGTGTTTAAAGAAACAAACACAACATTTAAACGGGTATAAAACTACTTTCGTCCACAGGTGTTACTTACTACCTTAGCATGCACTTACAACACAGATCAGGTATTAAATATAAATAATATTCAACTTATTCATATGGCGTTTAATTTTCCAACTCCACCTCCAGAGGGTTGGTGGTTCCTAGTTCCCATACCTGGTGGAGTTGAAAAGTCTAACGATGTTTGGATAAGTTGAATATTATTTATATTCAAAAACCTGTCCTTATATTGTTGAACGTTTTCATATTTTGTTCATTATATTTTGAATTCCTTTTGTATTTCATATCGTGTTGTATACTTTGTCGTAATTTAGATATGTGTGATAGTTTTTTTTTAAATACATGACTTTCTTAAGAGTCAACCATAGTCTTTAAGCATGTAGTATTTAAAGGTTTTCTTAATTAATTAAATGGATTAAGGAGAAAAAAAACTGGTTGTAAGTGTATGGTAATGGTATGGTAATACACTTAGCTGAAGACAACAGGAGTTTTATACCTGTCGAAATGTTGTGTTTGTTTCTTTAAACACTTCAAGCGTTGGAGATCTCCAACAATTTTTACCAATCATAATCTGCACTGTTGCTATGAAAATATAATATCCTAAACTTCAAGTTATGATACCCAAGTTACTTTTAGTGACTACAATATTATTGGGTGCAGCTCTATGGATAAGAATCTTTGGCAACCTGGTTAGAATCAATTTTACTCAATAGTGTGAAATCAATCCAAGATCGCCCAATTGAAGCATGTAGATGGTAGATTATGTTCGTGATTTTACAAAACTAAATGCTTAGTTGTGTTTATTATGATATACTAACTTTAAATTTCCTTAGCTCGGACTTTGCATAAACTCGTTGATCATTTGTTCTGGTGAAACACATCTCCACACATTTGTCCAATATCTTTCTGGTGGAATATGAAGCATCACAGCACCTTATAGCACACATAAACGTTTCCTTCTGTAAACATTCAAACTCTTTATTTGCGGAAGAATAACATGCTGGTATAGGTTTGCCAATGATTTTGTTAAAATTAAGATGCTGAGTTTATGAAACTATTACTAGCATTAGACATAACTGAAGCAATTAATCAATAAACCACATAAGACCACAAGACAAAAGATACTTATCATGAATAAACAAAGCCAAATACATCATCGTGTTTATCTTAAGGGATGTTTCAAACAATCTGTGTACTTAGGCCTTATTAAAAAAAACAATTTTTTAATTTCATGCAACATTTCTATATACTCTAACTTTCTTTGATATTAACCCTTAAGTACTCGCACAGCTAGTTTTAACGTCAAGTCTCGTGTGGGATGTTTGAAACACGCCACACTAAACGTAGCCTATAATTACTTTGCTTTTTTATAGATTTTTTTTATATATATATACAATTAACATCTAACTAGTTGTGTACCATTTTGATAGGTACATTTTCTTAAATAAAAATATTTACACCAATTTAAAAATAAATTGCAAAAGTTTACAAATTTTGTATAAAATAGAATCAATATTACATTTTTAACAATAATAACTTTTGAAAATGTTTCCTTTGGTTTTATGTTTTATATTATATAATATAAGTTAAATTTTGTTCTACAATCCTATTTTTAATATATTTTCATTTGGTACATAAATAGCGCTTACCTGAATACAGTTATTTTTATTCAGTAACAAATTTTATTTTCAAGCCCAAAAAAGATATTAATCCTTGAACTTAGACAAATTTGAAAATTTCATGATTTCAAAAAATTTTTTCTAAAAAACTATGCTAGTCCACAATTTGAAACTTTGTGAGTTTGAAGTCCCTCGATATACCTATCAGATAAAAAATAACAAATAAATTAACTGTTGCCTTCTTGAAAAAAATAAATGTGTGAAAATTGATTTTTGAAAAAAATCCATGATAAAAAACTTTGGAGATACATTTGGCCCCTTATACTTAAGTTTAAGGACATACCTGTACGTACTTAAATTAAAGTTCAGACTCTTTTGAAGAGATTGGTTATTGTTTGAATGTTCAAGGATGAATAGAAAAGGAGATATGTGCTTCTCCGCTAAGTTTGAAATTGACTTAAAAGAGGTGTTTTGCCAAAGCCAAAATGGCCGCCATCGGAAAATTAAAATGTTAAAAATTAAATAACATACTGTCAAATTAATTTAACATTAATAACTTGCTTTAGTTTGAATTATTTGTAAAATTGTGTTTTGAACTTGTTCCATTATAATTATACTGATGTTTACATGTGTTTTTGGTATTAATGTACTCAACGAATTAATTGATTGATTAATAAATAACATTAGTTCAGAAATGCGATCATGTTGTTTTTCATTATTGCCAAGCATTATTATCATAACCTATTATTACAATTTCTTATGATTAAAGTTAACAGAATTATGTGCTAAAAAGTAGAGTATAGTATAACAATAATAGAATATATTCTCAAGCTGGCAAGTGACATTTCAATATATGAGTTATTTTTGTAATTCTTGTTAATCCAGATTTTTTTCGATCTGGATTGCTAATTAAACTGTACATATGATGGTGGACTCATTTTCAATTAAAAACAAAACAAAATCTAGTTAATCATTCCTTACTGTCCGACCTTTGTCTTAAGCACTGTTTGAACTCGTTGCTGTTCCCTACATCAACCTACTTAAGTAATAAAAATAAAAAATACATACCTGGTTTTTTCGAAGATAATATTTGTTGATTTTTTGGGCTTGTTTGTTGATATCAGCTAGAAGTTGCTGTGCTTGAGGATTGCTCAGCTCAAAATCCATTCCAATTATTGCACCTAAAATTGATTGATAAGATGACCAAACCAAGTGTGATTGTTAGTTATTCCCAGATGTGTTGGTTAGTCTGAGTAACTGGTCTGTTGGTTTGTCTCATTGATCAATTATCATTAGCAAAGTACTCATTTTAAATGATGACTCTTAGGTTAAATTTGCTAAAGTAAATCATTACTGGTACTTCTAAGAGGCATTTATTTTTTTCATTTTCTTCTATTATTTTCAATAATTTCAAATATTGAACAATTAATTACATTTACATAACTTAAATCAGTAAATGTAACAGAATATATATTTTAAAAAGAACTATCAATATGATAACAATAGATTATTTTTCGTATCATTGAATCATGGAAGGCAGTCTTCCACAAAAAAAATCATTGATATTGATATATTTATTGACATTCAAAGCTTACTGTTAAGGATTTCCAGTGATAAACAGGCAACTTGGACCAAATGAATGGTTAAGGAAACATAGACTACATTATTTGTCAGTTACTTAGGTCAATGAAGTGAATGTGAAACACCTTGGACTAGTAATCTGATTCTTGGTACTTTTTGACACTTCCTTTCGCCTATTTCCGTTTCTTCAGTATTCTTAGGTAAAAAGGGTTTGGCTTATTATTATCAGTCTTAACAAATTGAATAATAGAAACAGTATTAATTGTAGACATCAATACTTAGGTACGATCATATCTATGAATACATTTTATACTAATTAATTCGTGTTACTGTACATACAATGGTCTCGCAACTATTCAGATTGCAACTAACCGAGATCGGCCCTATCCGGATCAGAATAAAATAAAGGTAGCTTATTTCTTCAGCGGTGAAATCAGGTAGTTTATCAAACTATAGACATAACATAAGCGTACTGTGGTATACATGTGCTGCAAACGAAGGTGCATTCAGTTCCCGATCCTTATATTATGATTAACGTATTTGCCGTCCCTTTCATGTTTAATCCTCCATCGATCACAATGTATCAATTTGATACAAGCAGCTGAAATTACTGTGCATTTCAAAAATTGTGGGGATATCCAGGCCCCCTCCCTAACCGGCTATGTTCAATCTGTCAGTCTAGTTATTCACCTTTTAGAATAAACACGTGTTCCACACTGGGATTAATCTAATCATTGCAAGCAGTCCCGTCCATAATTTTTATACCGTTTGTGTATAGTTATTTATTCATGTATGTTGTATTGTACGGTATATATTTTAATATGAAATGAAAAAAGCCTTTTATAAAAGGGTGAAGTTAGGACTCTAAAGTCCTCTCTAACACTTAACCCCAAAACGTGAATAAAACCTTAAATTATAAAATGTAAATTTCTTTTGTAAATTTGTGTATATAGTAGTGTGTATTAAAATATTTTCGAGTTCATAAAACAGTATATAATGGCTGATGAGCATTCCAATATGGATTTGAACAAAAGTGATGAATTGCTTCCCAAAATAATCTTTTATTCGATTATATAAGTGAAAGTGACACCGATGGGGATGACATTATTCAGGAAAGGGAAGAGTATTCTGATGTGGAACAAAGTGGTAAAGAGTTGGTGACAAGAGGATGGAACTGTGGTTGGAATATAATTAAAATGTATTTAAATAGTTTTTAATTAGCATAATACGTGTTGGTACATATACAGTACAAGTGAATGTCACACAACACAAATATATTACAATATAAGTACAAAATGCACAAATATATTACAATACAAGTAAAAAATGTACAAATTGATTTCGGTGAACCACGCTCACTTTCCTCAGACCAGAGGGATTCACAAAAGAATCAAGTAATTTACATGTATTTAATGTTTTTAAATAAATATATTAAACATTTAATACATTTACCATTAATAATTTTAAAATAGTACAAAACAGATATATTAAATAATTAGATACATACAATGCAAATATACACTATGTAAAACATTTTTTATAAAAAATAACTGTTTTGATGCATTGGGACCACTCCCTTTACAATAAATATCAATGAAAAAATAAGATTTTGTTTTAAAAATTGTGTGATCTCTGTTATTTAGGTATTTAATTATAATTAACTATTTAATGAAAGTAGATCTCCTTGACATAAAATGGTGCAGAAACAGTAAAAATAATATTTCATTTTCAACCCTAAAATAAGCTGTAAACGAAAATGTATCAATATATGTTACATTGTGGCCTGTAACTTAACTCTCTGACTGCGACTGCGAGAACGCTATAGTGGGTCGAGAAAGGGTTCTATATAGGGTGATTGAAAGCTTTACTAAATGACCTCAAGGTGTTTGTACAGTGGTATCAACTCGCCCGCCCACCCTTACACGTACAGTGGTATTGACTCACCCGCCCACCCTTACACGTACAGTGGTATTGACTCACCCGCCCACCCTTACACGTACAGTGGTATTGACCCACCCTCCCACCCTTACACGTAAAGTGGTATTGACCCACCAGCCCACCCTTACACGTACAGTGGTATTGACCCACCAGCCCACCCTTACACGTAAAGTGGTATTGACCCACCCACCCACCAATTCACGTACAATGGCTGGTACGTAAAGAATGTTGCACCAGGCACCACGTTTACCGCACTATGTTATGTGCAGTAACCTAGTCACCAGTAGTAAGAGTCAGTGACCCAGCTGAAAAGTGGAGTGCAACTACAACTTTATTCTCTCAGCCATCATTACAACAATAAAACAACACATATATACAGAAAATATAAACACGGCACAATAAACTTAAAAAAAGTATAAGAATTGAAGACGAAAAACTTTGGAAGAAAATCAGCATGTTTTTGATTATTAGATTTTGGTAAATCTGGGGAAAAGATCGCTTCACAATCATGTAAGGAAGGGAACAAGCATTGTAAGTGATTACAAAATGTATGCATGAGTATTTAATTATACTATGCTTGTACACAGTACAGTAAACGTCATAGCCTACATCTTAACATAAGATCATAAACTTTATTTAAATAATCAATGTAATAACATAGTTTAAATTATAAGTTAATGATAAAAGTGCATACATCATCTAATATGCATAATCTAGGTATTTTTTACATTTAAAAGGTCATCAGTCCTCACACAGACCACTTAACCTTGAACTCTGGCGTATGCGGAATTAATGCTATCCGGATTGGTTCGCCGCAACACTGATCCGGATAGTCCACTGTATACACATATTAAAGCTACGAGGGCGGTTCAATAAGTCCTTAGAATAAGATAGAAAAAGACATTTTTTCGGGTAAACTATTGTTTATTTTTCAACATAATCTCCTTTTAGCTCTATACACTTCATTAGGCGTTTCTCTAACATGGATAAGCCATTTAAAAAGTAGGATTTTGGCAATTCCTCAAAATAGGCATCCGTTTGGGCAATCACTTCTTCGTTTGACATAAAACTTTGTCCACCGAGCCATTTTTTCAAGTTTGGAAATAAGAAAAAGTCACTGGGGGCTAAATCTGGTGAATAAGGTGGATGTGGTAACAACTCATACTTTAATTCCATTATTTTTGCCATGGCAACTGCGCAGGTGTGTACACGTGCATTGTCTTGATGCAGAAGAGCTTTTTTTCTTTTTCAAGTGCGGACGTTTTGTCTTGATTTCTTCATTTAGTCGGTCCAATAACGATGCATAATATTCTCCAGTTATCGTTTTTCCCTTTTCCAAGTAATCAATGCAGATTACTCCTTGTGCATTCCAAAAAACTGTGGCCATAACTTTGCCGGCGGATTTCACTGTCTTTGCCTTCTTTGGAGCCCGTTCGTCATCAAAAACCCACTAATTCGACTGTTCCTTTGACTCTGGAGTGTAGTGGTGGATCCATGTTTCATCTACAGTTATGTATCGACGCAGTAACTCACCATGATTGCGACGTAATACTGTCAAGACAGCCTTAGAATCAACCACACGAATGCGTTTATTCTCCTATGTGAGCAAGCGCGGCACCCATCTTGCAGAGAGTTTTTTCACATTTAATTTTACATGCAAAATTGTGAACACTGTGCCTTGTGATATGCCTGTAGCTTCAACTATTTCACGCACTTTGATTCGCCAATCACTCAAAACCATATCGTGGATTTTGTCAACCATTTCTGGGGTTGTCACTTCCACTGGGCGCCCTGAACGATGTTCATCTTTTGTGGATGTACGGCCACGTTTAAACTCGTTTACCCAGTTATTAACAGTTGCCAACACAGGAGCAGATGTACCATGAACAGCATCCAACTCAACTTTGATTTCCTTCGGTGTTAAGCCTTTCAAATGAAAGTGTTTAATCACAGCACGAAACTCACTTGTGTCCATCATTCTAAATAAACAAACCTTTCCTGATTCAATCAACGACAACAATGAAATCAGCTGATGAAATCAACTGAAACTTTCACAGTTGTCAAGCAACAGATGATAGTAAATAAAAATAAAACAATATTGATACTTTTTGCGACTTATCTTGTATTTTCTAAGGACTTATTGAACCGCCCTCGTATATTACTCATGAGTAGTATGACTTTTTTTCTTGTCAGCTGTAAAAAAAGATAAAATGAAAACAAAAAAAAATAATAATTCAGATACGATATCAAAAGTACAAAGTACAGCACTTGTGTCTTTGTTTAGCAAAAACAATTCATCGCAAGCTATAGAGCTAAGTCTAAGTTTCATAACCATTCAACACCTGCTTCTCCCATTGAAGACCAATTGATTCACCCTAAAAAGAGTGCAATGGGCAGTCATAACTATGTGATTTATAGTTTGAGTTTCACCTCTGCAATCACATGACTGATCATTTGCTGTTCTCCACTTCCCACGCCTGTGTCATAAGGAAGCGACTCAACATAGTCCATTCCTTATGAGGAAGTTTCATTCCACCTATGACATGTCATACGGACTGAAACCAGAAATGTCTGAGTCAAACATATCCTATGCTGAAACATACGGCTGGATTTGGCGAGAATACATTTGAAATCAACTGTGAAGCTATTCTAAGAGGTGGTTTTCTAGATTTAAATTGCCCCCAAAGTGGAGCGATATATTCCAAATTGTGAGATTCTGAGTAGATAAGTTATTTTTAACCCCTTAAGTAGTGCATCTTTGCTTTGTATTTCAGGAGCAGCCATATTGCACAACACAACACTGCATAACACAACACTGGAAGCCAGGTAGACGGTTGCAATGAGGGAACCACTAAGCCCTCATCACCTATTTAGTAGACAATAACCTCTAATACATAAGTATTGATAAGTAATATGAGAGCACAATATTCATCAGCGGAGTAAAACAGAGACAGGGTTGTATGCAGGCCTTATGTATTGGCTCACCACAATGATCCAATAATTTTCTGCACAATAATAGTTCTGGTTCTCACTTTAGATGGGTGACTTTTAAAACAGTGAAACTGATCTAAACTAATTTAAAAGTATTGTGGATTCTCATTGTATTTCTGCCTAACACCATCAAAAAAGATATTTAGTTCCCATTTAGCTAGTCTACTATTCAGATAAAAACAGGATACCTCTCTTTTTTATGGTTGGCATTAGCTTCGATGTTCTAAAATAATTATTGAGTATAACTGGATTGTGTTCTTTCTGTTTTTAATATATCCTTAGGTTGCAAGAGCAATATCGTCTATAACATTTTTTAATTAGTTTAGATCAGTTTCACTGTTTTAAAAGTCACCCATCTAAAGTCAGAACCAGAACTATTATTGTGCAGAAAATTCATGACTGTGTAGTGGGAATGTTGGCATTGTATGCATTGAATAAGTTAGTAGCAAGAACAGATCCTTTTGGCAATATGTTGTTGAGATGCCCAAAAGAACTTTCATCATGAGCGCCTCTCATTGCCTCCATAACAACACTCCATAAAAACTTTAATTTTCCAAGGAGACAGGTGCCTCTATGAACCAGGCAAGAGACCTTGTTCACGACGCCACCGCTAAAGGGATGTTTGTCATCCCCCCATAATAGCTAAGTCAGAGTCTTTAGTAGCTTAATCACTTTTGGCTGGAATTTCAAAGACCAAAGATACAAACAATGACGAACCAAATTGTGATTGCATAAGCTTCTTCTTATTGACAGATAATGGGACTGGTTGAACTTTGAACCCAATAGCAACTTCTTTTAGCAAGTACACATGAAGTTAAATTTTTTAAATAATAAATTACTGAAACTGCAATAACTATTGTTTAAAACAATATCACAAACCAATAAAGATCAATTATACAAACTCGCCAATAAAATTACAAATGCTGTAAATCTTACATTTAACACTTTAGAAAACAAATAAATTCGTGGAGATAGCGACAAATGTGTAGGCCTAGTAATCAACAAGAGTCATCCCCTTGTTTTCCATTTGTCGTCAAAGTAGAGATATGAGGCTTATTAAATTATTTATATAATCCAGCTGAGCAATATTTTTTATAACTTTTTCAAAAATTTAGAAATTTTGTGTTGATGTAGGGATGATCATTAGATTACTCACAAAAGCATACAATATAATTGTTGTGTACACTAACCTCAAAGCAATATATAATATTTTAATGAATTTAAAAAAATAGACAAATCTGTTGACAATGTAGAATTCAGTTTAGTAAACCCCACACAACACAAATGTATTACAATATAAGCACAAAATGCAAAAATATATTACAATACAAGCACAAAATGCAAAAATATTATGGTGATCGATTTCGGTGAACCACGCTCACCTTCCTCAGGCCAGAGGGATTCACAAAAAAACTTGCACCCACCCTCCCATACACGTTCAGTGGTGTTAGCCCACCCGGCCTCCAATACACGTTCAGAGGTGTTGGCCCCACCCGCCCCCATACACATTCAGTGGTGTTGGCACATCCGCCCTCCCATACACGTTCAGTGGTGTTGGACCACCCGCCCTTCCATACACGTTCAGTGGTGTTGGTCACCCCGCCCTCCTAAACACGTTCAGTGGTGTTGGCCCACCCGGCCTCCTATACACGTTCAGTGGTGTTGGTCCACCCACCCTCCCATACACGTTCAGTGGTGTTGGCCCACGCGCACTCCCATACAGGTTTAGTGGTGTTGGCCACCCCGACCTCCCATATTTGTGCATTTTGTACTTGTATTGTAATATATTTGTGCATTTTGTACTTGTATTATAATATATTTGTGCATTTTGTACTTGTATTGTAATATATTTGTGCATTTTATGCTTATATTGTTAATAAACTTGTGTTGTGTGACAACACTAAAATTGGTACACACACAGTACGTGCTTGTACTGTATATCTACCAACAAGTATTATATTAATTAAAAAACTAAATGTAGAATTAAAAAGCTTGTTGAGTAACTCAAAAACATGCAAAATTTGTTAGTAATAAAAACAGCCACAGTATTAGACTTACACATTTCAACAGTATATGTGTAAACCCTTAGAAATGAGTAGTTTTTTACAAATATTTACAAATTTGATGTTGATACTGGTAAAAATATCATTAAATCTATCAAAAGTAAACAAAATTATTTTAAAATTGTAAATTCAGTCTTACTGCACAAGAGTTACACTTTCCAAGTGTCTTTCTAATTCCTTATAAATTGATAGTTTACTAATGCCTTCTCAAAATGTGGTAAATGTTGTCAATGTAGGGAATGGTTTAATTACTACAAACCTTTAAATTACTCACATCCTTGGAATATAGATCGCCGCAAATACAGGATAAGTGTATAGGTGGGCAGGGGGGCCAACCATACACGTACAGTGGAATTGGCCCTCCCACTACCCAAACACGTATAGTGGTATTGACCCACCCGCCCACCTATACAAGTACAGTGGTATTTAATTGTAAATGGAAAGTACAGTTTTATTTTAATCCTTGTACTTCTATCAGTATTTCTGTAACTCCTAGCCAAGAGGTTTTCTTTAATGTTTGAAACGATTGACAAAGTTCATAAAGATCGTAAAAAAACATACTATATAATCTTTAAGTAGTGCAATATTCAGTCTTACTGTATATGACTTGCAAAATCCAACAAAATGTGTGTAGTCTCTAAAAAATAGTGTTTTCATGATTTTCAGGGACTTATCATACCTTGACTAAACGTTGATGATTTTTTGGACGGTAAATAAAAATATTAAGTAAAAATTAAGAGTCGCAATCCATCTTTGAGTGATGAAATAGCAATTTTTAGTATTAAAAGGAGACCATCTATTTACATCAACCCGTGGCTGTTATGATTGGGTAAGGTTATTATTATATTGTAGAATAAACTTGTATTGACGCAAGCCACTTCTCAGTGAGTAGAATATGTAAAAACATAGTCTATTCCACAATATAAACTAACACATGATATAAATGGGCAGCCTCTGAGAATACGTAAGTTCCACTAATGATACTAAATCTATGTTTGCGACATGTAATTTTTACAAACAACTGTTAATGTCCAAAAAGTTTAGTATCAAATTATGAAAAGATTTGAAGTTGACAAGTTAATAGTAGGGAAAGACTTATCGGTAATTGTGCACTTACTTGACACCTCTGAAAATATGATTTCTTGTTGAAAAAGTGGTGAAATATGAGTCTATAGTTCTTGAGCAGGTTGATTATAGCCGTGGAACACTCGTTTTTTACCCAAAAATATAAAAAATAGTTTGTGATAGTGAAAAAACCAACTTTTTTTTTTTAAGGAATTTAAATTTTTTTTCATTTTAAGCTTCTTGTTTTTTTAATGCTAAACACTAATATATAGTTGGTTTTTCAATAAAATTAATTTTTCAGTCTGAAAAATACCTTTTTTACTTACCTAACCAAACATAACCTAACTTATCTTAATCCTCTATACAGCCAACAAACATTCATAATTTGCATTAAATTCGGGTTCCTGGCCTCATAGGCCAGATTAAATGCGAATTTGTTTTTGGCGGCTAGTCATAGCACAAATCAGATCAAATCAAAAATAAATTTATTTTACCATTTCTTTGTACATACACAAATTGTTCAAATACAACTGGAAAGTATCATTTGATTGTTTATAAAAATTTTTTATCTATTAACATTGTGCATATGGCCAGGCCACCATAGGTGTTTTGCCACGAACGTATTTCTTCTGCGATACCTCAAGATATAACTGACGTAGATCAAAATATTTTTCAAATTCGTGTTCAGCACAAAAACTACATCAAATTACAACAAATTATGAAAAATTCATGAAAAAATATTGGAGATGAATAGAAAAATAACATTTTCCAATATTTAGAATTTTCAATTTTTTTTTTATATAAAAGTTATTTTTGCGGAATAAAAAGTGTGAATAAAAAGTGTATCCTCATAAAATATAGACCTGATTCTACCCAATGGGGATAAAAAAAAGTCAAGATTGGCATGGCATATAGAAAATGCATAAATAGGACTACCAATTTGATATGTCAACATAGGAGTTTTTATAATTATACATGTGTAAATCCATTTCGGCACATAACTTAAATAGAACATACCTAATCTAAATATAATAACTAACAAAACATAACCTAACGCTCAACAGACTTTAACGGCGTTGACAAGCTTAATATTGATCCGATTGTGAAAATCTTACCATATTCGTGATTAGAACGAAATTCAGCATCCACAATGCTATCTTAAAAGAATATATGAAACATAAATATCTTTCCATTTTTTTTTTTTTTTTTAATTTTCTTGGTTTTTATTCATGAAACATTTTTAATCTCCTTGGTTCTTAGTTATTTATTAATAAATAATTAGTAGTTAACAAATTTCGTAAATAATTACTTTAATATTTAATACTCACCAGCAGGAAATAAAATTACATTAACGACGAGAGAATCCTAAATATAATAGATGGAAACAGCAAACTAACCTCCCTTCTGCTATACAATGAATTCATAAATAGTAATAATTGATAACCTGATAAAGATAATGATAATTCATGGAATGAACTTTTCTGGTTCTTTTTATAGGTTTTCAAAGATATCATGGCGCCTCAAAGTGCACAATGGTTTTTTATACACATCAGAGTTTATCAATGTCATAAGTTAGTACATTTTCTTCTTATGCACTAATATCACAGCCAGTGCATGAGATTTTTACAAGAGACTGTTTTAGTAACTCACATTTACGATTGTACCTAAATAAAATTGAAGTTAGTTATTTGAAAAGGGATCATATGATTCTAAGTATGGGTAATTGTTAGTGTAGTGGGGAAATCTTTTCATCGGGGCGAATCAGGTCAATTACCTGTACAAATTGTACGATTGAAGGAACATTATACATAAATGCCCGAAAGAACAGCGCAAATTTTTAGGAACAGTTCTTTGGTTGAACTCTACAGCTCTCTGAAAGAGATTAACTCATAGATCGCAGCACTTTACTTCAAGTAAAGTACTTTCTTTCTCGCCAATAATCCTCCTCCCTAGTTGTTTAACTTAATTTGTTATTGGTAATGATATTGATTGTTGTTGGTTAAGTTGGTTGTTGTTATTAGCATATTTAGTTAAAGTTATTATTTATGAGATATGATATATGTATACAGGGTGTATTTTTTTTTTTTTTTAGTGGGCCACGATTTTGTTCTTGGAAACCATAAGTCTGATAAAAACTTCAAATTTATTTTTGAAGACTATTAAAAATACATACTTTAAATTTTGAGAAATGGCCGCCTTTTTCCAATATGGCTATTTATATTGGTTTTTCTTATGGAACATCCTATATTTTATGATAGTTTCAGATAGAAATTGTAATTTTAAGACTTTTTATTATCGGCAACTTTTTGATATTTTGCCTAATAACGTACATATGAAAGCTCAAAATGATCAGATTCCTTATGGAGCTTACTATTGAGATAACATTTTTTATATACGTTCAAAAATGATCTAATCTGAAAAGATTACAGGAAACATTTGGAAAACATGTGCTTTGCTATTACTTTTTCGCGATTTGACAGAATAGTGTATTAAATTATTTAAACAGAAATGTAAACTTGTTACTATTTTTCTCACAGATAAATTGATGTTGGCAGCACTGGCACTGTTACCATTATCAGCTGTTTGAGTAAAAAACGAATACAACTGTCGATATGTATTGGACTATTGTAGCCGCATGACGAGATGAGACCTGAGTCCTCACCTATATTATTTTTTAAGGCGCTTCACGCGGTCGCGTCGGTTTCTTATCTGTACTGTATGTTATTAACGAACTACACAAGAAAAAGATTCTTAACTAACAACGCTTTAATACTGTATCATATTGAAAGAAAGTAATGCTTGATGAGGATTAATAATATATTTGTCACAAAAAAATACTTAATTTTACGCGTATCAAATTTTAACTCAACAAGCGACTTTTTTATTTACTTGAATTTATAAGCACTTTGTAAAATTACTGTCTTGTGTTAATTATTAACAATTTACCTATTTATAAAATTAAACCTAATAAGTATAATAAAAATAATATATAACATACAAGCAATGTGTTATTTCGTTAGGTCATCTTTGCAAACATAAAATACTAAAAAAAGTACATATTGATACACTGCACAATATTATATATAATATATATTTTAATTATTATTAAATTAAATTAACTATTAAAAATTAATAATTTTAAATATCATTTAAATATCATTAGATATCATTTAAATATCATTTCAATAACAAAATGTATCTAAAAAAATTTAGAATCAATGATTAATAGTTTTACGTCTAAATGAAAAACATTAATAGTTGCATGAAAAGCATAATTAATGATATATATTAGTAGTTTTACGCATTTATTGTAGTATTTAGTAAATAAAAGCTCGCATTTTTGTGAAAGCGCCTTCATTGTCGTGATACTCCTCGAAATACGGGGATTATTTCAGGCCCACTCCAGGTCTCCTCTCGTCGTGCGCCCACACTAGTCACTTTTTAAATATAAGATATGGAGACATTAATTTAAGAAATGGAATAAATTAAATAAACGAAAGTACCGTAAAATTGCTGAACTACATAAAGGGCTACTACACAGCAATACTCAAATCTATACAGACAACATGTTTGTGTGTACAACATCTACGTATAAAAAAACCATAATGAAACTGAAACATAACGTGCGATGTATTAATATGTACATATTTTCCAAAATAAGAAAGAATATTCAAATTTAAAGAAAATAATGCATGTTTACACTTACTTTATATTTATATCAATTCAAAAAATTAAATGATTCTCAATAAAAATATGGTATATGACACGTAATATGAACAACGTTCTAAAAATATGAAAACAAAAACATTCAAACAAAGTAATTTTTTTAACACTTGCTTAATACTTAAAACAATCTAAAAATGAAAATGAAACACTAACAATATATTTTATTTTATAGTTTTAACACTTAATATATATAACATTCTAAAATAATAAAAATACATTTAAATTAAAACTAAATAATTTATGTTAACACTTACTAACATTTACAACAATCTAAAATATAAAATATAATATCGTACAGTATAAAATACGAATAATTAATTATAAAATTAGTAAAATCTAAAATTAATACAGCTACAAAGTTGATGCATTAAATTGAAATGAAATGAAATTCGTTTATTGTTTCTAGTTATTCATGACAAAAATAAAACAGATAAGTATACATCAAACATAATACAACGGTAATTAACAAAATAATAAATTAAACAAAAATATGTACACTATGAAACTAAGGGAAACTAGCCTACATGGGCATGACGCCTGTGCGGAGGCTATAGAGTCCAAGATGATCACGTGGAGCTACTTAAGATGATCATCGGGGCTACCCAAGTTTATCACGTGGCCTACCTAAGTCGACCACCGGTAGCTACCTAAGATGATGACGGGATGCTACCCAAGTTGATCATGGTGAGCACCTGAATTGATCACGGGGGGGGGCTGCTGCCCAAGATGATCACTGGGTGTTACCTAAGTGGATTAAGGGATGCTTAGTTAGTTAAACACGGGGCTATACTGGTTTATCACGTATGTCAACATTTAAATATCCGCCATTTTGACATTTGTAAAGGCGAAAAGTCTAATTTTAAGGCAGTTTTGTTAACAGAATGGTCAACGTAAATAGTGAGTAGGGTTATAAGTTCCTTCTTTTAATCGTGCTTAAATGTGAGGAACTATTCCAAAAAATCGCATGTTTTCGACAAAACTCAACTTTACCGACTTTTTTGTGAAGAAACTATAGTACATACTCAGTCAGCGTGTTTTATACTGGATTGAATTTTGAATTGTAATTTAATGTCAGAATGAATATTGAAGATAATGGTTTGATTTAAAAAGGAAATATTGTAATGATAAGTAATTTTGTTAAAGTATGAATGATAACGGAGTATGCAATTTTTGAGGTTAATAATCTCAACGAAGTAATTATGATGACGCGTGAAATGCAGAGAGGTGTGGCATAAAACAAACACTCAAGGTGTCGCATGGTTGAGAGGGGAGAGGGTAGTGTCGAAGGTCAGGTCCGCCGGTAATCAGTTCTAATAACTGTCACCGCATCAGATATGCCCAAGTCAAGTAGCCAATTGTTGACACGTTTCTTAAAAAGATAGGAAGTGAATGTGAATTAAATATGTCGGAGTTTTTGAAGTACAGTATGTGGTCAAATTTTTGTACAAAATACTACTTATGTAAAAGGCATTTGTACAAGAAGAATATCTGTACAAATGTAGAGATGGAGCTCCTACAGTTTGGGAATAACGGGTTCTGTAATTATGAGAAATGTTTGTGACAACTGAATTTGGATTGGAAAACATATAGATCAAAAGAGTTATTATAAACAACTGACGAATACTGAGTATTGAAGTTTCTCGGACTAAAGATATTGTTGGGAAACGTCTATTTTTACTAAAACCAATTTTATAAATTTTCTTTTCAAGTAAGTAAAGAGGTTGAAGTGTGGTCTGATACGCTCCTCCTCATGCGATGATGCCAAATGAAAGCAGAGATTGAACATAGCCATAATAGGCTGATTTAATTTCCTTTTCGTTAAAATTTCGTTGAGTTGCCTAAATACAAAGAAGTATTTTCCAAGCTTGGTTACCAGAAATTCAATATGTTTGTTCCACGTCATGCGGAAATCAAAAACTACTCCTAAATATTGTAAAGAGCGACTTTCTCGATCTCTACAAAATTTCAGCTGTCATTTAAGTAACTATCACAGTTGTGAGTTATTAGATTTGGAAGGTTGTGATCAGTGATATTTCTCAATGAAATAGGCATGAATTTAGATTTTGAAGCATTGAGAGAAAGTTTGTTTTGGTCAAGCCACTTTTTTAATAATACAAGATCTCTCAAAGCTTTAGTCTGGACAACTATTGCCGTTAAGCAGCAGCAAAGAATCGTCTTCAAATAAAAATAACTCTCTATAAATCCTAATTTTTGAAATGTTGTTTATATCAATTAGGGGGGAAATGGGCCTCAAAGTGTTACCCTGAATTACGCGATAGTCGACTGGCAGAGTCACTGCTGGTTCCACACATTGCCGTCGATCTGTAAGATAGATAATTGTGGAACCACTCGAGAGCGATGCCGCGAATCCCTGTGGATTCAAGCTTATGCATAAGCTTATTTCTATTTGCAGAATCGAAAGCTTTTTTTAAATTCAAAAATATTAGTTTAATGAGCGAATTCCTTTTGAAATATTAATGTTAATGTGGTTATTTATGTCGAAAAGCATCTGTTTTATTCTTGTCATTCCTAAAGCCATGCTGTTGATCACAAAATATATATTTTTGGACTGGAGAAAATTAAGAATTTGTTCGTTTCCAACTCGCTCGAGGATCTTACATAAAACGCGCTAAACAAAGAAATCGGCCTGAAAATATTTTTTTCTGTTATTTCGTTAGACTTATAGAGAGGGAATACCTTAGCAAGTTTGAAAATACTTGGAAAAACACCAGACAGTAGGCTCAAATTTATTAAATGCAGTAAAGGTTGGACTAAGTAATCAATATACAGTATTTAGCTTGAGCAAATCCGCGGAGACACCATCACAGCCCGGAGCGGACCCAGCCCGCAGTCCAGTAACGTGTCTGACGTCAAGATCAGTGACAGTTCGGGATCCCCATCCGAAGGGGGGAGCTACTCCGAACAGGTAAAGTTTGTTCTACTTTTGACAAAAAATTGTCAAGTCATCTGTGGTCTGTTTGATTAAAGTTTGGATTATTGGTTGAACGTCAGGAAACATTTTTTTATAGGAAAAGAATCTTTTTTTGTTTGTTTGTTTTTTTAAAGTTCGTTAATTACTTACCAGAGGCGCTTTGGATTTTTATATTGTGTAATTTGGGTTGTATAATAAGTTCGTTTTGCCTCTTTAATTGATTTGCTTAAAGTGTATCTGTAGTTGCGGTAGAAATTGTTTAACTCATTGTTAAAGGGTTGTTTTTTTTACTCATTTGCTTAATTTATCTCTTTCTCGAATCGAACGGATAATTCCTGTGGAAATCCAAGGCTTTAATTTGTTAAATCTCATCGTCCTGTATCCAAGTTCTTTTCTAAAAATGTCTAAAATCTGTTGGATTGTACGATCAAATGTTTGAGCACACTAGTCAACATCAGTACAACTGAGTAGCCTACGGGAATCCAGTCGCAATGAGTCAAGTGATTAGTTACAAGTGCATAATCTATAATATGTGTGCGAGTTTCGGTTTAAAGGTCAGTGCCGCAGTGCGTGTGAGTCGGTTGATTGTGTTTACTAACAACGTTGTGACGGATAAAAATGTGGTCAAGACAAGATTTAGTATTTACAGTCACTCTAGTTGGTTTATCTATTACTTTCACAAGTCCACAACCTTCCAAGCAATTTATTTATTTAACAGGATCACAATACATTTGACAATAGCAGGCAGATTTCTGCTCAAACAGGTGAATAGTCAGTACAGAACTCATGAAATACTAAAAATCAAATACACTGACAAAACAAAACAAAACGCAGCAAAAACTACAATTACACAACCAAAAACTAACAAAACTATAACATTCATCTAAATTTTCATTAAGAAATTCTTCCATTGAATAATAAGCTCTTTTTATGAGAAAATCTTTTAAGCATTTTGAAAACGTTTATAAGTTATAGTTTTTTATGTACAGTATGTAGGATTTTGATGTAAAATTTAGATTCGATATAAAACGTGCTTTTTTCAATTGTTTTGTCCTGTGTAGGGGATATCTGAGAATTTTATTTTTGTTCTTTTATTATATGTATGATTGTTATTATTTTTTTTTTTTATTTTCAAAAACTTGCTGCAGAAGGATAAAAATATAAATTGAAGAAGCTGTCATTAAGTTTAGATTTTTGAACAGTTGTTTGCATGATCTTCTTGGTGGGGGTCAGAGACATTACCCTCAGAATATTTTTTTGGACCTTTAATATTTTTTTCATTAAAGAGGTTCCACCCCATATAGCAATACCATAATTCATCAAAGAATGAAAATAACGCCTCATTCAGGTAGACGTTGCAAGGTGTCAGCGACGCCGCAATTTCTGTGGAATGTAGACTTTTCTTGCGCCTCGCAGCTTGTAGCCATGCTTCCCTCGTCGTACGGGACACGAACTGGACAATCAGAGGGGCGTGAGCGTGTCTCCTAGTGTACTGGTGAGGCCTATGGGCGATAGGTATGTCGTCACACTTGTATGGAACATTGATTGCTTTCGTTATAATCTCATGTACAAAAAATACGTTCTCGTTGCTTGTGAAAGGTAGGCCGCTCCGAGAATCTTGCTCTGCGTCGTTTACTAGCTGCTGCAGCGCTCTTGCTCCATCCGACAGATCCTCAACGCCAAGCTCCACTGTCGCTCTAGCCCCATCCGACAGATTCTCAATGCCAAGCTCCACTGTCGCTCTAGCTCCACCCGACAGATTCTCAATGCCAAGCTCCACTGTCGCTCTAGCCCCCATCCGACAGATTCTCAACGCCAAGCTCCACTGCGTCGCTCCTGATCCCTAACATCCCCTAAATTTCTTAAATAGAAGTAATTTTGAACTTTAACTTGTTAAACTTATCAGTTAGGGTAAGTACCGAAGTATTTACCTCCTCAATTTTCTTACTGGTGTGCGATAAGATTTCCCGTTTCATTGACACAATTGCGTTTAAAATTGAGCGCGTATCTTCAGCAGTAGTACTTGTGTCGTCATTACTCTAGACGGACGCACTGTCCCCACGGCAACCATCGCATTTTATAGGTTTTAAGTTTGGTCTTTGTCACGCTTTGAACAGAACTGAGTGTGTGCGTGCTTTGTGGAACACCGCTGGGCACTCGACGACTCGTCACTCGCTAGCTCCACGCTGTACTTATTGCACTTAACTGTCATTGCAGCATTTTAATTATAACAGTAAATAAAGAAAACTGAACAGTATTCAAAAGGAAAATCGATTGTCACTCAGCACGCACAGTTACGTAACGTGCAGGATACGGCTGGAACAATATTATCTGAGCATAACTGATAAGACGTCCGCCCTGTTTAACTGACTGTTACCAACTGGCGCAAATTATGAAATTTTCACCGAAATTATCTCAGAGTGCGTTTCGTTTTGTATATCTTTTGTTAAAACAGCAATAAAACATAAAATAAACAGTACCAGAGGGCTGGCACATACTTTCTCCCATCATCACATATTACCATGGTATTTATAACGGCCTACGAGACATGTATGGTGCAAGAACGAAGTCGGTGAAGTAGTTTATTCTTCAGCACTTATTTATAAAACTTGGATTACAATTAAATTGTCTTCTAGGTATCAAACCACGGCCGTTTAGCTAAGGTTTGTAAGACCTCGCCGGACCATTGCGTCCGTGATTATCACGTCAATGAACTTGAAGCGAGAAGCCGATGACGTTTTGATTCGGCGTAGTGGCTTTTTGAACTGGTTTGTAAGAGCGCGCAATTTTTTAAGCGAGAACAGCGTAAACAAGTCATACTTCAATCAGTTCACTGTTTTCTACGTGAAAAGGTTCAGTTTTGCTATTGATCAATCGTTGTTTAGACTGCAACGTAAAAATACGTTTCTGTTGGACAAAGCAGAGCAAGACCTTCGAGTTATTGTTAACAATTCATTTAAGAAACGGTCCTCACAAATTATTCAACGCAGGAGAAAGTGAAAGTAATTTAAAATTTTAATTTTCAAACTTCTTTTTGACGATGATGTGAAATTTAGACAATATTTTAGACTTTAGACTGTCTATTGAACTTTTTCATTGCGTTCTGTCATGTATTTCTTCAAAACCATGTAATAGAGTCAGTTCATATAGTTCACCAATGCAAAAATTATGCCTGATATTAACAAATAGGGGAGAACATTAGTTGACGTTCTGATAATCAAACACAATAAACTTGAATGTATTCAAAACATAGCATTAAAGCTTTTACAGGAGCAATTAAAACTACACCCACTAATGTAATGCTTGCTTTAACAAAGAACATACAAATAGAAATAATTACTCAAGAAAAACACTTATTTTATATGAAAGGTTATTATGACTACCATCTTCGGAAAAATAATGCATTAAGGAAAAATTCTTCAAACTCAGTTGAAAAGCTAAAAACATAAGATGGTTTTATTAAAAAAATATCAATGCCAAATTACTCATAACGTATCTTTCTAATAGTACGCTTTTTGATTCCTGAAAACTCAAATTAAATTAATGACTAACAATTCAATTTAAACTTAACAAAAACTACCAAAAATTCTGACTTAAACCCTGAAATACTAAACAAATAAGTATAGAGACAATAGATTAATAATATCAGAAAAATTTATAGACTAAATATTTATACAGATGGTTCAAAACTAACCCAACAATGTTCGGCAGGTGCTGGAGTTATTTATGAACTATTTTCAAATTATCAAACACTAATCATCTAAATCTGCGATTGTTAGCTCTCAATAAATTAGTACATGAATATATCTAATCTAAAAACATTGTCTTAAAGTGACTCTAAATCAGCAATTGAAGCGATTTGTAATTATACAACAATAGAATCAAAAGAACTGATAGAACGCACCAAATGTACTAAACATTTAAATGATCAAAATATAAATGTTATATTCCAATGGACTCACTCACACTGTAATATCAAAGGAAATGAATTAGCTGACAAACTAGCTAAACAAGGAGCAACAGAAAATCCACCCGATCAAAACAATACACTCCTTTCCATCAAGAAAAAAACAAAATTAAATATCCTATAAAAACTTTCCAAATTACCTTAAAAAAACTAAATAGAAAAAAATCATGGGATGTTCCAGATTTCCCAAGAAAAAATGCTGTTGCTGCTTTTCGTCTAAAAACAGGACATGACTGCTTTGGAAAGTATCTTCATCGCTTCGGAATATATGAAAATCCTAATTGTATTTTATGTAATTCACCTGATCTTATGGACAAAGACCATATTATGAACGGTTCAAAATTAACAAAAAATTATTGGGAAGCCAGGTTACTAACGAGTTAATGACGTTTTGTCAAATACTTTGCTGTTTATTTAAAAAAAAAAAAAATAATAAACTAGTAAAACAGAGCCCACTACCAACTGTGTAGGTCTGTATATAACCTTCAGCGTGATCATGCTCGGATAGATTGAAGAAACTAATGTCAGGACGTAACGTCCAGACATCGCCCCGTCATATGTTGAACTTCCGCCGCAACGTCCACAGCGCGGCGTGGACTTACAAACCACCCCAATGCTTGTGTGAGTATGAGTCTTAGCGTGGTTTACATCACCACGCTTGAACAATTGTGTCGGACGTTCGGCGTGGTCTTACAAACCACTCCAATGCTTGTGTGAGTATGAGTTTTAGCGTGGTTTACGTCACCACGCTTGAACAATTGTGTCGGACGTTCGGCGTGGTCTTACAAACCACTCCAATGCTTGTGTGAGTATGAGTTTTAGTGTGGTTTACGTCACCACGCTTGAACAATTGTGTTGGACGTTCGGCGTAGACTTACAAACCACCCCAATGCTTGTGTGAGTATGAGTCTTAGCGTGGTTTACATCACCACGCTTGAACAATTGTGTCGGACGTTCGGCGTGGTCTTACGAACCACTCCAATGCTTGTGTGAGTATGACTTTTAGCGTGGTTTACGTCACCACGCTTGAACAATTGTGTCGGACGTTCGGCGTGGTCTTACAAACCACCCCAATGCTTGTGTGAGTATGAGTCTTAACGTGGTTTACGTCACCACGCTTGAACAATTGTGTCGGACGTTCGGCGTGGACTTACAAACCACCCCAATGCTTGTGTGAGTATGAGTCTTAGCGTGGTTTACGTCACCACGCTTGAACAATTGTGTCGGACGTTCGGCGTGGTCTTACAAACCACCCCAATGCTTGTGTGAGTATGAGTCTTAGCGTGGTTTACGTCACCACGCTTGAACATTTGTGTCGGACGTTCGGCGTGGTCTTACAAACCACCCCAATGCTTGTGTGAGTATGAGTCTTAGCGTGGTTTACATCACCACGCTTGAACAATTGTGTCGGACGTTCGGCGTGGTCTTACAAACCACCCCAATGCTTGTGTGAGTATGAGTCTTAGCGTGGTTTACGTCACCACGCTTGAACATTTGTGTCGGACGTTCGGCGTGGACTTACAAACCACCCCAATGCTTGTGTGAGTATGAGTCTTAGCGTGGTTTACGTCACCACGCTTGAACAATTGTGTTGGACGTTCGGCGTGGACTTACAAACCATCCCAATGCTTGTGTGAGTATGAGTCTTAGCGTGGTTTACGTCACCACGCTTGAACAATTGTGTCGGACGTTCGGCGTGGACTTACAAACCACCCCAATGCTTGTGTGAGTATGAGTCTTAGCGTGGTTTACGTCACCACGCTTGAACATTTGTGTCGGACGTTTGGCGTGGTCTTACAAACCACCCCAATGCTTGTGTGAGTATGAGTCTTAGCGTGGTTTACGTCACCACGCTTGAACATTTGTGTCGGACGTTCGGCGTGGAATTACAAACCACCCCAATGCTTGTGTGAGTATGAGTTTTAGTGTGGTTTACGTCACCACGCTTGAACAATTGTGTCGGACGTTCGGCGTGGTCTTACAAACCACCCCAATGCTTGTGTGAGTATGAGTCTTAGCGTGGTTTACGTCACCACGCTTGAACATTTGTGTCGGACGTTCGGCGTGGACTTACAAACCACCCCAATGCTTGTGTGAGTATGAGTCTTAGCGTGGTTTACGTCACCACGCTTGAACAATTGTGTTGGACGTTCGGCGTGGACTTACAAACCACCCCAATGCTTGTGTGAGTATGAGTCTTAGCGTGGTTTACGTCACCACGCTTGAACAATTGTGTCGGACGTTCGGCGTGGTCTTACGAACCACTCCAATGATTGTGTGAGTATGAGTTTTAGCGTGGTTTACATCACCACGCTTGAACAATTGTGTCGGACGTTCGGCGTGGTCTTACAAACCACACAAATGCTTGTGTGAGTATGAGTTTTAGTGTGGTTTACGTCACCACGCTTGAACAATTGTGTCGGACGTTCGGCGTGGTCTTACAAACCACCCCAATGCTTGTGTGAGTATGAGTCTTAGCGTGGTTTACGTCACCACGCTTGAACAATTGTGTCGGACGTTCGGCGTGGTCTTACAAACCACCCCAATGCTTGTGTGAGTATGAGTCTTAGCGTGGTTTACGTCACCACGCTTGAACAATTGTGTCGGACGTTCGGCGTGGTCTTACGAACCACTCCAATGCTTGTGTGAGTATGAGTCTTAGCGTGGTTTACGTCACCACGCTTGAACAATTGTGTCGGACGTTCGGCGTGGTCTTACAAACCACACCAATGCTTGTGTGAGTATGAGTCTTAGCGTGGTTTACGTCACCACGCTTGAACAATTGTGTCGGACGTTCTGCGTGGTCTTACAAACCACCCCAATGCTTGTGTGAGTATGAGTCTTAGCGTGGTTTACTTCACCACGCTTGAACAATTGTGTCGGACGTTCGGCGTGGTCTTACGAACCACTCCAATGCTTGTGTGAGTATGAGTCTTAGCGTGGTTTACGTCACCACGCTTGAACAATTGTGTCGGACGTTCGGCGTGGACTTACAAACCACCCCAATGCTTGTGTGAGTATGAGTCTTAGCGTGGTTTACGTCACCACGCTTGAACAATTGTGTCGGACGTTCGGCGTGGTCTTACGAACCACTCCAATGCTTGTGTGAGTATGAGTTTTAGCGTGGTTTACGTCACCACGCTTGAACAATTGTGTCGGACGTTCGGCGTGGTCTTACAAACCACTCCAATGCTTGTGTGAGTATGAGTTTTAGCGTGGTTTACATCACCACGCTTGAACAATCGTGTCGGACGTTCGGCGTGGTCTTACAAACCGAGGCTTTAATGAGTTGCGCGCAATACCACCTGCGTTAATTGCGGTGTCCCAGGGAGGCTCCGTGCTCGAATTGTGTGGTGTACCAGTGCTCGAGTTTCGCGCAATACCGATCTCAGATAGGCCGTCCAGTCTTGGCCGATCATAAATGCAACTTAGACTACAAGCTGTGCAACAGGAATGTTTCCGTAAATATCACAACCCATCACAAATACTATGTATCGTCACTGGTCTGATTCGGAAGAGCATTAATTTATACCACAGAATAAGCAGATATCTTCTGCTTATAACTTCTTGGTTATTTGTGTAACTTATATAAAGTGTTTGTATTGAGCGGTAAGTTCTGCTAGAAGCTTTTTATTTTGTAACAGAAAACGTTGTTAAATAAATTAAAATGTATTAGTTCCGTTATTTCAAGTTATTTAACAAATACAACACAAACACTTTGACAATCTTTCGTCCTTTTTTATCGACACCAAAATCTTTGTTTTTACAAGATCGATTATATTATTTTGAAGGAGGACTGTGTATGTTGTCCTTGAATTTTCTCACATGTAGATGGGACTATGAAAAAATGTTTCATACATTGACGGGACTATGAAAAAATCTCATTTATATCTTTAATATAATGAAGATATCTGAAAACAAGACATGTTTTTAAGAGAAGCATTTAAAATAATCTATTATGTTGAATGGCCTTGCACTATTTAACTAATACGATTTGACTGATATATATCCCTTTACGGACCCTAGGTCATAAAGCGCGCAACTCTAGCACGCCTCAGACTACAATAGCTACTAGTATGTTAGGGGAGCTGTAGAGCGGCAATAATGAGAGTTGGTCCGGCCCGGTAATGCTGAGAGTACCTGGTAAGTGGGGCTAATTAGGGCTCCTCTAGAATTCGGAAATATTGAGAAAGAAAATTTTGGAACTCCAAAATTTTGAGACTGCACCAAAATCTCGGCCTCGGGTAGTGATCGGCTTATCCTTATGGCCGTAGAGCGAGACACCGGCCGACGTCTGACTTTATTGACGGGGAAACGTGGTACCTCATGTGAGTTGGTTTTTTCTTAGAATTACAATTTTTTTGTTTTCAAGGCTGTGGTGGCCATTTATTTTGACTTTTCCAAAATCGCAGTGACAACGCCCCTGTGGTAACAGCACATAGCAAGGTGGTGAACTTGTGTAATTGCCATGAAGTTCATTAGTCACTTGTTACGATTTTGAGGGTGTGTTCGTGTTGCCTACTTTCTTAAAATTAATTAATTGAATTTATTTGATTTCGATCAATTTTAATTCACTGCATTTACTTAGACATATAAAAGTCACGTATCGTAACTACGTTAGATCGCAAGGATTACAACTAGACCAAGCAATCAATATCCCCCAGAAGCCAAGGAAACGTTTCAGAAAATTGATATACACTTGTTTGAAAAAGAAAAAAAAATAAATTCTAAAATTTATAAAACTTATAGAAAACATTCAATCACATAAAAAAATAAAAATTTGATTAAACGTGTTTCGAGTAATAGTATTATTATTGTTAAGTTGATTCGCGTGAAAACTAGATAAAATTCCGATACTTGTTTGTTCCAATTAGGATAACGATTATTACAACTTGGAAAAAATGTAAAAATGCGCATGTCTTAACGTACAATTAAACGAAGAAAACAATGGCGTGATTTGATTCTTCATAGACCCTAGTTTCTTAGTAAACGACCTCTAACTTGGGGAACACATTATTTCTGCAACGACAGAAGTCAATTTGTAGACCATCTCAAAATAATTACTGTTCAAAATGTAAATTCCGTTTTGGGGGCGTATACATAAGGACTACTTAGTTAAATTTAACTAATCAGTTTAATTGTTAAAAACAGTAGATGTGCTGATCATACAATTTTGTATTACTGCTTTGCACTGTAAAGCAGTAAATTTTTGACCAACTTTGTTCATTTCTGTATGGTTTGGTTTTACCCAAGTTGGGGGGCGCGCGCGCGCGCGCGTGTGTGTGTGGTCTACGTTGTTAAAGTACTGAAGATCAAAACATATTACTTTATTCTTGTATGCAGTAAATGTCTAAATAATCTTATTTGAAATGGCTGTTCGTTTGGTCACAATGTAGAGATCTTTTTCGGAATGTCCCCGCATATGGTAAAGATTGTTTACCAAGTCTAGAACTAAAGTAAATATTGTACAAACTTCTGATATTTAAATTAGGTTAGGCTGTAAGCACTTTCACCATGGGTTGTTGGATAAGTGTTGTTAGGTTAGGATTAAATGAATATAAGTTGACTTGTTACTTGCTTATTAATATGCTTTACATATATTTGTGAATTTTCTACTTCGTTTGACGATTGTTTTATAGCCATTTAATGCTAAACAAATGCGGGGACTTTCGGAAAAAGACCTGAACGACTTTGTTAAAATTGTGTTACTTCCTGTAAACAGTCAATTTTAATAATTAACTTGTTTTTAAAATATGAGCAAGTGTGAGTAGCTTAGTTTACTAAAATAATCGGGTTATTTTAGTCATAAGTACTCAATTACTAAACCATCTCAATTTTTAATTACTAATAAGTATATTTTTACCGGAAGGGCGTGTTTTGAGTACTTTTAAGCAAATATTGATCAATTAGTGTTAAACTTGATACGCAGTAAATTTGTAGTCATCTAATTTTTAATTATTATTCAATTTTGGTATTGCCACTGGTGGTTCATTTATTCGTGGCCTATTTTGTTTTTGATCAATTCGAGTAAATCCTGTATGAAATCAACTTGTAGACCACATAATCAGTGTGTTTTACTAAAGTCGGCGCTTGTACTTGTGACCTAGTTTTGTTGTGTAAGTTCTATAGTCAGCCATTTTGTCGATCATTAATATTTTAATTAGTGTTCAGAAAATGTTTTAAAATAAGTTTTGTCATAAATAACCCTGACCTTTTCAGAATGGAACCATCTCAATGCTCCAATAGCTTCAACCTCCGAAGTAAAACAAATCTACCAATACCTAAACACCGGACCTCCTTTTTTAAAAAACATTTATTAATGAATGGTATTAAATTATTTAATTCTCTGCCAGCCCCACTAAAAATTAAAATGGATGCAAAACCTTTTAAAACCAGACTTAAAGGCTTACTTTTGACTGAAGCATATTACAATATAAATGAGTTTCTGCAAAGTAATTATTAGTTGATGTAGTAATTATAATTCTAGGAACATATATATATATATATATATGTATGTATTCTATGTACAGTATTGTTCACTAGAATAATTGACTCATGCCCATCTACTAATTGTATTATATGGCAATAAAGTTTGATTGATGTGTGAGTAGGCCTACTCTCGTACCTTGCTAGCTTCTATCAATGTATGTTGTACTTGATAATGCTCTAAATTTTTAGACAATTTCATTTCTAATTATTATTATTTTATTTATTATTGTTGTTTATACCATTGTTGGTATGTTTAAGTATGGAACTCTTCCTGTAATTCCTGTAAGCAATCTGTTTGAGATATTTCCAATTTAAAATTATTACCGTCCTTCTTCATCAAAACACTATATTGGTGCCATTCCTTTTTTTCACAGTCAATTTGAAGAACGTCTCAATTTAAATTGTACGCTCGAAGTTAATTTTTAAATTTAGAAATTTTTGGTTGAGTAATCTCGTTTGCAAATTAGTTGACCATTTTATTTTAAATCATTAACTAATATGTTTTTAGCAGTTTGTGAGGGTGGGGGTTGTGCTTATTGCCTACTTTGCTCAAATTGATCATAGGGTGTTATTCCTGTACGCAGTCAATTTTAGACCGTCTTATTTTATATATTCTTCTTGTAAAAATATGTTCAGATAGCTAGTGGTTTAATATTTCTCTAGTGGTTAATGTTTAAAGAAGAACGTCCTTTTTCCCTATTAAAGACTGGCCTATTCCAATCGGGGCGTTACGGTCCATTTATCAAGGTGTTAACCAAATAATTGGTGTTTCATTACAATTTCTATATACAATATTTCGTGTATGTTGAACACAATGGCATCTGTCAGGACGGTTGCTTGGCAACCGCGTCACAGCAGACGCGGCCAGTCTGTCTGTCTACCTACTGTGCAAAACCTTGGCCTAGGTCAGTGAACCTCACTCATACAGCGGCTGCGAAACTCGGGTATCTCGATCCCTAACACTGCTCATCCCACAGTTTTTGACTTACCTCAAATTCCTCATGATCCGTAAATTACTTCTACATATTATACGCTCACTAACTTAAAAAAAATAATAGTTTGGCCTTGGATAGTTATAATGTGAATGAGAACATTTCTTCATATATTACCTCACTATTTTGTCTGTCCAAAATTATTTAAGAATTCAATAAAACATTACAATAATGACGTTACTTCGGTCAAGTTTTTATTTGGGTGCTGCCAGTTGGGGTGCCAGACTGCCAGTTCTGTCCTGATTCTTAGGGTTCGTTTTTGTGTGAGTAGTGTCATATCGCAAATTATTTTTTTCTTGGGCACGAAATTAATGTTTTCCATGTATTTATATATTTAATAAATTAATTCTGTAAAGAAGAACCCTTGGAAGCTGTAAATCCTCACACATTTACAACACAATATATTGCCCTCGAACTATTGTACCTAACCATAAGACATACATTTACAACACAATATATTGCCCTCGTACTTATTGTACCTAACCATAAGACATACATTTACAACACAATATATTGCCCTCGTACTATCGTACCTAACCATAAGACATACATTTACAACACAACATATTGCCCTCGTACTATCGTACCTAACCATAAGACATACATTTACAACACAACATATTGCCCTCGTACTATCGTACCTAACCATAAGACATACATTTACAACACAACATATTGCCCTCGTACTATCGTACCTAACCATAAGACATATATTTCTTTCTACTAACTAGTCTCTCTCTTTTTAATCACCTTCAGTAATTCACTTGGATCCATCTAACCCTTAACTACTATCCTGGGGCTATTTTTGACCGCAGAGAGTAATTATTTTTATTTTATGTTTTTTGTACTTGCAGGATTGAGCTATCTCATTATCTATTCTCTTTTCAGCTAATGACACATACAGTGCATGTGGTGGTTTCTTGTGGTGTCTTCCGTCGAGCGGCCACATTCTCATTATCAAAGGTCGGGGGGGGGGGGGGGTTGACATGTATGAGCTGAGTTCGTTGAGCGACGAGATTTTCTAGTTTGTGGTTAAACTCATAATATAAGTTGATTACACCAATACTTGTATCAGTAGTGATATACATAGTTGAAGAATTATGACTGTATTGTTAACTAAATATCTGGTAAAGGCTGGAAGAGATTATATATGTACTAACAAAAGTGTTGTGCAGAGCAGTTAGTATATTTTCAGTTATTTTAATCCTCACTAAAGTGCTGAGGCTATCTAGATAGGGCATTGAACACTTCATGGGCCGCCAAAATGTGGGTTTAGGATGGTGAAACCATAGTAAAAATACGAATACTACCCATTTTAGTGTTCGTTTTAATTTAGTGTTCGTTAGTGTCGGTTTTAATATCTCATATTTTAAAACTTCAATATTTTACACTGCAAAGCTATACACATTCAGGAATTTTGTTCCAAACCAATGAAATCAGAGCCACTTGTTTATCTGAGAATTTGTGAATAGTTGTTATTTAATGTAAATATACGAAGGTAATCATCATGACTCTATTCACGGTTGATGTAGTTAATTACCACAGGAATTGCATTTAACAGTTATATTGAAAACACACAGTCTACTAATTTTGTGGGGAATCAGTCTATTGCTTTTCAAGTCTATTTCTTACCTGTCGTCACAATTATGCAAAGCAATGAATATTTAAATGCTATTGCAAGATTTGAACATAATAACGTTATTAAAAACTAGGGGACACCCCTGCAATTTTTAAATCAATTAGTAGTTAAACTCATAAGAGTATAAACACAACTGGACTCGACCGTTAGTTGTAAATATCAGACAACAGTGTCGGTTGATATGTATTTAAGGGTAGATTGTTTCAGTAATGTAACTTACAGTGATTGGTTTCTTACACGGAAATGGCATTTTTAACTACTACTTAAAAAAATATTCTTATAACCAGATAAACATAAAAGTATTTTTACTATGGTTTCACCATCCTAAGCTTAGGTCTACATTTTGGCGGCCCATGAAGTGTTTAATGCCTTATATAGATAGCCTCAGCACCTAAGTAAAGATTAAAACGATTAAAAATATACTAACTGCTCTGCACAACACTTTTGTTAGTACATATAATCTCTTCCAGCCTTTACCAGATATTTTGTTAACAATACAGTCAGTACTCTTCAACTATGTATATTACTACTGATACAGGTATTGGTGTAATCAACTTACACAAGGTTGGGCAAAAGTCTGGAATATATTTATTAATTTCAAAACCATTGAGAGAAATGTAATGAAACTTTGCAAAAGTCTGGAATGTATTTATTAATTTTAAAACTATTAAAATAAAAACAATGAAACTTTCTACTTATGTACATGTACCTATACCAAACATATGGACATATTTTAATTGTTTCTTTTGCAAATCCAGGGGATAAGCCATGAAGGGAGTTTTAAAAATTTTAAATATAAGCCTACCTCGAGTTATACCAAAGGTCTTTGTTTGTAAAACAAGAGTGCAAACCTGTGGTCAAAAGGATGACCCAGTCAGAAAATACAGCCTCTCAAATAATTTAATGTCATATAACTAACACTGCTTAAGACAAATGTAAGCTAGTTATTATCTATTACTGTGTAGAGCTATAATTTATCTGACTGAATATGAGAAATTAAATTTCACAAAAAATAAGTAATAAATTTGTATAGTAATATTCATGAACTATTTTAGGTAAACCTACTGTCAACAGTGTTTTAATAACATTTTCTTATTTGTATCTTAGTTAAATAGCATTGCTTTTTTATATGGCAGTCGTTTGTTACGATTGTTAACAATCAACAACATAATCAGCAGCAGGGGCCTGAAACTGTTAAATAAATAGCCGTATAAGTGAAAAGAATTAGTAATACGACATTAAATTATTTGAACGCTGTATTTTGTGAATGGGTCATCCTTTTAACCTCAGTCTTGCACTTTTGTATTGTACAAAAAAAATCGTTATAATGAGGTATAAGTCAAGGTAGGCTTATATTTAAAATGTTTAAGCCTTCCTTCATGGCCCATCCCCTGGATATGTGAAAAACAATTAAAATATGTCCTTATGTTTAGTATAGGTACATGTACATAAGTACAAAGTTTAATTGTTTTTATTTTAATAGTTTTAAAATTAATAAATACATTCCAGACTTTTGCCCAACCCTGACATTAAATTCTTTGAGAGGCTATATTTTCTGACTGGGTCATACTGCTGACCTCAGATTTGCACTCTTGTATTTTACAAACAAAGGCCTTTAAAATGAGATATAGCTCGAGAAGGCCTAAATTTAAATTTTTAAAACTTCCTTCATGGGCAATCACCTGGCTATGCAAAAAACAATTACAGTAGGGTCTATGTCTAAATGTTTTATATATGGACATGTACGTAACTGCAACGTTTCATTACATTTCTCTCAATGGTTTTGAAATTAATAAATATATTCCAAACTTTTGCCCAGCCCTGTATAATGAATATGACCAAAGACTAGAAAACCTCGCCGCTCAACGAACTGACCACTCAACGAACTGGCCGTTCATACCTGTCAACCCCTCCCCCGACCTTTGTTAATGAGAATGTGGCCACTCGACGAACTAACCGCCAACGAACTAGCCGCTCAATAAACTGGCCGCTCAACGAACTCGGCTCATACCTGTGAACCCCCCCCCCCTGACCATTGATAATGAGAATGTGGCCACTCAACGAACTAGCCATTGAACTGGCCGCTCAACGAAATGGCTGCTCAACGAACTTATTGATCAACGAACTGGCCGCTCAACGAACTTACCGATCAAAGAACTGGCCGCACGACGAACTAGACGCTCGACGAACTGGCCGCTCAACGAACTGGCCGCTCGACGAACTGGCCGCTCAACGAACTTACCGATCAAAGAACTGGCCGCTCGACGAACTAGCCGCTCAAGGAACTGGCCGCTCAACGAACTTACCGATCAAAGAACTGGCCGCTCGACCCTTGTTAATGAGAATGTGATCGCTCGACGAACTAGCCGCTTAACGAACTAGCCGCTCAACGGTGGTAACCGTTTTCTTGTTCGGTGACTCCATGTCTGGCTGGGAAACTTCTGGGGTCCCCACGATATTAGTTATGTTAGACTTTTCAATTTTTTTGGGATTCCACCTTGTGAAGATAATCCGCTCAAAAAAAGAAGATGTGAACTATTTGCTAGAGGAAATTACAGAAACATTCAACTGGGTGCATTATTTGCTAAAAGACAGTTTGTAAAACCAGTAGCAAAGTGTGAATTACGTATGAAGATTGCCAATAAGTGAAATTGAACAAGAAGAAATCTCTAACTTTAGAAGAAGTCTTTTTTACTTTAGCAGTTATGGGGCCAAGTACTATAATTTCTTACAATATAGACCTAGTTGTAAAATAAAATAGATAGTTTTGATTTTTATAACTTCACTAAGGGTAAACCACTATTTTTTATGTATAATGTGATTTTCAATAAAATAAATTTGTAACATACAAGAAATTTTAAAATAAAAACTCTTTTATTTACAAAATAATACCAAAAATATTTCTATCTGCAAGAAGACAAGTTAGAGAGGGGGCTATTATCTTTTAAGTTATTAAAATAATATTTTTGAGATTTTTAATGTTGTTTTAAAAATTGGGGTCGATTTTGACCCCACGAAAGTACTTACGTTAGTAAAAATAAGCAAGTAGTTAAGGGTTAACATATTACAGTATAAAGATAAATACAGCATAAAATATTCTTTTTGTTATTCTTAAAATAGTAACGGTTCAATTTTGTGTGTTTTTTTCTTTCCTAACAATAGTTACTGATTGCATTACAGACAACAATTTTGTAAAAATTCAAATAAATCAATGACTCACTCAGATAAAATTTGAAATTTGGCATGCAAGGTCACCGTTACGCTAAAAAAAGTTCTAAATCAAATCAAATTGTTACAATAAAGGATTTTTTAATCAAATATCCTTTATTGTAACAGTACATTACTGCATGATTGCGTCAATAAAATGGTGTCAGTATACATGTGTCAATACTAACTAAAATTAAAATTACAAAAGATATACTATAATCTTATCATCAAAGGAACTAAACTTTATGAAACTGACTGACACGTCAGGAATTCCCAATACTACAGAAGCAATGCTACACCAAATACCTCTTGACCCTTATAGAAAATACATTAAATTCGCGTTCTGCTTTGAGTGAGGATGGCAAAGCGTGAAATATTTTGATCCCGTTACTAATATATGTTTTTCAAAGAAGTGCGTTTTATGTGGAAGTGTTGTCATGTTCATGCCTGATCTAATATCATATAATGTTCGGGTTTGTTTGTTTTAAAATGTTAAATATGCACAAATAGGAGGACACTGCGGGTGCGGACGTAAATTGAAGGACATTTAAGTATATTACTATCGTTAAAGAGAGACCGAAAATAAATATCCTTACGCTTACCGAATATAGTTCTAACTGCTCTCTTTTGCAATTTAAAGTTAAACAATTAGTTTCTTTGCACTCATGTCTCCAGATTATGATTCCAAAAGCTAAGACAGGATAAATTAGCCCATAGTATACAGCAAGTAAAGTCTTAATATCCATAAAAGAAAAAAATGTTTCAACAAAAAGATTTCTGACCTGACTTTTTTACAAGTCAATGTGTGATTTAAATTTAAAATTTTTGTCAATCCTGATACCCAAAAATGTTGTTTTATCAGAAGGATCGGTTTCCTATTCATCAAAAACAAACGTCAAATGTTTTTTACCCTCTCGATTAATTATTAAGAACTCAATAATATTAGTTTTGTTATCATTAATACATAGTTTGTTTTCACTTAACCATTGTAAGAGAATGTTAGCCTACTTGAACACCTCAAGGAACGACTGGGAGCTGAGACAGAGAGTGAGGTGTCGTCTGCGAACAAGCAGACTTTACCATTTGTAACATAGGAGGGTAAGTCATTAAAAAAAAGTATGAATAAGATGGGACCAAGGATCGAGCCCTGGGGTACTCCTACGTCAACATTTAGAAGTGAAGACTGTGTCCATCTCGTACAACCCTGACTATCGTGGAAAGGGATTTTTACCAGTTGTTTTCTGTCAGTCAGATGTGAACTGATCCATTCTATGTTCCACCTCGAATTCCCATAAGCTGAAGGTTATTCAACAGGATTGCATGGTCGACCATATTGAATGCGTTTATAAGGTCAAAGAGGACCCCTACAGAGGGATGACCGCTGTCTAATGCCTGTACAATAGACGATACTAAACTATAGTATAGCATGTACAGTAGATCTTCCCTTTATAAAGCCGAATTGGGAACCAGGAAGTAAATTAGTATATTCAATAAAACTCAAGAGCCTAGATAAAAAAACTGTCTCAAAAACTTTTGAGAAAGTAGATACTAATGTAATAGGCCTATAGTTGCTGCATATCTGTCGATTTCCATTTCTACACAAGGGTCTTATTCTTCCAAGCTTAAGTGAACAAGGTAAAATCCCTTGCTCAAAGGACACATTTAAAAATTGAGTCAAAAGATCAGGAACTGTTTTAGAAGCGTAGGTGATATTTCATCAAAACCACTGGAAGTCTTGGATTTAATATTCATAATTATAATTGGGATACCTCAGCCTCAGATAGGCCCAACTTCAGATAGAGACATTGCATTCTCACAATATTTAATATTTTTAAGAGGTTCATGGGTTGGTGTGAGAATATTAGTCTGTGTTTTATCTTGTTTACCAATATTGGCATAAAAAAATTGAAAGAAATAGCGAAAGGGTCATTAATCAGTACTCCGTTTTTAGATGACAAAGAGATACTTGAGTTATTACTGTTGTCGTTGATTTTATTATGGTTGATGATGTTACATAAGGTTTTTGCCTTATTTGAGGAATTGTCTAATTTCTTTAGAAAACACTCTGACTTCAAAACTTCAATAGCCTTGCTATACTTGCGCCTGGAACTTCTGTATTCCTCTCTGAGCAGATGAAGAGCATCTAGTTCTTTGGTATTTGTATACGAGACAGAAGAGTTCTCTTAAGCTGCAAAAGATCTTTACTAAGACGAAGCTTTATAATAGATTTAGTTCTATTATTTTTTCCACGGAAACGGAAAATTAAAGTAATGCTTTAGACATATAGACAACTATAAAGTATTTTTTCATAAATATTTTGTAACCTAAAAACGTCATCCAAACTCTCTCCTAAATACACGGATTTCTATTTCAACAATGCGGTCCATAATAATGATCGTTTCGTAACATTTGGTGCCATTTGATTAGTGAAGAACTGTTCTGGTGAATCATAACTTTTGTTTAATCAGATATTTTTATAATTGTTCTACAGTTAAATATGTAAAAATCTATACATTCTTCTTGCTAATTTAAAATTTAAAAATATAAAAACTCACGATATCAACTTATGGCCCGGGGGTTAAGAGGGCGAGAGGGTTCTTCGGGCAGCTGGACACCGAGGAACCCCTTCGCTCTCAAGGCTACACCTGTGTACTCAAGACCGTCTGGGAGTCTAACAACATAGTGTGTTGTTGACCTGTGTAGCCAATGGCTGCATCGTACTCGCCGTGGGCCCTGTTATTGCTAATCCCAGCAGATCCAAGCTGGTGGCTGGAGTCCTGAGTGACTCCCTGGCAGTGGGCAGCAGCTCAGTCAGTGCTGGCACTAGTCTAAACCAGCTCAGGATGAACTCCCCCAAAGGAGTGACTGAACTCGGAGAATTGTGTCAGGAGCCTCTCACAAGAGGCACTGCGGGCCCTAGACTAAGGTGATAGTGACCCGTGCTGAAAGTCTTGTTGTACTGGGTGCCTAATATTCAGAACCATTAACGGAGCCTTCTGGGCCCAAGGGGCGCCCAGTCGTAACTACCCCTTACCTCCCTAAACGGGTCACTGAGGAGGTGGACAATAGCAACCCGGTACCCGTGGGAATTGTATGAAAGTTGACACTAATACAATTGATTTGTTGAAAGGTGGGGTAACTCCCGAAGGACTGCTCATAGACAACCTCAGCTAGTCCTATAAACAGGAGATAAGGATGCGCTGATTCGGTCTGAGGACGAGAGTTCTCAGGGAAATCTCCAGAAGATGGATATGGGTGGTCCGCCTAAGAAGAGAATCCTCCGAAGCCAACTCCGAAGACTTAGGAAAAATGGACTCTTGCCAGAGGTGAGAGAATCCTTTTGAAGGGGGACAGGCGACGAGCTTAGGAGGAAAAGCACGGTGCGAGGAACAAGCCGTCAAGTACGTCTGGCAACTCTGGGGGCCAAGATGACAAGACAGCCTCCTCGCAGATAGCAACCCCCAAAACCAGCCAGCAAGCTTCGTCCTCTGTCGCCTCCAAAGCTCCAACTGATACCGGAGGAGCTTGGAGGCGAGAACAAGAGGGCTATATGGCAAGGCAACACAGAGTCCTTTGTTGAGAAGTTGTCGGTGGCCAAGCTGGCCGTTGTCAGGCAAGAGCACCCCGAACAGCTTCTGATGGAAGACCCGCGCGCCAAATGATGCTTTGCATAAATAGCTTCATAAGGCCCCTTCAAAGAAACCTAAAAGTAGCATTTCGAATCCTGAACTAAATGCTCTAAAACCTCTTCGATCTGATGAATATATAGTAATTCTTCCAGCAAATAAAGGTAAAATTACGGTCATTTTAGATAAAGAAGACTATGATGAAAAAGTTAAACAACTAATAAATTCTGGTGAATATTCCCAAATTAAAAAAGATCCTACATCAAAAATTGAAAGAACTAGAAAAATTAAAGATTTTGAAAATTAACTTGGAAAACCTCTTGTCATAAAACTAAGTCCACAATATTCTAAATCCTCTCATCTTTATGGACTACCTAAACTTCACAAATATTTAATTCCCCTGAGACCCATAGTAAGTTCGATTGATTCACCTACATATACAGGGTGGTGCACGAAATGATCCAACAGTTATTTTGGTAGTCCGGTTACCTATTATTACTGTGTTTTAAGTTGGCAAAACTATCAGCTGTTTATGGAGATTAGTTCCCTCTGTTTCCGCTTCCGTTATTATTATTGTTGCAAGATGGCTGACAAAGGAAGATTGTCTGTGGATCAACGCATAAAGACTGTGTTGTTTTTTAATGAAACAAAAAGTGCGGTGCTTACAAAAAGACGGTTTCGTGCTCATTTTCAAACTCGCTGGTCACTATCATTTAAAACTATTCGTAGACTTTATGAAAAATGTAATAGTGATGGCTCAGTATTAGAGAGGAAACGTCAACGGCCTTCCACTGCCCGTACTCCACAGAATGTTGAAGCTGTCATAGCATCGTTGGTGAGGAGTCCAGGCAAGTCGACTAGAAAAGCGGCAGCACTTCACATTTCTAGGCGATCTGTGCAGAGAATTTTAAAAAAAGATTTGAATTTGTATCCATACAAAATTACAGTGTTACCTAAATTAACGATTGACAACAAACTTCAATGGGCTGTTAATCAAGACATATTGATTAACAATGTTTGGTTCTCAGATGAGGTACATTTTCACTTAGACGGTGTTGTAAATAAACAAAATGTGCGTTTTTGGGCTTCCGAAAATACACTCGTGCTACATGAAAAAGTGCATCATGCTCTAAGAATTACGGTATGGGCAGCCATCTCGAGCCATGGGCTAATAGGAATGGGCTCGAGCCATGAGCCATTCTTTTTTGAACATACTGTGAATAGCGAGCGTTATCTAAACATGCTACGTAATTATTTTGAACCACAACTTATCGCAAAAGGGTTTCAATTACAGAACCAGTGGTTCATGCAGGATGGAGCCAAACCACACACGGCTAATGTTGTTTTAGATTTTCTGCATGAAAATTTCAACCAAAATGTCATTTCAAGCCGATTCCCTAATCGTTTTGCGTGTGGCCATAACTGGCCCCCAAACAGTCCTGATTTGAATCCGTGCGATTATTTTCTTTGGGGATTTCTGATGGAGAAGATCTTCTCTAAACATTCTAACACACTGATGGATCTGCGAGTGCTAATCATAGAGGCATGTAACGAGATAACCGAGGATATGAGTCGCAGAGTCATCAATAACATAGGCGTTCGTGTTGAAGCAGTTGTCAGACAAGAAGGTGGCCACATTGAACATGTAATGGCCTCAAACTAATGTCCAGGTATGCAGTAGACAATTTATATTAAACTTTACTGTATTGCAGTCACAATAAATATTCTTCAACAAAAATAAATGTTGGATCATTTCGTGCGCCACCCTGTAAATTATGAAAAGTTTTGTTACCCATCCTAAATCCCTTATTTGGCAATTCATCTTATTTAAAACATTCAGAAGACTTCATTGAGAAAATAAACAAAATACCGATTCATTGTCAAGATATTCTAGTCAGCTATGATGTAACTAGTTTATTTACAAATGTACCTGTTCCAGAAGTGTTAAGAATAACAACGAATTTATTAGAACAAGATGATAATCTCAAAGAGAGAACAAAATAATCAGTTTGTTGTATATTAGAACTTCTGACTACATGTGTTACAAACAACTACTTTCAATATTAAGAACATTTTTATAGCCAAATTACAGGTTTACCTATGTGTGGAATATTAAGTCCAATACTAAGTAACATTTTTATGGGTAATTTTGAAAAAAATTGCATTTATTAACTGTAATCCCAAACTAAAAATTTGGCTCAGATATGTTGATGACATTTTTTGCATATGGGAAGATCAAACTGATATTAAAAAAATTTTTAAATCATATAAATAACTTGAGCCAACTACAACATTTACATTAAAAAATGGAAATAATAGACAAATTCCTTTTCTAGATGTGTTAGTTACAAAATCAACAGAAAATAAACTTATTACATCACTCTACCACAAAAAAACGCTTAGTGGACAATACATGAATTATTTTTCAAATCACCCTCAACATGTGAAGATTTGAATGATCAAAGTTTATTTAAGAAAATAGATAATTTAGTAACAAACGACGAAGATAAGTTAAAGGCAGAATAAGATACTACAAAATTATTAATAAATAATAACTATCCCACAAAAATAATTGAAAAGGCAAAATTAAAAAATAAAATTCAACCTAGAAGACACAATGAAAATACCAAGTCTCTAACTACAATTACAATTCCATAATTAAAAGGAGTTTCCGAAAAAATTAGAAAAATCAACTAAAAATTCAATATCCGTACTTCTTTTAGTTCAACTAATAACATTCTGAGTCATTTAACAAAATTAAAACCTAAGAACAAAATTCAAGAATCTAAAAATATAATTTATAAATTGATTGTGAATTTAATGAAACTTATACTGGCCAAACCTCTAGACATATAAGTACAAGAGTCAAATAACTCATATATAATTACAAAACGCAAAATAAAGAAAAATCAAAATTAGTAGAACACGCTCTAAATGAAAATCATAACATCAAATTTGACTCGTCTAGTATTATATTTATAGAATCATCATGGACCAAAAGGAATCAAATTGAAAGTGTCCGCATGTCTGTTTTATAAAAGAAGAATATATATCACAACCATCTATACATTTTAGTAATATATACTAATCTTTAGTTAAAGAAGAAATCGGACATAAAATAATTAATTGTAAATCATATTTTCCAGTTTAATATTTTATTTGAAATTACTTTCTACTAATCCATTTAAATTTTAAATTCTTTTAAAATACCTATATTTTATCATACTTTAATTTATATTGTTTAACATATGTTTTGTTCTGTTTACATTTAAACTGATGATGATTTTACATTTAAACCGGCGAAAGTGCTTTTTTAATTAAAATTTGTGGAATAATTTAAAAAATAAGTTCTTTTTTATTTTATAGTGTCTATGTTGCTTTAGAAAGTCGTCAGGTTTCTTGTTTAATGTGTAATGTAATATTTATACACTGTAAATATTGTATAAAGTCTTCCGATTATTTGCTGTTAAAATCTCACAATTGATAAGGATAAGTAGACCTAAGGACATAATGTGTTTTTAATAAGATTGGTTTTTCTTATTAAGAAGTTCTCTTACTCAAACTACGACTGCATTAGTTGCTAACGAAGAGTGCATCATTAACTGAAGTCATCTCTTCTGACGCTATTGATATTTTTACGCCCTTTCCTGGTTATTCTGAAGGAAACTCCACTTCTACCAATGTTGACAATAATAGTCCTGATCTTTGGGAACATTTAGACATTAAATCTGTAGATCTTTCAATGTTAAAAGAACGTCCTTGTAAAACGGATAAGTTACCGAGAGACATCGGCAGGCTTTTCCAATGCCAATATTTTCTAAAAAGCTGGGCAATGGGAACACCACTAACAGGGACGGGATGATATGGAGTAGGAAAATGATTTCCCTATTTTGCTTTTCATGCTGTCTCTTTGTGACTACAAATAACCACCACTCCAAATTTGGCAATGAATGTGTAAAAAGCTATTGGGGAAATATGTATCTAAAAGTAAAAAGTAATGAGACACGTACCACGTTGCAAATTACAGTACATTAAAAAGGAAAATCTCTGGAACACTTTGAAAGGTTAGAATAATTCTATTGATCAAATATTACGGAAATTTATTCGATAGGAAGTTTTAAATGGAAGACAAAACTTAGAGCAATTGTTGATGTTGAGAGTGGCATAAACAAGAGGTTACAAAAGCAATATTTGTAAAAACGTAAACTTCACTTGGGACAATAACAGACGCACCCATCCATATAAACACGTACTGTGGTATTGGCATACGTCATCATTGTTCCACCCACCCACCTATTCACGTACGGTGGCGATTCAGTTATTTTAAATTGATTTAATTCATTTACTTACGCATATGAAAGTAATGTATCGTGCGTGATTCGTGACCACACGTTTCATAAGGATTACAACGTGACCAAGTAGTTGATTGTACGACCTCTAGAAGCCAAGAAAACGTTGTTTCAGGAAATTGATTGGAACTTTAATTTCTTGAAAAGTTAACATTCTGAAATTGATAAAATTTATAGGAACCACGTATTAAAATATAAACGCGATCCATTCACGGGATTTCGAGTAATATAGTGTAAAGTTGATAAACCGTGAAAACTAATTAAAATTCCTGTGCTTTTTCTGTCCTAACAAGGATAAAAATTATTAAAGCTCATAGTAAAATTTAAAATTCATATTTCATGTCTTACAATACTAAACGAGGCAAATAATTTTAGAATTGGATTTGTAATATGCCTCTTAGTTTCTTAGTAAACAACCTTCCGACTTCGGTACACATCATTTCTGCGTCGATAGTCGTTACAGTGGCATCAGGAAAGTTAGGCTTTACCAAAATGGGTCTAATAAAAAACAAACTAAAATCTACGATGATTTGAGATCAATTGAAGCAATGGGTGATTTTGATTATGGAGCACAACATTGTGAGCAGGGCCGCCGAGAAGGGGGCCACTAGTCCAAATGCACCAGGCCTGTGAGGTCTTGAAGTTTTTATGTCATGATAGATGTCTTTGGCGGAAAGACTGAAAAAAAGTAGTAATTATAAGAAGCATATGTATTGCGTGTAAGCTTTAAATTATTTAAGTTCATTGCATTTAAATTGGTAGTGGAGAAAAATCATTTTAGAAATATTATTATTTTTACTTATTTAATAATACCAAGAAATATGTTTTTATCTATTTGTACATATATTTAACTCTCTTTATGTTAATTAATGTGAACTTCCACAATTATAACTAAACGCTGATTAAAAAATATTTTTTGTTAATACAAATTTGGAGATTGGGGCCCCCAAACAAGCATGTGCCACAGTCCCCCTAATCTCTCTCGGCGGACCTAACACGACGCGCCTCTTCGACGTCATGTTGTAGGGGTGGGGGTTTGTTTAGTTAGCTTCAGTTTAATTCAGAGGTAGTAGAGCTTTTGTGCAGTCATGGAAGACGTTGATGTTGAAGTCCTTATAGAGGCAATGAAGTCTCGACCGGTGATTTGGGATTCTGTAAACGAGGACTACAAACACAAACTTAAGAAGAGAGATGCATGGGTAGAATGGGTAGTATGTGCTGCGATTTACCTTGATTTTACGAACAAAAGTGACATTCACCGGAATAATATAGGTTAGTTAAATTTGTTTTATTCTAAGACAGTCATTATCACGCTTGGATCCATCTTCTTACTACAACCAATGCAAACTGAAATAAGGACAATACTTCCTAGCATTCGAATGATTTTTGGCGCTCGGAGACCGCGTGACATTTTGTTCTCGCGTCGGAAGACGTCCACACGACGCGCGTCCCTCGACGCGCTGCATAAAAGGGGCCTACCTCGGGCCATGGCCTCTGGGGAAAAGTTCGGCCTGCGGCCTCACCAAGGCACTCTGCTACAGTTAAATTAGTGGATCTCGGTATTTCGCCTCGTGAGGAAGATCGGCTTCGCCAGGCTTTTTAAGCAATACGACCATGAATTTTAAATCAATCGGAGACATAATGAAAAACTTCAAAATAAGGTTACAAGCAAACGTTTCCTATCAAATTGATTTTAAATCCAATTCAAAACTCTATCAAGTTAAAGCTAGTACACTGGAAGGAATCTCTATATCAAAAAACATATTGTTGTACTTCCAATAATGTAGCACATTTTTGTATATACTACCATAAATACATACAACTAACCTTGAATAACACGTCAAGGATCAAAACAAATCAGAGCAGGCAAGAGAATTACACTAATTAAAAGCAATGCTATATTATAACAACAAACTATTGTATACCGCGTGCCTTTCGACATAAACTTCAATGAAGGTTTTAGATAATTCACCACAAGTTAGTATTTACTTTGCACCGTACTTATAAGAAAACATTTATAACTTTATAGTTGTCATATTATAGCATTTCATTTTATTAAAAAATCAACACAGTTAAGCATGGTTATAAATGAAATATGCACTAACACTCCGCCTGTAATCATGGATCTGACAGACCCGGGCACCTTTTGTTTTGTTTACAGCTTTACACAAAAATTCACATTAGACATTTTATACTTAATGTAAATTTGTATTTTATTTTATTCTAATATCCAAATAAATTGTTTCACACCAATACAATTTTTCATTTTACTATTTGGATTAAAAGATCTACGTCCCGGGACTAAACTACGTCATCGGGCCACGTGGTTACACTATGCATAACTCTTTTATAAAGTTTTTTTTCCATTCCAGAGTGTTGCTATCATGGCGGCTTCGAACACGTTGAGTGATGATGAAAGTAGACGTATAATGCTGGAGAGTTCATTTATGGTATCTAAAATAATATGAAGAACTGATTTTGTTAAATATTAAAGCTATAAAATAATCCTTTTTTAAAACCCACTCCTTATTTTGTATGCAATATTTAACACATTTTACTGCTTTAAATATTGTTTGTAGTTTGAATCTTAGCCCCTTTCCGTAGAAAAAAATTAATTCGGTTAATAATATTTACCATATATAAAAAAAATATATATATATACTTAATTTTTTTGACAAGTTTTGGATAGATTTGGAAATCTTCCCCATAATTGAATTTAAAATTGGGTATTTTTGTAATGTTTTAGAGAATTACTTTACTTTAGTTTTTGTTTCAAGATTTTACGTCAACTACTTTTTTTTAATTATTCTACTAATTTGTAATCGGGTCTGACGGTTACAGGTGGAGGGTTAAACTTAGTTATACGTACACATATCAACAACTTGTAATCGGGTCTGACGGTTACAGGTGGAGGGTTAAACTTAGTTATACGTACACATATCAACAATTTGTAATCGGGTTTGACGGTTACAGGTGGAGGGTTAAACTTAGTTATACGTACACATATCAACAACTTGTAATCGGGTTTGACGGTTACAGGTGGAGGGTTAAACTTATTTATACGTACAAATATCAACAACTTGTAATCGGGTTTGACGGTTACAGGTGGAGGGTTAAACTTATTTATACGTACAAATATCAACAACTTGTAATCGGGTTTGACGGTTACAGGTGGAGGGTTAAATTAGTTATACGTACAAATATAAACAATTTGTAATCAAAATAGGTCTAAAAATACTGTAATATCAACAATTTGTAATCGGGCTTGACGGTTACAGGCGGAGGGTTAAACTTATTTATACGTACAAATATCAACAATTTGTAATCAAAATAGGTCTAAAAATACTGTAATATCAACAATTTGTAATCGGGTTTGACGGTTACAGGCGGAGGGTTAAACTTATTTATACGTACAAATATCAACAATTTGTAATCAAAATTGGTCTAAAAATACTATAATATCAACAATTTGTAATTGGGTCTGACGGTTACAGGCGGAGGATCAAACTTAGTTATACGTACAAATATCAACAATTTGTAATCAAAATAGGTCTAAAAATACTGTAATATCAACAATTTGTAATCGGGTTTGACGGTTACAGGCGGAGGGTTAAACTTAGTTATACGTACAAATATCAACAATTTGTAATGAAAATAGGTCTAAAAATACTATAATATCAACAATTTGTAATCGGGTTTGACGGTTACAGACGGAGGGTTAAACTTAGTTATACGTACAAATATCAACAATTTGTAATGAAAATAGGTCTAAAAATACTATAATATCAACAATTTGTAATCGGGTTTGACGGTTACAGACGGAGGGTTAAACTTAGTTATACGTACAAATATCAACAATTTGTAATCGGGTTTGACGGTTACAGGCGGAGGATCAAACTTAGTTATACGTACAAATATCAACAATTTGTAATTGGGTCTGACGGTTACAGACGGAGGGTTAAACTTAGTTATACGTACAAATATCAACAATTTGTAATTGGGTCTGACGGTTACAGGCGGAGGATCAAACTTAGTTATACGTACAAATATCAACAATTTGTAATCAAAATAGGTCTAAAAATACTGTAATATCAACAATTTGTAATCGGGTTTGACGGTTACAGACGGAGGGTTAAACTTAGTTATACGTACAAATATCAACAATTTGTAATCGGGTTTGACGGTTACAGGCGGAGGGTTAAACTTAGTTATACGTACAGTTGAACCTCGATAACTCGACCCTCGATAACTCGAAATCCTTTATAAGTCGAATTTTTTAAAATCCCCTTGAACTTCTCATAAGAGTTAATGTTATTTTTACCTCTACAACTCGAATATTTCGATATTAAAACCTCGATAACACGAATTTTCCATTGTCTGGAATGGCACGGTATAACCTCTATAACTCGAAATTGGAACTATGCGAACCTTTACAAGTCGAAGTTCCAATCACTTCACCTTTATAACTCGAAGTTTATTATGGCAAACCTCAATAAACCGATATTCAGAATTTTCGCTGTTGAATAAAGGAGCTACATTTTCATGTTGTGACATGAATCGCCCCCACCCCTCACCGCTGTCCGTATTTCGTATGTTTATTGCAGTGTTGTTGACGTGCTGTAGTAACCACGCTTTGTTTTTCTACCTTGTGCGTTTGTGATTAGTCGCTGTGTTGTTCTTTGTGTAGTGTGATGGAAGGTAAGCGAAAGTGCAAGACTTTAAGTGTAGAAGAAAAACAAAGGATTCTAACAGAAGTAGACAAAGGAGATAAAAAGAAAATTGACATTGCAAAGGAGTTTGGCATTCCACCTAATACGTTATCGACGATCCTAAAAAATAGGGAGAAGTATGAAGAAGGAAGTGTCCTAGCTATGTCATGTAAGAGGGCTAAAAAAATGTCAAAAGTTTCTACCGAAAGGAAGTTGTGCGTAGATATCTGAATGATGTGGAAAATGAGTCTCCAACTAAAATAAACATTCTGGATGCCATGTGGATGCTTACGAAAGCATGGAACAATGTAACTGATAAGACTATTTCCAATTGTTTTAAAAAGTCTGGTTTTAAAGTCAGTGGAGATAGTATGGAGGAAGAGAGTGGAAATGCTTATCCTGCTTCAGTTATTGAAGATCCAACAGGTTGGGTGGAAACAACGGAGAATCTCAACATAGAAGAAATGCTGTTCAAAGACTTTGTTAATGTTGATGACAATGTAGCAGTTTGTGGTGAACACGTATCTGACACAGACATCGTAGCATCAGTGGTTTCACCAGGAGTAGATGATGAGGAAGACGAGGATGACGACCCCATCGACCCGGACAACATGCACTCAACCCCGGAACCTACACTCAAAGAAGCCCGAGCTGCCATAGACCTGCTTCGACGATATTTTGTAAAAAAGCCAGTTATGAGTGATAGTGTTGTTACATCCATTGCTAATCTGGATACCAGTTTGGATTTTGCCGCTTCATTAGGTAAACAGTCAAAAATTGATGATTTTTTTAAGGCCATGTAAATATTTTTGTAACTGATTTTTTCCAATACAGTATTAATATTGGATTTTATAATGTAGCTTGAATATTTTATTTTTTAATTATTGTATTATTATTTGGCCACAGTTTAGTTTAAATTAAATTTACAAATTTGAAATTACTTATGTCGATTAGTTGTCTTTTACACATTCCTTCAATTAAAATACTGTGCAGTTATTTAAAATAGTTTTATTTGAACCCTGCATAAAATGTATTATTACTTTTTATAACTACATATTTTACTTATGTATGATGTTCAGATAAACAGTAATCACGCAAACGCACTGCCTAGCAACACAATTTAGAAAAGTTCAATAATCTGTGGACCCTCTATAACTCGAAGTCGGCTATTTTTACACTCGATAACTCGAACCTTGTTTACTCGAAATATTCGATAACTCGAATTTTTTTCGCGTCCCTTCAGATTCGAGTTATCAAGGTTCCACTGTACAAATATCAACAATTTGTAATGAAAATAGGTCTAAAAATACTATAATATCAACAATTTGTAATCGGGTTTGACGGTTACAGACGGAGGGTTAAACTTAGTTATACGTACAAATATCAACAATTTGTAATGAAAATAGGTCTAAAAATACTGTAATATCAACAATTTGTAATCGGGTTTGACGGTTACAGGCGGAGGGTTAAACTTAGTTATACGTACAAATATCAACAATTTGTAATGAAAATAGGTCTAAAAATACTATAATATCAACAATTTGTAATCGGGTTTGACGGTTACAGACGGAGGGTTAAACTTAGTTATACGTACAAATATCAACAATTTGTAATGAAAATAGGTCTAAAAATACTGTAATATCAACAATTTGTAATCGGGTTTGACGGTTACAGGCGGAGGGTTAAACTTAGTTATACGTACAAATATCAACAATTTGTAATGAAAATAGGTCTAAAAATACTATAATATCAACAATTTGTAATCGGGTCTGACGGTTACAGGTGGAGGGTTAAACTTAGTTATACGTACACATATCAACAACTTGTAATCGGGTTTGACGGTTACAGGTGGAGGGTTAAACTTATTTATACGTACAAATATCAACAACTTGTAATCGGGTTTGACGGTTACAGGTGGAGGGTTAAACTTATTTATACGTACAAATATCAACAACTTGTAATCGGGTTTGACGGTTACAGGTGGAGGGTTAAATTAGTTATACGTACAAATATAAACAATTTGTAATCAAAATAGGTCTAAAAATACTGTAATATCAACAATTTGTAATCGGGCTTGACGGTTACAGGCGGAGGGTTAAACTTATTTATACGTACAAATATCAACAATTTGTAATCAAAATAGGTCTAAAAATACTATAATATCAACAATTTGTAATTGGGTCTGACGGTTACAGGCGGAGGATCAAACTTAGTTATACGTACAAATATCAACAATTTGTAATCAAAATAGGTCTAAAAATACTGTAATATCAACAATTTGTAATCGGGTTTGACGGTTACAGGCGGAGGGTTAAACTTAGTTATACGTACAAATATCAACAATTTGTAATGAAAATAGGTCTAAAAATACTATAATATCAACAATTTGTAATCGGGTTTGACGGTTACAGACGGAGGGTTAAACTTAGTTATACGTACAAATATCAACAATTTGTAATGAAAATAGGTCTAAAAATACTATAATATCAACAATTTGTAATCGGGTTTGACGGTTACAGACGGAGGGTTAAACTTAGTTATACGTACAAATATCAACAATTTGTAATCGGGTTTGACGGTTACAGGCGGAGGATCAAACTTAGTTATACGTACAAATATCAACAATTTGTAATTGGGTCTGACGGTTACAGACGGAGGGTTAAACTTAGTTATACGTACAAATATCAACAATTTGTAATTGGGTCTGACGGTTACAGGCGGAGGATCAAACTTAGTTATACGTACAAATATCAACAATTTGTAATCAAAATAGGTCTAAAAATACTGTAATATCAACAATTTGTAATCGGGTTTGACGGTTACAGACGGAGGGTTAAACTTAGTTATACGTACAAATATCAACAATTTGTAATCGGGTTTGACGGTTACAGGCGGAGGGTTAAACTTAGTTATACGTACAAATATCAACAATTTGTAATGAAAATAGGTCTAAAAATACTATAATATCAACAATTTGTAATCGGGTTTGACGGTTACAGACGGAGGATTAAACTTAGTTATACGTACAAATATCAACAATTTGTAATGAAAATAGGTCTAAAAATACTGTAATATCAACAATTTGTAATCGGGTTTGACGGTTGCAGGCGGAGGGTTAAACTTAGTTATACGTACAAATATCAACAATTTGTAATGAAAATAGGTCTAAAAATACTATAATATCAACAATTTGTAATCGGGTTTGACGGTTACAGACGGAGGGTGAAACTTAGTTATACGTACAAATATCAACAATTTGTAATGAAAATAGGTCTAAAAATACTGTAATATCAACAATTTGTAATCGGGTTTGACGGTTACAGGCGGAGGGTTAAACTTAGTTATACGTACAAATATCAACAATTTGTAATGAAAATAGGTCTAAAAATACTATAATATCAACAATTTGTAATCGGGTTTGACGGTTACAGACGGAGGGTTAAACTTAGTTATACGTACAAATATCAACAATTTGTAATGAAAATAGGTCTAAAAATACTATAATATCAACAATTTGTAATCGGGTTTGACGGTTACAGGCGGAGGGTTAAACTTAGTTATACGTACAAATATCAACAATTTGTAATGAAAATAGGTCTAAAAATACTGTAATATCAACAATTTGTAATCGGGTTTGACGGTTACAGACGGAGGGTTAAACTTAGTTATACGTACAAATATCAACAATTTGTAATGAAAATAGGTCTAAAAATACTATAATATCAACAATTTGTAATCGGGTTTGACGGTTACAGGCGGAGGGTTAAACTTAGTTATACGTACAAATATCAACAATTTGTAATGAAAATAGGTCTAAAAATACTGTAATATCAACAATTTGTAATCGGGTTTGACGGTTACAGACGGAGGGTTAAACTTAGTTATACGTACAAATATCAACAATTTGTAATGAAAATAGGTCTAAAAATACTGTAATATCAACAATTTGTAATCGGGTTTGACGGTTACAGACGGAGGGTTAAACTTAGTTATACGTACAAATATCAACAATTTGTAATGAAAATAGGTCTAAAAATACTATAATATCAACAATTTGTAATCGGGTTTGACGGTTACAGGCGGAGGGTTAAACTTAGTTATACGTACAAATATCAACAATTTGTAATGAAAATAGGTCTAAAAATACTGTAATATCAACAATTTGTAATCGGGTTTGACGGTTACAGACGGAGGGTTAAACTTAGTTATACGTACAAATATCAACAATTTGTAATGAAAATAGGTCTAAAAATACTATAATATCAACAATTTGTAATCGGGTTTGACGGTTACAGACGGAGGGTTAAACTTAGTTATACGTACAAATATCAACAATTTGTAATGAAAATAGGTCTAAAAATACTGTAATATCAACAATTTGTAATCGGGTTTGACGGTTACAGACGGAGGGTTAAACTTAGTTATACGTACAAATATCAACAATTTGTAATGAAAATAGGTCTAAAAATACTATAATATCAACAATTTGTAATCGGGTTTGACGGTTACAGGCGGAGGGTTAAACTTAGTTATACGTACAAATATCAACAATTTGTAATGAAAATAGGTCTAAAAATACTGTAATATCAACAATTTGTAATCGGGTTTGACGGTTACAGACGGAGGGTTAAACTTAGTTATACGTACAAATATCAACAATTTGTAATGAAAATAGGTCTAAAAATACTGTAATATCAACAATTTGTAATCGGGTTTGACGGTTACAGACGGAGGGTTAAACTTAGTTATACGTACAAATATCAACAATTTGTAATGAAAATAGGTCTAAAAATACTATAATATCAACAATTTGTAATCGGGTTTGACGGTTACAGACGGAGGGTTAAACTTAGTTATACGTACAAATATCAACAATTTGTAATCAAAATAGGTCTAAAAATACTATAATATCAACAATTTGTAATCGGGTCTGACGGTTACAGACGGAGGGTTAAACTTAGTTATACGTACAAATATCAACAATTTGTAATGAAAATAGGTCTAAAAATACTGTAGTGTAAATTTTCTACAACCAACTTCAACACTAAATATACAGACGTTATGACACTTCTCTCACCCACGTACTGGTAATGACCCTCCCATTCACCCATGCATGTACGTTGGTAATGACCCTTCCACCAGGTTCTTAGTTTCAATGAGTGTTTACAATGAATACATATTTAAGAAGTGAGAAGACAATGTTAAAAAGTCAGCTTTTATATATATTTAATTGTCTAATTTAAAAAAAATTCATATATTTTTTTTAATTAGGTACTGTCAAATTAGATACGTTAGCACAAACGTCTATTATTCACCTATATACTCTAGCACAGGACCAATGTCATCGATAATATGTTTTAATAAGTTGACGCTAAAATTATCGTAAACGTTAGATCCATTATTTTTCAAAGTAAGCAAAACTGTTTTAACTTCTTTTACTGAGGTTGTGAGGTAGGGGCTATGAATAAGGAAATCAGATGATTGTCCATCATTGATTGTACTCCGTTGGCCAAACTGCATAAGATAAGATGGTTGTTGATTGCTTCAGCGATAGCAAGATGTTCTGTTATCACCATCCAATTATCCAGTTCAATGCAATCAATACAATTATCTCTGCTACTAGGCTACTTCAGACAATTCAGTGATTGTACTTGGTTGACCAAACTGCAACCAGATAAGATGGTTGATGATTGCTTGAGCGACAGCAAGCGGTTCTGTTATCACCATCCAATTATCCAGCTCAATGCAATTAATACAATATCTCTGCTACTAGTCTACTTGTTAGATTGTTAATAATTCTCCATTGCTGAGAAAACCCAACTTTAACAACTTTCTAACTTTTTTTAGTAGAATTCATTTTTTGTAATATCTATTTCTGACTTAAAGTTATCGGATAATAGTTTTAATTATTTAACCCTCGAACTGTCAAATAGATTGTCCTATACCGTCTAGTAATGTTTCACACATTTGTAGATAATTTTGTCAAATAATCATAGAAAATAGTATGATTGTATAAATCTACTTATATTTGGTGTCATTGTATTCCTACTGAACCAGGCTATCTAATAATAATAAATTATTACACCTTTAGGGAAAAAGAAAATTGTTATGACTCGTTATATCTTGGACAGTTATTTTTGTACACAAAAAAGAGGTAGGGGTCATCTGGTAAACAATATAGCATAACTAAGTAAAATAAAAATTCCATTATACACAAAATATTGAACATTTTTATCTAGTTTCATAACTTGTAAAAGTTTAAGATGTTATTTAGATTGAGAAAATAACTAGTCTATGTAGTGCAACTATGGAAAAAGGAATTGTCGAGTTGTGTTGATTCTGTATTGTCGACAGACAATTACAAACGAAGTCAACTTTATACACTTTCAAAGGGAATGCCCTATGATATGGAATTTATTAACTACATTAAAGTATTTTCCAAAAAATTGTCAGAAATAGCTGTACAAAAAATTAATTTTATTCAAGAAAAATAGAAAATGTTTAAACTTTAAAGGTAATTTTTCTCAGCAGTGGAATTTATTTTAACTTCATAAACTTTTTGGCTTTTTTTCTCCATGTTGATATGAATATAGTATTACAATCTCTAAACTGTTTGGTACGTTGGTTTTTTACCCAGTTTTGTTTAGTTTGCGAATAATTTTTATATCACTAAAATTTAATTTGTTGTATTAAGCCGAAATTTTGCTTATGTATTGGTTTTACAAAGACCTACAGAAAGACCTGTTCATTTATTACAGTTTTCTATGTATTTACTTTTTATTTTAAGTTTCACATTGAGAATAAAATGGAAATTATTAGGCTTTCTGAGCTTGCATCTATTCTCCATAAAGACTAATATTAAAATGTTTTACCGTTACCATCATCATACAGTGGAATTGACTCTACCTACTAGCCATACATCGTACAGTGGTATTGAACCTACCTCCTACCCGAACATGTACAGTGGAATTGACTCTACCTACTACCCATACATCGTACAGTGGTATTGAACCTACCTCCTACCCGAACACATACAGTGGAATTGACTCTACGTACTAGCCATACATCGTACAGTGGTATTGAACCTACCTCCTAACTGAACACGTACAGTGGTATTGACTCTACCTCCTATCCATACATCGTACAGTGGTATTGAACCTACCTCCTACCCGAATACATACAGTGGTATTGAACCTACCTCCTACCCGATCACATACAGTGGAACTGACTCTACCTACTAGCCATACATCGTACAGTGGTATTGAACCTACCTCCTACCCGAATACATACAGTGGTATTGAACCTACCTCCTACCTGAACACATGCAGTGGTATTGACTCTACCTACTACCCATACATCGTACAGTGGTATTGAACCTACCTCCTACCCGAATACATACAGTGGTATTGAACCTACCTCCTACCCGAACACATACAGTGGAACTGACTCTACCTACTAGCCATACATCGTACAGTGGTATTGAACCTACCTCCTACCCGAACACATACAGTGGAATTGACTCTACCTACTAGCCATACATCGTACAGTGGTATTGAACCTACCTCCTAACTGAACACGTACAGTGGTATTGACTCTACCTCCTACCTGAACACATGCAGTGGAACTGACTCTACCTACTACCCATACATCGTACAGTGGTATTGAACCTACCTCCTACCCGAATACATACAGTGGAACTGACTCTACCTACTACCCATACATCGTACAGTGGTATTGAACCTACCTCCTACCTGAACACATGCAGTGGAATTGACTCTACCTACTAGCCATACATCGTACAGTGGTATTGAACCTACCTCCTACCTGAACACGTACAGTGGTATTGACTCTACCTCCTACCTGAACACATACAGTGGAACTGACTCTACCTACTACCCATACATCGTACAGTGGTATTGAACCTACCTCCTACCTGAACACATGCAGTGGAATTGACTCTACCTACTAGCCATACATCGTACAGTAGTATTGAACCTACCTCCTACCCGAATACATACAGTGGAACTGACTCTACCTACTACCCATACATCGTACAGTGGTATTGAACCTACCTCCTAACCGAATACATACAGTGGAACTGACTCTACCTACTACCCATACATCGTACAGTGGTATTAAACCTACCTCCTACCCAAACACATACAGTGGAATTGACTCTACCTACTACCCATACATCGTACAGTGGAATTGACTCTACCTACTACCCATACATCGTACAATGGTATTGAACCTACCTCCTACCCGAACACGTACAGTGGAACTGACTCTACCTACTACCCATACATCGTACAGTGGTATTGAACCTACCTCCTACCCGAACACATACAGTGGAACTGACTCTACCTACTACCCATACATCGTACAGTGGAATTGACTCTACCTACTACCCATACATCGTACAATGGTATTGAACCTACCTCCTACCCGAACACGTACAGTGGAACTGACTCTACCTACTACCCATACATCGTACAGTGGTATTGAACCTACCTCCTACCCGAATACATACAGTGGTATTGAACCTACCTCCTACCCGAATACATACAGTGGTATTGACTCTACCCACTACCCATACATCGTACAGTGGTATTGAACCTACCTCCTACCCGAATACATACAGTGGTATTGAACCTACCTCCTACCCGAATACATACAGTGGTATTGACTCTACCTACTACCCATACATCGTACAGTGGTATTGAACCTACCTCCTACCCGAATACATACAGTGGTATTGAACCTACCTACTACCCATACATCGTACAGTGGTATTGAACCTACCTCCTACCTGAACACGTACAGTGGTATTGACTCTACCTCCTACCTGAACACATGCAGTGGTATTGACTCTACCTACTACCCATACATCGTACAGTGGTATTGAACCTACCTACTACCCATACATCGTACAGTGGTATTGAACCTACCTCCTACCCGAATACATACAGTGGTATTGAACCTACCTACTACCCATACATCGTACAGTGGTATTGAACCTACCTCCTACCCGAATACATACAGTGGTATTGACTCTACCTACTACCCATACATCGTACAGTGGTATTGAACCTACCTCCTACCCGAATACATACAGTGGTATTGACTCTACCTACTACCCATACATCGTACAGTGGTATTGAACCTACCTCCTACCTGAACACATGCAGTGGTATTGAACCTACCTACTACCCATACATCGTACAGTGGTATTGAACCTACCTACTACCCATACATCGTACAGTGGTATTGAACCTACCTCCTACCCGAATACATACAGTGGTATTGACTCTACCTACTACCCGAATACATACAGTGGTATTGACTCTACCTTCTACCTGAACACATACAGTGGTATTGACTCTACCTACTACCCATACATCGTACAGTGGTATTGAACCTACCTACTACCCATACATCGTACAGTGGTATTGAACCTACCTCCTACCCGAACACATACAGTGGTATTGACTCTACATTCTACCTGAACACATACAGTGGTATTGACTCTACCTACTACCCATACATCGTACAGTGGTATTGAACCTACCTCCTACCCGAATACATACAGTGGCATTGAACCTACCTACTACCCATACATCGTACAGTGGTATTGAACCTACCTCCTACCCGAATACATACAGTGGTATTGAACCTACCTACTACCCATACATCGTACAGTGGTATTGAACCTACCTACTACCCATACATCGTACAGTGGTATTAAACCTACCTCCTACCCGAACATGTACAGTGGAATTGAACCTACCTACTACCCATACATCGTACAGTGGTATTGACTCTACCTACTACCCATACATCGTACCGTGGTATTGAACCTACCTACTACCCATACATCGTACAGTGGTATTGAACCTACCTCCTACCCGAATACATACAGTGGTATTGACTATACCTACTACCCATACATCGTACAGTGGTATTGAACCTACCTCCTACCTGAACACATGCAGTGGTATTGAACCTACCTACTACCCATACATCGTACAGTGGTATTGAACCTACCTCCTACCCGAATACATACAGTGGTATTGACTCTACCTACTACCCATACATCGTACAGTGGTATTGAACCTACCTCCTACCTGAACACATGCAGTGGTATTGAACCTACCTACTACCCATACATCGTACAGTGGTATTGAACCTACCTACTACCCATACATCGTACAGTGGTATTGAACCTACCTACTACCCATACATCGTACAGTGGTATTGAACCTACCTACTACCCATACATCGTACAGTGGTATTGAACCTACCTCCTACCCGAATACATACAGTGGTATTGAACCTACCTACTACCCATACATCGTACAGTGGTATTGAACCTACCTCCTACCCGAATACATACAGTGGTATTGAACCTACCTACTACCCATACATCGTACAGTGGTATTGAACCTACCTACTACCCATACATCGTACAGTGGTATTGAACCTACCTCCTACCCGAACATGTACAGTGGTATTGAACCTACCTACTACCCATACATCGTACAGTGGTATTGAACCTACCTACTACCCATACATCGTACAGTGGTATTGAACCTACCTACTACCCATACATCGTACAGTGGTATTGAACCTACCTACTACCCATACATCGTACAGTGGTATTGAACCTACCTCCTACCCGAACACATACAGTGGTATTGACTCTACCTTCTACCTGAACACATACAGTGGTATTGACTCTACCTACTACCCATACATCGTACAGTGGTATTGAACCTACCTCCTACCCGAATACATACAGTGGTATTGAACCTACCTACTACCCAAACATCGTACAGTGGTATTGAACCTACCTCCTACCCGAATACATACAGTGGTATTGAACCTACCTACTACCCATACATCGTACAGTGGTATTGAACCTACCTACTACCCATACATCGTACAGTTGTATTGAACCTACCTCCTACCCGAACATGTACAGTGGAATTGAACCTACCTACTACCCATACATCGTACAATGGTATTGAACCTACTTCCTACCCGAACACGTACAGTGGAATTGAACCTACCTACTACCCATACATCGTACAGTGGTATTGAACCTACCTCCTACCCGAACACGTACAGTGGAATTGACTCTACCTACTACCCATACATCGTACAATGGTATTGAACCTACCTCCTACCCGAACATGTACAGTGGAATTGACTCTACCTACTACCCATACATCGTACAGTGGTATTGAACCTACTTCCTACCCGAACACGTACAGTGGAATTGAACCTACCTACTACCCATACATCGTACAATGGTATTGAACCTACCTTCTACCCGAACATGTACAGTGGAATTGACTCTACCTACTACCCATACATCGTACAGTGGTATTGAACCTACTCCCTACCCGAACATGTACAGTGGAATTGACTCTACCTACTACCCATACATCGTACAGTGGTATTGAACCTACCTCCTACCCGAACACGTACAGTGGTATTGAACCTACCTACTACCCATAAATCGTACAGTGGTATTGAACCTACCTCCTACCTGAACACATACAGTGGTATTGACTCTACCTACTACCCATACATCGTACAGTGGTATTGAACCTACCTCCTACCCGAACACATACAGTGGTATTGACTCTACCTACTAGCCATACATCGTACAGTGGTATTGAACCTACCTCCTACCTGAACACATACAGTGGTATTGACTCTACCTTCTACCTGAACACGTACAGTGGAATTGAACCTACTTACTACCCATACATCGTACAGTGGAATTGAACCTACCTACTACCCATACATCGTACAGTGGTATTGAACCTACCTCCTACCCGAATACATACAGTGGTATTGAACCTACCTACTACCCATACATCGTACAGTGGTATTGAACGTACCTCCTACCCGAATACATACAGTGGTATTGAACCTACCTACTACCCATACATCGTACAGTGGTATTGAACCTACCTCCTACCCGAACATGTACAGTGGAATTGACTCTACCTACTACCCATACATCGTAGAGTGGTATTGAACCTACCTCCTACCCGAACACATACAGTGGTATTGACTCTACCTACTAGCCATACATCGTACAGTGGTATTGAACCTACCTACTACCTGAACACATACAGTGGTATTGACTCTACCTTCTACCTGAACACGTACAGTGGAATTGAACCTACCTACTACCCATACATCGTACAGTGGTATTGAACCTACCTCCTACCCGAATACATACAGTGGTATTGAACCTACCTACTACCCATACATCGTACAGTGGTATTGAACCTACCTCCTACCCGAATACATAGAGTGGTATTGAACCTACCTACTACCCATACATCGTACAGTGGTATTGACTCTACCTTCTACCTGAACACGTACAGTGGAATTGACTCTACCTACTACCCATACATCGTACAGTGGTATTGATTCTACCTTCTACCCATACATCGTACAGTGGTATTGAACCTACCTCCTACCCGAATACATACAGTGGTATTGAACCTACCTACTACCCATACATCGTACAGTGGTATTGAACCTACCTCCTACCCGAACATGTACAGTGGAATTGACTCTACCTACTACCCATACATCGTACAGTGGTATTGAACCTACCTCCTACCCGAACACATACAGTGGTATTGACTCTACCTACTAGCCATACATCGTACAGTGGTATTGAACCTACCTCCTACCTGAACACATACAGTGGTATTGACTCTACCTTCTACCTGAACACGTACAGTGGAATTGAACCTACCTACTACCCATACATCGTACAGTGGTATTGAACCTACCTCCTACCCGAATACATACAGTGGTATTGAACCTACCTACTACCCATACATCGTACAGTGGTATTGAACCTACCTCCTACCCGAACACGTACAGTGGTATTGAACCTACCTACTACCCATACATCGTACAGTGGTATTGAACCTACCTCCTACCCGAACACGTACAGTGGTATTGAACCTACCTACTACCCATACATCGTACAGTGGTATTGAACCTACCTCCTACCCGAACACGTACAGTGGTATTGAACCTACCTACTACCCATAAATCGTACAGTGGTATTGAACCTACCTCCTACCTGAACACATACAGTGGAATTGACTCTACCTACTAGCCATACATCGTAGAGTGGTATTGAACCTACCTCCTACCCGAACATGTACAGTGGAATTGACTCTACCTACTAGCCATACATCGTACAGTGGTATTGAACCTACCTCCTACCCGAACACATACAGTGGTATTGACTCTACCTACTAGCCATACATCGTACAGTGGTATTGAACCTACCTCCTACCTGAACACATATAGTGGTATTGACTCTACCTTCTACCTGAACACGTACAGTGGAATTGAACCTACCTACTACCCATACATCGTACAGTGGTATTGAACCTACCTACTACCCATACATCGTACAGTGGTATTGACCCTACCTCCTACCCGAACATGTACAGTGGTATTGAACCTACCTACTACCCAAACATCGTACAGTGGTATTGACCCTACCTCCTACCCGAACACGTACAGTGGAATTGACTCTACCTCCTACCCGAACACGTACAGTGGAATTGACTCTACCTTCTACCTAAACACGTACAGTGGAATTGACTCTACCTCCTACCTGAACACATACAGTGGTATTGACTCTACCTACTACCCACACATCGTACAGTGGTATTGAACCTACCTCCTACCTGAACACGTACAGTGGAATTGAACCTACCTCCTACCCGAACACGTACAGTGGAATTGACTCTACCTTCTACATGAACACGTACAGTGGAATTGACTCTACCTACTACCTGAACACGTACAGTGGAATTGACTCTACCTCCTACCTGAACACATACAGTGGTATTGACTCTACCTTCTACCTGAACACATACAGTGGTATTGACTCTACCTACTACCCATACATCGCACAGTGGTATTGACTCTACCTCCTAATCGAACACGTACAGTGGAATTGACTCTACCTACTACCCATACATCGTACAGTGGTATTGATTCTACCTTCTACCCATACATCGTACGGTGGTATTGACTCTACCTTCAACCCATATATCGTAGAGTGGTATTGATTCTACCTTCTACCCATACATCGTACAGTGGTATTGATTCTACCTTCTACCCATACATCGTACAGTGGTATTGATTCTACCTTCCACCCATACATCGTACATTGGTATTGATTCTACCTTCTACCCATACATCGTACAGTGGTATTGACTCTACCTTCTACCCATACATCGTACAGTGGTATTGATTCTACATCCTACCCGTACACGTACAGTGGTATTGTCTCTACATCCTACCCGTACATGTACAGTGGTATTGACTTTACTTTCTACCCATACATCGTACAGTGTTATTGACTCAACCTTCTACTCGAACACGTACAGTGGACTTGACTCTACCTACTACCCATACATCGTACAGTTGTATTGAAGCTACCTTCTACCCATACATCGTACAGTGGTATTGACTCTATCTTCTACCCATACATCGTACAATGGTATTGATTCTACCTTCTACCCATACATCGTACAGTGGTATTGATTCTACCTTCCACCCATACATCGTACATTGGTATTGATTCTACCTTCTAACCATACATCGTACAGTGGTATTGATTCTACCTTCTTCCCATACATCGTAGAGTGGTATTGATTCTACATCCTACCCGTACACGTACAGTGGTATTGTCTCTACATCCTACCCGTACACGTACAGTGGTATTGACTCTACTTTCTACCCATACATCGTACAGTGTTATTGACTCTACCTCCTACCCCGAAGACGTATAGTGGTATTGACACTACCTCATCCTGAACACGTACAGTGCTATTAACTCTACATCCTACCCTTACACGTACAGTGGTATTGACTCTACATCCTACCTGAACACGTACAGTGGTATTGACTCTACCTCCTACCTGAACACGTACAGTGGTATTGACTCTACCTCCTACCTGAACACGTACAGTGGTATTGACTCTACCTCCTACCTGAAAACGTACAGTGGTATTAACTCTACATCTTACCCATACACTAACAATGGTATTGACTCTTTCTTGGAGCTGATTGGTTAATCTGATCCGACCTGTGACGGTATGAGCTCAAAAGCCGATGTTTTGTGTAGCTGAGCCCCAAGTTGTTCCTAACTCTTCATACATATCTAAATACACTTCACTTCACTAAGTACGCGGACAAACCGGCGCGGGACACTTGGTTATCGTCACTTTCTCCACATGTATCTCTTGTTCTGGTAGTTAGGTCGGTGATGGGAAGTTGGGTGACCTTCACTAGAAGAGGATGCAAGAGAGCAGGCTGCTTTGTTTTGAAGAAGAGAGTTGGTGGCGTTGACAGATTAATCGGGAAATGGATTATTCTAAAAAAGAATTGTTCACCAACGCACTTACTGAGTTCAACCCGTTCGATGAGAATACTTCGCGCACATACGGGAATACCCAATTCTAGAGTTATCTCCTTAAGGTATCAGGCAAATAAAATTGAAATGCATATAGTAAGGGATAACATTAACTGCTTTCTTGCTTTAATCCCGACCCGACAAATAGACTTTACTAGCCTTAAGAGAACTTTGATGGAACATATATTACTTCGGAAACCGGTTCGGGGACAGGCGAATGACGTTAACAGCTTTGAATCTCTTTGCTTCATGGTAACTTTAAAGGAGCGCCGGACCTCCTCTCCCAACCTCATTTCAGTGGTCTGGAAGATTACTAATTCTCGTCTTATTTATAAATATTACATTGCAATTTTAAAACTACATTGTTTAGCATAGTCAAGAGGGTGACCTCCACGAAAAATGTTTTGTTCATTTATACATATGCAATCGAAATATTGCAAAATGATAAGTGATATATTACTTGGTTTTTAAGATGGTTTGTATTTATTTTTTTTTTAACTGTATTTTGCCCTTTTTATCAGCAGAGAGCACGCGTAGGTACATCATAATGAAGTATACGTGTACAAACTTTAGTTTAATAATATTATAACTACACAAGAAGTAATCATTCAAGGGCTAGCTAGGTCAATTTTCAGTGCCGTTTGGTGGCGTTGCGCGTGGCAATGCCATTACAATCGCTGTCAAAAGATGGCAACTGCTTTTAGTTTAACAAAAAACATTTACAATAAAACACAAAACTCGGATAATATAATACGGTAAATAAACCAGAACGCCTTTATGGGGCTGAAACGTTAGTTTTAACCAGAAAAACTGACATTGAACATATGAAAAAAGAGAAAGGAAGATTATTAGGAAAATACTAGGTTCAATGAACATTGACATTCACACTTTTAGACTTAGAAGTAATAAAGAAATAGAAGAATACACTAAAATACGTACATTCTGACATGAAAAAACGAAGACTAAAATTGTACGGACATATCAAAAGAATGAAATCTAGTAGGTTAACAAAACAAATTGTATAATTTTATGAAAACCGAAGTTAGGCCAAAACAAAAACAATTCAATGGATATCTGCAGTAAAAGAAGATCTAAAAATGGCAGGTATAACAAACATTTTAAATAGGAACACTTTTAGAAAAAAGTTTTTTATTTGAAATTTGGTCAGAGGGATAGAGAAAAAAGAGAGAAACAACTTGTTCTGATGAAAGAAAGAAAATTCATTCTGAAATAATAAAACAAGTTTGGGTACAAAGAAAGTCCAACCTATCAAATCAGCGTTCATTGGGCTTCGCATGGTATATAAATAAATAAAAAATTGCTGTAGCCACTACGGCATTCCCCAAGGTCCAGCTCACATCATAAATGGACTGGTCTCCTACTCTTTATTATCACACCATTACCATTGCTGTAGTCCCTACGGCATTCTCCAAGGTCCAGCTCACATCATAAATGGACTGGTCTCCTACTCTTTATTATCACACCACTACCATTGCTGTAGTCCCTACGGCATTCCCCAAGGTCCAGCTCACATCATAAATGGACTGATCTCCTACTCTTTATTATCACACCACTACCATTGCTGTAGCCACTACGGCATTCCCCAAGGCCCAGCTCACATCATAAATGGACTGGTCTCCTACTCTTTACTATCACACCAACACCATTGCTGTAGCCACTACAGCATTCCCCAAGGCTCAGCTTACATCATAAATGGACTGGTCTCCTACTCTTTATTATCACACCACTACCATTGCTGTAGTCACTACGGCATTCTTCAAGGTCCAGCTCACATCATAAATGGACTGGTCTCCTACTCTTTATTATCACACCACTACCATTGCTCTAGCCACTACGGCATTCCCCAAGGTCCAGCTCACATCATAAATGGACTGGTCTCCTACTCTTTACTATCACACCATTACCATTGCTGTAGCCACTACAGCATTCCCCAAGGCCCAGCTCACATCATAAATGGACTGGTCTCTTACTCTTTTTTATCACACCACTACCATTGCTGTAGTCACTACGGCATTCTCCAAGGTCCAGCTCACATCATAAATGGACTGGTCTCCTACTCTTTATTATCACACCACTACCATTGCTGTAGCAACTACGGCATTCCCCAAGGTCCAGCTCACATCATACTCGTAAATGTACTGGTCTCCTACTCTTTACTATCACACCATTACCATTGCTGTAGCCACTACAGCATTCCCCAAGGCCCAGCTCACATCATAAATGGACTGGTCTCCTACTCTTTACTATCACACCATTACCATTGCTGTAGCCACTACAGCATTCCCCAAGGCCCAGCTCACATCATAAATGGACTGGTCTCTTACTCTTTTTTATCACACCACTACCATTGCTGTAGTCACTACGGCATTCTCCAAGGTCCAGCTCACATCATAAATGGACTGGTCTCCTACTCTTTATTATCACACCACTACCATTGCTGTAGTCACTACGGCATTCCCCAAGGTCCAGCTAACATCATAAATGGACTGGTCTCTTACTCTTTATTATCACACCACTACCATTGCTGTAGTCACTACGGCATTCCCCAAGGTCCAGCTAACATCATAAATGGACTGGTCTCCTACTCTTTATTATCACACCACTACCATTGCTGTAGTCACTACGGCATTCCCCAAGGTCCAGCTAACATCATAAATGGACTGGTCTCTTACTCTTTATTATCACACCACTACCATTGCTGTAGTCACTACGGCATTCCCCAAGGTCCAGCTAACATCATAAATGGACTGGTCTCCTACTCTTTATTATCACAACGCTACCATTTCTGTAGTCACTATAGCATTCCCCAAGGCCCAACTCACATCATAAATGGACTGGTCTCCTACTCTTTATTATCACACCACTACCATTGCTGTAGTCACTACAGCATTCCCCAAGGCCAAGCTTACATCATAAATGGACTAGTCTCCTACTCTTTATTATCACACCACTACCATTGCTGTAGTCACTACGGCATTTCCCAAGGCCAAGCTTACATCATAAATGGACTGGTCTCCTACTCTTTATTATCACACCACTACCATTGCTGTAGCCACTACGGCATTCTCCAAGGTCCAGCTCACATCATAAATGGACTGGTCTCCTACTCTTTATTATCACACCACTACCATTGCTGTAGCCACTACGGCATTCCCCAAGGCCCAGCTCACATCATAAATGGACTGGTCTCCTACTCTTTATTATCACACCACTACCATTGCTGTAGCCACTACGGCATTCCCCAAGGTCCAGCTCACATCATAAATGGACTGGTCTCCTACTCTTTATTATCACACCACTACCATTGCTGTAGTCACTACGGCATTCCCCAAGGCCCAGCTTACATCATAAATGGACTGGTCTCCTACTCTTTATTATCACACCACTACCATTGCTGTAGTCACTACGGCATTCCCCAAGGTCCAGCTCACATCATAAATGGACTGGTCTCTTACTCTTTATTATCACACCACTACCATTGCTGTAGCCACTACGGCATTCCCCAAGGCCCAGCTTACATCATAAATGGACTGGTCTCCTACTCTTTATTATCACACCACTACCATTGCTGTAGTCACTACGGCATTCCCCAAGGCCAAGCTTACATCATAAATGGACTGGTCTCCTACTCTTTATTATCACACCACTACCATTGCTGTAGTCACTACAGCATTCCCCAAGGCCAAGCTTACATCATAAATGGACTGGTCTCCTACTCTTTATTATCACACCACTACCATTGCTGTAGTCACTACAGCATTCCCCAAGGCCAAGCTTACATCATAAATGGACTGGTCTCCTACTCTTTATTATCACAACGCTACCATTGCTGTAGTCACTACAGCATTCCCCAAGGCCCAACTCACATCATAAATGGACTGGTCTCCTACTCTTTATCATCACACCACTACCATTGCTGTAGTCACTACGGCATTCCCCAAGGTCCAGCTAACATCATAAATGGACTGTTCTCCTACTCTTTATTATCACACCACTACCATTGCTGTAGTCACTACAGCATTCCCCAAGGCCCAACTCACATCATAAATGGACTGGTCTCCTACTCTATATTATCACACCAACACCTTTGCTGTAGCAACTACAGCATTCCCCAAGGCTCAGCTTACATCATAAATGGACTGGTCTCCTACTCTTTATTATCACACCACTACCATTGCTGTAGTCACTACAGCATTCCCCAAGGCCAAGCTTACATCATAAATGGACTGGTCTCCTACTCTTTATTATCACACCACTACCATTGCTGTAGTCACTACAGCATTCCCCAAGGCCCAACTCACATCATAAATGGACTGGTCTCCTACTCTTTATTATCACAACGCTACCATTTCTGTAGTCACTATAGCATTCCCCAAGGCCCAACTCACATCATAAATGGACTGGTCTCCTACTCTTTATTATCACACCACTACCATTGCTGTAGTCACTACAGCATTCCCCAAGGCCAAGCTTACATCATAAATGGACTGGTCTCCTACTCTTTATTATCACACCACTACCATTGCTGTAGTCACTACAGCATTCCCCAATGCCAAGCTTACATCATAAATGGACTGGTCTCCTACTCTTTATTATCACACCACTACCATTGCTGTAGTCACTACATCATTCCCCAAGGCCAAGCTTACATCATAAATGGACTGGTCTCCTACTCTTTATTATCACACCACTACCATTGCTGTAGTCACTACAGCATTCCCCAAGGCCCAACTCACATCATAAATGGACTGGTCTCCTACTCTTTATCATCACACCACTACCATTGCTGTAGTCACTACGGCATTCCCCAAGGCCCAACTCACATCATAAATGGACTGGTCTCCTACTCTTTATTATCACACCACTACCATTGCTGTAGTCACTACAGCATTCCCCAAGGCCCAACTCACATCATAAATGGACTGGTCTCCTACCCTTTATTATCACAACGCTACCATTTCTGTAGTCACTACAGCATTCCCCAAGGCCCAACTCACATCATAAATGGACTGGTCTCCTACTCTTTATTATCACACCACTACCATTGCTGTAGTCACTACAGCATTCCCCAAGGCCAAGCTTACATCATAAATGGACTGGTCTCCTACTCTTTATTATCACACCACTACCATTGCTGTAGTCACTACGGCATTCCCCAAGGCTCAGCTTACATAAATGGACTGGTCTCCTACTCTTTATTATCACACCACTACCATTGCTGTAGTCACTACGGCATTCTCCAAGGCCCGACTTGCCTCGTATCTAAATCAGTCTCCTATTCTTTGTTATCACACCAGTGCTGTAGCCATTAGGAAAAGCCCCAGGGCTCTTCCTAGTGGCCTTCCTTAATTGTTAACACGTACCTTCTAGTAGATCGGTCTCGTACACAAAACCAGAGTTTTGTCATTTCAGACCAGTGGATCGTGGCCGTTCCGCTAGTACCAAAGTTATTTTATTCGGACTATAGATCGGTCTCCTACTCTTTGTTATCACGCCATTGCTTATAGTCGCTACAACGTGCCCCTCCGTCGAGTTTACCTTGAAATTAGATCAATTTCTTACCCTTGTTATCACAGCATTGCTGTAGCTATTACGACGCGCCCCACGGCCCAGCACACTCTCTACCTTTATCTTCCTCATAGTTACTACTAACTCGCTATTACACATTTGCGTGTAACCACTACGGCGTGCCTCACGGCCCAGATTACCTCGTAACTAGATCTTTCTTATACTTTAAACTTGATATCACAAATTTATAATAATAATGTATCTTTATTGCATCGATAACGATAACAACAACAATGTTACATACAATGAGTCAGTAATTTACAATGTCTAACATTGTGACATGCAAAACACATTCATACCTCTTTGGGACATACAGGTTGTTTACCTCATTCACCTACTCATTTATGCAATTAACCTATCATGATCTTCCCTCCCTTCACTCAGCTGAATCATTCTCTTGTAATTACCTTACTTCTGAATGCCAAATACAATAAATACATCACAATCATGCCCACAGTAAATAAATTAACCTTAGCCAACTATAACACCATCAGTATCTGTTAAAGTTTGTATTTACTTCTAAAAATGAACTGAGAAGTGTTTATTTACGTTCATTGAAAGCCCCGTGAGTGCTTTTGTTTTTTATTTATCTTTCTTTAGTTCCGTTTCGAACAATTTAAAAATGTAATTCAATCGTCAACATAATAGTATATAAAATGCATTAAACATGTAAAACTAAACAACAAATGGTCATTCACCTCATATTCAAATACATATTATATTTTCAACTTTCATAAAGCCACAATCACACTGCCTTCCTGTCCTGTTATTTAGTATCATTCATTTAATAATCCTAGTATTTAGTATCCTACTTCACAGCGACTCATCATTAGTCATGAACTCATCCACAGAATGAAAGCTTTAGACACCAAGAGGTTTCTAAGTCGAGTTTTGGATTGATTTTGGTTGTTAATTGAAAATTCTTCAACTTGTTAATTGATTACTCTGACATCAACCTGATATGACATGTGGTCTGATAGTGCCAATCTATGTTGCTGTGTTCGGATGCTGTCTCTGCCTCTAGTGTAGAATTGGTGAACGTTTTTGCCACGAACCAAGGAAGAACGTGATCTGCAGTATAGTATCACCTCATACATATAAAGGCAAGGTAAAGTCAGTAATTTTAACTCCCTAAAAGAATTCCGGTACCACTCTCTGTGGTTCAACTTAGCAATTATTCTCACAGCCTTTTTTTTAAGTTTAAAGACTATCCATTTTGCTTTTTGCACAACTTCCCAAATGTCTCACTTCGTATGTGAATACGCCATGCCATAGTAGGCCATTAGTAAGACGTTTGTCACACAGAACTTCGCAAGATTGCGCAAGGTGTATATGCCTGAAGCAACTTTAGCTCAAACGTGGTCAATATGGTTGTCCTAAGCCAGTTCTCTATCAAGGAACACTCCTAGGAATTTTGTGGAATTTACCACATCTAAAAAGAGTACCATCCACGAAGACATGAATCTGAGATTGGAGCTCCAGCTGTCGGACACAAAAAGTGATTATGTTGAAGCCGGCGTGAAGGCTTCAGACTGCGGAGGGCAAGGTGTAAGGTTCGAATCCCCACTGAACCAACGGTCGGTACTTCACTAGTTGAATAAAGTTCACGCACAGTCCTGTAGGCCCATGTGAACGGGCGGGTGAAGTTAAACAATGTTTTTTTGTTTGATTTGACTTTAGATTCAGTTCACTGACATATTGAATGCAAGAACTTAGATCTATACAAGCTGTGATTTCTAATTCTTTGGATGTTTTCCCTTTAATACTGAGAGTCGTATCATCACCATTTTGAATCAGTTCTCCATTCTGGATCACTGCGTTCAATCTGCATGCATAGATTTAAAAAAGAAGCGATCCGAGGATTGATTCCTGAATGACTTCATAAGCCATTCTGTTTGTATTTTAAGTTACATTTGAGATCTGGACACACGGGCCCTGATCTTTAAGATACTGTATCGTAAACCTCTAACTCCAGATTTTTCTAAAAGGTTCAGCAGTGTCTCATGGTGCACAAAATCAAATGCTTTGGACAGGTCATTTAATTTCGTTGATTGTGGATCTTTCCTTTCTGAATCAAAATTGTTCTGGGTTCAATAAATTATAGACTTTCTATTAAGCTTGAAAGTCTATATTAAAAAATCCTCTCCTAAACCTTATAAGAGACATGAAGAATTGAAATGGGTCGATAATTGCTTGTTAGTGAAAGGTCGTCTGTTTTGTGAGTTGAACAACTTTTGCTGTTTTCAAAAGTGACGGAAAATGTCCTGTTTCAAATCAAAATTTCTTAAATTTTGTGAGAGGCTTCAGTAAATGCTGAAAGCACAGTTTTAAAAGCCATACAGACACGCCCTTGTCATTGCAGTTTCATTTATAGTTTAGCCATGAATGGCAGTAGCCACCATCTTCTCACAAACAGGGGTCAAGACCATAGATGCAACTGGCTCTGCAATATAGATTATGAATTGGGCTTTAGTAAGCATCCGGTTGGATGAATACTATTAATAATTTATCTTGAACTATATCTTCTTCAATTTTTATTTCAATTTGTTTGGTTTTATGGAATAATTTTGACTTGTGCTGAAGAGTTAATAGTTTTCCATGCAGCTTTTGAAAAATTCTCACAATTGCTCACGAATTTTTTTGTTTCATAAGGCTTTAGCAGCTTGTATTACTTTTATATAATTTTTTTATATCTTTTGAAAAGGTGCTGAAATGTTCCTATTGGGTTTTTAGAAATTTGTATGAAACTTACTTGAAAAAAAAATTATGAATTTTATATTTTAAAAATCTTGATTTATAATTAGTAAAAGATTAAAAGATTTATAATTACTTTGATCAATTTATATACAATAATTTGATTCCTTGTTATCACTATACAATATATGAAACAAAGATGACAACTACTGCACTACATACCGCGACAAAATATGTAGAAAATTGTGCTTTTTATGTATATAGTTCAATACTTCCTATTTTGGAGCAAAAATTAAAATAAATAAATTTCATAGAAGTATACGACTGTTACCGAGCATGTACCTCGTATGACCAGCAAGCGAGTTGTGCCGGGCCGCGAGACAAGCGTCAATGCAGTGTGGGCCGTTCTGCCGTTCCGCCGGTCTGTTTGCGCAGGCGCAGGAGGACGTGCGCGATCCCGACCCACCTCAACGTTGGCTAGGTCAGTACTCTCCTCCACGTCACACAAGTGCGAAACTCCGGTCGCCTCTTTATGTCTATAGAAATGTGTGAAATTTTAATTTGTGTTTATGTTTTATAGTGTTCACCAATCATGATTTACATAATTTTTTCAAATGGTAAGTGATATTATTATTGAACAGAAATTTTTACATTGTTAAAATTGGCAAATATGCGACGCGACCCTCTTAGAGTTCATTGACCTGCCTGCATATCTCAAGGCCTCCTACCGTTCTGTAAATAGGTTCAGTGACTTCTTGAATTTTTGACCTCTCACTCTTCAAAAACAATATAGCTTTAAATATTTTTTTAATTTTATTAATCTTATGAGATGGAAACATTTATTTGTATATTTAAGTTAGTATCAATTTATCTTGATCGTATCACTTGGTGTAATGAAATCGTTCAGGATGGTAAATCTTGACCTACCGCTATCTTACAATTCATTTTTATCTTTTTTTACGATTTTGATATTTTTTATTAAACAATAAGTCTAATGAGTTGATTTCATAAAACTATATTTAATATCATGATATTTTCAAACAAACACTTTATGGGTTATATTAAAGCTTTTCCCGCAATACATTTTCTATTTAGAATAATTTATATACAACTTATTTTGTATGTTTTTCATTTCTGAACTAATTCAATTTCTGGAAAATCGTTTTTTCCGTGATTTTCTTAAAGTTAGAATAAAGTGAATTATTCAACTGTCTGTTTTATTTTAAGACAGATAAAACATTTCCGATGTTAAACATTACATTTTTTAATGTTACGTGCTATAATTGCATCTATTTCTTAACTTATTTATTGAAACTATTATTTAATTCCTGGATGTTTGTCAGAGTCAGTTTAATGTCTTTGTTATTATCCTAGTCGTGTTATCGAATTTGCACAATATACTTATGAGACTGTTCATTAAATATTACATAATTAATTTACGACAGTGAATCTTATGCTTATCTATTTGTAATTTCATGGTTTCTATAGTTTTATGTCGTTCAGACGATATTCATTCTTAGACGTCTTGAACATAGTCAGTTGAACTTGTCTCAGTTTTATTGAGCGTTTATATGACACTTAAATATAAAAACCAGAAGTATAGATGAAGAGAGGCGCGAAAGCTTTGATAAGTAGACCGATTCTAGCCAATACTTTCACCCACTCCCCACAGGTTAAGTAATAGACGAATTTAAATTTTTATTTTGGAATTTGTCTAATATATGTCACTAAGAGAGACTGTTGCGGTTGCTACCGCAAGGTAGCGCCACTATTTTATAACTACAAAGATTTTGACCCTTCTTAAATACAAATCAAACACTTTATCACCCCCCCCCCCACTCCCAAAATACACAGTAATAATTATATTTTCTAAAAATAGAATTTATAGTGCAAATTATTTCAACCATTTTTTAAGGTTCATCAAAGCATATTTTGTATATGGGGATTTAAACACTACGGTTCAGCAGTACAGCTGTACTTCACAATACAGTATCCGTCATGCCACCACAAGCTCCACGACACTGCACTGTATTGTCACCAAACACACACGCACGCACGCGCACACACACGCGCGCGCGCGCGCACGCACGCACGTCATCAGTCAAATCAAACATAAGAAGTTGGCAGGTTGGGATGAAATTCCAATGATCCTTATTAAACATATAGCAGACATCGTAGCACCACACCTAACTTACATGTTTAACTATTCGCTGTCACTAGGAGTATTTCCTAATTAATGAAATATTCAGTTATAAAGCCGATTAGAAAGAAAAATGATTCGGACCTTGAAAATTTTCGTCCGATATCCATACAGCCCATTTTTCTAATATACTCTATCCTAAACCGATTAGTTCCCTTTCTCACAAAACATAATATACTTAACAAGGAACAATACGGGTTTCGAGAAAATCTATCAACAGTTGACGTGATATGTAATTTACAGACAGTTCATAATGGCTTCGAAAATAGACTGTCAGCCGGGATCTTGTGCGATTTGACGAAAGCCTTTGATACAATGAACAGAGTAATTTTAATTGAAAAGATGGATAGGTATGGTATTTGTGGTGTTGCGAAAAATCTTTTTACATCCTATTTTCACGATAGATTTCAAAGAGTACATGTAGAGGATAAAGAAGGAAAATATCTCTCTCGCTGGGAACGGAATAATACGGGCTGTCCTCAAGGTTCCATCTGTGGACCAATTATGTTCATTATTTTCATGGCTGACCTCCCTTCTTCTTTGAAATTAAAATTGATTGATATCTGTCAATATGTAGATGACACGTCAGCCCTAGCGAGGTGCGAAAATCTACTTATTCTCTCCACCAGAGTTAGTGGTGGAGGCTTCAACAAATGGTTCGATGCAAACGGGCTGAAATTAAACTTTTCAAAAACGCACATAATTAACTTTTCAAAACACAATTTACAACTTCCTCATTTTACAAATGTAACGACTCAACCTTCCACTAAATTTCTGGGCGCACATATAGATTCTAAATTAAATTATAATACACACATTAATTACTTAGCAAACAGACTTAATCTGTTTGTTTCTCTTTAAAAATCTTGTCAACTCGTGTATCAGAAAATATAATTAGAACAGTTTATTTCTCAAATTTTCAAACTTTAATCGCCTATGGAATAGTTGTTTGGGACAACACAACATTTGAAAACCTTAATATAATCTTCAAAATTCAAAAATCTGCTATAAGGATTTTATTTAAGTAACCATTCCGATCTCATTGTAGGCCTTTATTTTTAGTGGAAGAAATTATGACCCTTCCAAGCCTTTATATTTACGAAATATGTAAATATTTTCTAAAAAATAAAAACAAATTTAAGAATACAAACAATTTAAATTAGAACGCCAAGCATAACTTTCTAGAATATCCTCTACACAACAGTTGTAAATTCGAAAAATCAACTACATGACTTGTAAAATAATTAATAAAATATGCAGGAGTAATAATATTATTGAATTTGACAACTGTTTTTTAAGATCAGTCAAGAGACATTTGTTAATTAACGCATTTTACACTTTAGAGGAGATCTTAAATTGTGATATAGAACCACTAATATAGCATGGATGTATTTATTAGTTAGCACATACATAAATTAGTTCGTAAGAAATTTATGATAAGATATCTAGTATTTCAGTTGACTATTCCTATGTATAGTATTGTATTTTACAGGAAATAAATAATGTCTTATGTCTTACACGCCACAAGCTGCACAACACTGCAACTGTATTGTCACCACATACACGCCACAAGCTGCACAACACTGCAACTGTATTGTCACCACATACACGCCACAAGCTGCACAACACTGCAACTGTATTGTCACCACATACACGCCTCAAGCTCCACAACACTGCTACTGTATTGCCATCACATACACGCTACAATCTCCACGACACTGTAACTGTCTTGTCACCACATACACGTCAAATCTCCATGACACTGGAACTGGATTGTCACCACAAACACGCCTCAAGCTCCACGACACTGCTACTGTATTGTCATCACATACACGCCACAAGCTCCACGACACTGCAACTGTCTTGTCGCCACATACACGCTACAAGCTCCACGGCACTGCAACTGTCTTGTCACCACATACACGCCACAAGCTCCACGACACTGCAACTGTCTTGTCGCCACATACACGCTACAAGCTCCACGACACTGGAACTGTCTTGTCGCCACATACACGCTACAAGCTCCACGACACTGCAACTGTCTTGTCGCCTTATACACATCCAAAGCTCCAAGACAGTGTAACAGACATATCACCATATACGCGCCACAAGCTCTGCCTCACTGTAACAGTGTTGTCGCCACATACACGTCCCAAGCTCTACGACACTTTACCAGTCTGTAATATTAGGCTGCAGGCTTAAATTCATACATTTTAGTTATCATTAATGTTTAACATCTTCGACAAAATGAAAAGAATTAGCCCATGACTACTTTGTAATAACCCAGCTTCTAGTACTAATTTTTAAAATTTTTGTAATTTATTTTTCCAGTGTAGTTTCACTGTTAAACATATTTTATATAATAAAATAGCACTTAGTACACGATAATTAAATTATAATGATAGGTATTCATTAACACTACGGTATAATTTTTAATATTTAATGCCCTGAACTCTGGCTTTAGAAATCCCATATCTATAAATCTGCATGTGTAACTGACTCACTCACGTATACAAATTATAACCCACTTCCAGATGAGCTAGAAACTTGAAATTTGGCACTCTTGTGGCTTTTGCTGAGCAACCGACGGGAAAATTCCGAAAACTAAAAATTTTTAATTTTTTACCCCCAACAAATTCAAAATGGTGGATGGGCTTTTTTACCTGTGTGCAGAGTTTTACATACGGCTTGATTGTGGCTTAACCGTTTGATATATAGATTTGAAATTGAATTTCCTACAAGTTTGGTCAGATGTATTTTTTTCATTTTATTATTTTGATAGTAACCACGTAAAAAATCGTTAAATTCATATTTTCGGTCAAAAATTCTGTTTTTGTTAGGCTTTTCGTAATTTGTTGCTTTTTTAAGATATTGCAAAAACATAAAATCTTACACATTATCTAGCTTTTCTATTTTGTTACGAAAACTGCTATAAAATTTGTTTTTTTCCACTTGAACCTAGAAAAAATTCAAAATGACTCACGTGAAAACGCTGACATTTATTTTACATTAAGTTTTATTTTACTGAAGCTGTAATATTTAGTTTAGACAACATCTAATAAAATATTATAATTAAAAACTAAACAGCGTTCAAAAAGTGTCATATACATTTTTGTGGTATATACTATAGTTTCCTCACAAAAAGTTTGTAAAGTGGAGTTTTTTCTTAATCAAGTGATATTGTTGGAATGGTTCCTTCCATTTAAGCATGATTAAAAGGAGCTAGGAACTTAACCCTACACTCTATCTACCATTACTACTTTGTTACGGAAACTGCTATAAAATTTGACGGTGGCACTCGAGGTGCGACATGGACTACCTGTGTTAATCCCAGCGACCCAAAGGGCCATAAAACTGGCACTCGAGGTGCGACATGCCACCTCAGGTAGCCCGGTGAAGGGTTGCGGGGTTGTAGACGCTCTCTCTCTCTCTCTCTCTCTCTCTCTCTCATCTCTCTCTCTCTCTCTCTCATCTCTCTCTTCTCTCTCTCTCTCTCTCTCTCTCTCTCATCTCTCTCTCTCTCTCTCTCTCTCTCTCTCTCTCTCTCTCTCTCTCTCTCTCTCTCCTCTCTCTCTCTCTCTCTCTCTCTCTCTCTCTCTCTCTCTCTCTCTCTCTCTCTCTCTCTCTCTCTCTCTTCTCTCTCTCTCTCTCTCTCTCTCTCTCTCTCTCTCTCTCTCTCTCTCTCTCTCTCTCTCTCTCTCTCTCTCTCTCTCTCTCTCTCTCTCTCTCTCTCTCTCTCTCTCCTCTCTCTCTCTCTCTCTCTCTCTCTCTCTC